>VWZG01012793.1:1928457-2089835 GCA_013396735.1 Grallaria varia | reverse complement strand
GGGGGTAAATCTGGCTCCAAAAGCACTGATTTGAGAACTGATGTTGGGCTCCACCAGCTCAAGGGTGACAGTGCAAGGAAGAAAGACTCTTGTTTGGCCTCAGGTTTGGCTCTGGTTTGGTGCTCTCTGTGGTCACTTCGGAAGGGCAGGTTCGTGTTTTTGCATCCAACAAATAGGTGTGAGCCTGGAATGACACGTCTGCTGGCGTGGAAGAGCTGCGGGGACAGTTTGGGGTCTCTCTGGGCCGAAGGCATTCCCTGTTGGGATTTTAGGGCGCCCTTCCATGATTGCCTTGGAATCTGCCAGTTTGCTGAAGGCTGTCCCGAGGGGCTCCTGTGACAGCCCTGCGCTCCCAGCCGGGCTTTGGGAGGTCTGGAGCTCTGTAGCAGTGGGGTGTAACACACACAGGCAGGGTTTGGGGGTCCCCCCAGCTCCTCAGGGCTGCGTCCCTCGAGTTCCCAGCACAGGGTTTATTTTCTGTTTGGTGTTTTTGCTAAATCCCAAAGGAATTAGAAAACTAAACCCCAGTTAAGGTGAACGAGGAGTCACAAATCCAAGCACATGAGACACAGATTTGATTTAAATTTCTAATGTTATTGAAGCAATTTATTTGCCTAAGTTATACAATAGTTTGTTATTTATGTTTCCACGACAAATGTCCAGTCTCTGCTGGTGCAGGGCAGAGAAAATATTATTCTGGAGAACTCTCCTCTTTCTGTAGTTGATTTATGGGCCTCTTTTCTGGCCACTGGTGTGGCCCAACCTGAAGACAGGAGGAAATGGTGCAAGAAATGGTTTAATTTGCAATGGGAGCCGGAGGTTTGTCTCAGCCCCAGCAGTGCCCTGCTCCTCCCTCCTCCTCTCCCCTCCACTGAGGTTTGTGAAACAGGAAGGAATTGGAGGAGACAAAATTCAAAGCTAAATGATTATTTTACAAGTTCCCTGCGTGATGCAGAGTGTTAAAGTGATGCTTCTTATGCTTAAAAATGAAAGAGTGCATCGAGGGGTTTGCTTCAAGAGAAATAATAAATCAAAATAAATAAAAAGTTAAACTTTTCTGTGCCTGGCTGTCAAAAATTTTGAATGAACAAACCGATCTTAACACTTTTAAATGAAGTTCGTGGCATCTTTGCTGAGAACTGGTGCTTAAAAACAAACTGTTTTTTCACTGACAGCAAAAATTGTTTCCCTAACATGCCCAGAGGTGAAATGACTGCTTGGGGGAAATAACGCTGGCAGATTTTCTCTCTCTAAGTGGAGAAAGTCTTTGGGCTGTAAAAGCTGTTGTGTGGTTTAACTAATTTTCTTTAAGCTGAAGGGAAGGGCGGAGCAGGGGATGTATTTTCCCGGGCGAGCTGCTATTTCTGGTTGTTTGTGAGCTCCTGCACGTTGTCACGTCAGGAAAGCCAAACAGGAGCAAGAGATGCGAGAGAGCAGAGATCGTGTGGAAGTGTAAACTGAATTTCATCCAGAACCTAAGAATAGTTACAAGCCAATGTGGAAAGTGGCGTGTTTGCTAGAACTGAATGAACTAGCCCAGAAAAACCCCACAAAAACACTCCATCCTGGAGCTCTTTCTATTCCATTTGCCCTCAGCTCTGCAGCAGCACGAGGTGAGGTTCTCGTGGGGAAGAAATGGGAGGGAAGGTTTTTAGTTTCCCAGGAATTAGAGTTGGAAATAAGGGAAGGATATGAGGACAGTGACTCTCACAATGTTTATGTCAGGTGAAACCCTTCTCCATCCTCTCTCTGGAATGCAGGAAATCCCTGTCCTGGTACCTTGTCCCAGTTGTCCACCCTCTGAGCAGAGAGTGCCTGACACTGAACTTGTGTCCGGGAGTGGGAACCTGCCAGAAAATGAATGGCAATGATTTATTCCTGGGTGCAGCCTCTGGCTGGGCCACGGCCCTGTGAGTGCTCCCCGAGCAGAGAATTCCCACCGCTCTCATTCCTCAGCCTGGGTTTGAAGTCTCTTGCTTTTATCACTTCAGGCACAAGAGCTGAGTATTTTGAGGTTGTTGAGGGAGGTGACGTGGCCACAGCAGCCCCTTGATCTTTTGCTTGAGGTGCTGTTGAATGGCCTTGGCCAGTATAAAAAGGAATTTAAGGTCTGATGATCCTTCCAGGGCCTTAACATCGGCACGATGTATTCCCAAGGAATATTCGGGAGGTGAAGGCTGGAGCTACAGGTCCCAAAGAGAACCTGGGGGGGTTTGTTGGCTGTGCCCAGCACTGAAGCACCACCAGTGCCCTCCTGCTACAGCTGAGAGGAGAACTGGCTCTGTGGCTCTGCCTTCTGCTTGCGAGGCAGCAAGGAATCCACTGGGAGAATGTTTCACTGAATGATTTATCCCCCTAATTTACAAATATTTTTATGGGAAACACTTGAGGTTTTAATGATGCGCTCAGCGAACAATTGGTGTGTATCTGTGATTCGAAGTTTAATGAAAATCTGTGTATTTTGGAATGCTGTGTTCACGTTTGGGAGCCGTTTCCACTCTTTAGCACCTGAACAGCTGGAGCTGTTGGAGCTGCTGGGAGGGCAAAGTGAGGACCCCCTCTCTGGTCCCCCCTTGCTCTGTGCGAGGAGTTTGGACTCGGATACTTCACCTCATGCAAATTTTCTCCCTTCCCTCTTACTTAAAACGCTGCTGGAACGCTGTGTATTTGTATGTGGCATTATGTTAGGATGGACATTTTTGTTGGTATTTTCACATCTAAAATGCATTTCCGAGGGTTTGGAGAAGGTTTTAGGAGCAATGCAGGCGATCCTGCTGGAGATTTTTGTGCAGTGAGACACAAACCCAGTCCCTCGAGTTTCTGCTCTGAGTTTTCAGTCTTTCCAAAGAGATCAGAGTTTCGGTGAAGTCAAATCCCCTGTCTTCGAGAAAAACTACTCCAGCACTGTCTTTGCCATTTCTCCTGTCCTTTCCAACACCCCCTGGGGCGTGGTGGTGTTATTTAACTACACGGTGCAGGAAAATAAACTCAGTGTGTCCGAATTTGGGGAGAACAGAGATGGAAGAGAATTAAAATCCAAAGGCATCACAGCCTCGCTGCCCTTGTCTGCTTTGCATCAGGAATCATTCCCTGTCTTTGGTGATCCCGGGGGAGAAGGATCAGGCAATGGCTGAGACAGCAAACCCAAACCCCATTCTCAGCCCAGTGCCCACCCGGATAATTCCTCCCAACCTGGATTATCCCAAGGGGAGAAAACAAACAACTAAGACAAAGAAATTAATGCCTCCAATACCATGTACTAAGAGAACAGCTCAGGGTAGCAAGTGTACATAAATTTAAAATTCTGAATAAATATTAATAATAGTCATAGCAACAATAAAGGAAAATACGTGAGTGAGGAAATTAAAGTGCCCTTGGATCCAGGTACATTATTACTGCACAGATACTGTTTGACTTTAATTTTTATTAATGTAGGTAATGGCTTACATGGGCCTTATGGCTGCATTACTAGTGCTCTAAAATTTAATTAGATTTTTAGAGCAGCTGTTAATGTCTTCTCTAGAATTATCTAATTCAGTGGCAATGCCAGAAAACTCCATCCATTTCATTAGACCCTGAAAAGAAAGTGAAATGAGGTGTTTTGTCTGCAAAACTACCCTGAGTTCCTGAGTCTTCTGTTAACAAGGCATTGTGATGGCACTGATTTTATCCTTGCAATGCAGCTGATGGAGAACATGGAAAGGGAAATGCTGTCTGGGAATTCTTTTAAAAAGCTTTTTAGGATTTGGATATTTTTTTCTTGCTTTGTTAGAGCAAAGACTCAGAATCAGTTACAATAACTTGAGAAAAGTCCACTTTTGAGGAGAACACAAGGCAGGAATGCATATCCCCACAAGCTTGATGGTCATCTGCAGGAAAGTGGATGAAAATGGTTTATTTTCACAGCAAAAGAAAGGAGTGGTGTCTTTTATTGTTCTGTCCATCAAAAATATAAATAAAATAGAACTGTATCAGGATCTGTATTTCTTTTAGTTAATTCCAAGAGAACTTGCTGAAGAAGCAGCTGTGCTGGTACTGGAAAAATGTATGAGTTGAGCCAATCAGAGGTTTGAAAATAATCTCAGTTTAAAAAGTTTAGAGATAGTATCTTAGACTATAATTTGGTTTAGATTAAGCAGAGTTAAACAGTAGACATGTAGATTAGTACCAGGGATGTCTCGTGTGCAACAAGGGTAACCAGGACGAGCTGTGAACAGAAATTTGGCACACTTGAGGTATTTGCCAAGATATCTGTGTAAAAGATGTAGCTTTTTAAAATGCTGAGCTATGGGCTGATGAGTGGTTTGCAGCGTTCCCATCGGGATGGCTTTGTGTCCTGGTCTACATTCATTGGCACTGAGGGCAGATCTTCCTCCACCCAACTGTGTTCCCTCCTCTGGTGGATATTAGGATGCTAATTTATGCATGGAAAAGCTATAGGAAATAATTGTAAGTCCTCCAAGTGTTGGTTCTAAGTTTGGTCCTCATCTGTACGTGCAGCTCCCCCAGTTTTCAGGGATTCAGCTGAAATATGTTTTATTATCACCTGGAGCCCGTAAGCTTTTCTAATTCCGTGAGTGTTATCCACAATTCCATGAGTTAGCCACCAGCGATGCCTTCTCCAGGGCGAGCTTCAGTTGCAAGGCAAACCCTGCTGTGTAAAAGGAGAATATTTGGAAGGTTTGCTGCTCTTGCTTATTTACATTCACCTCCTAATGAGGAGAATGAAGAAAGTGTGTTTTTCTGGCTTGGTGAGTGCTGAGCTTCGTTATTCAACGTATTACAGTGATGAGAGACAGTGTGTTAGTGGTGCAGAGTGGAGATGTTAATGGATCAAAGGATCACACGTGTTGGTTAAAGAAATTCTAATGATAAATGGCACTGACCTAATTTAGCAAACAATCCCATGGTATAAAGTCATTCACTAATTTGCAATTCTATGATTAACAAGAATGAAATCAATCATGTTGGAGCCATCAACAGTGTGAGCAATTGCTGCAGGTTTTGCAGCAGTGCCCGGGGTGCTGTGCAGCCACTGCAGTCCCTGCCCTGGGAATCTGGGGCTGCAAACCAAGATCCAAGCCCAGGCAGCAGCAGTTCAGTTATTTAATGCCAGTGTTAACTAGAAAAGAGGAGAGGAAAGTGTGTCTGGCACGTGAGGAATTACGTCTAAGCCTTGGAGGAGAAAGCTTGAGGGCATGTTTGCCGAAGGGTTTCCATATGGAAAGGTGCTGGTGGAGCAGGGCTGGTGCTTGGGGGGATGGAGACCTGGGAGCCTCTGGGGCTGCTGCTTGGTCTGTTCTGTGCCACAGACTCTGAGAAATGGAAAAAAAAGTATTAAAAAGTAGTAGGTGTTTAAACCATTAGAAACTTTATTCTTGGAGAAATACTGCTCTTTAGGAACTGATGAACCCATTGTGCATGACTTGGGTCAAATCTGTTGCTGCTGTGATCCTGTAAAGCATTTAGGAATAGACAGGCTGGTTGTTTCCGGGGTGCTTTGCAGTGGGACCAGCGGGGGCGTCCCGGGGATGGGCAGCTGTGGGCAGCTGTGGGCAGCTGTGGGCAGCTGTGGGCAGCTGTGGGCAGCTGTGGGCAGCTGTGGGCAGCTGTTGGCAGCGGTCAGAGCTCGCTGGTGGAACCAAGGGACCAGGAGCCAGAGCAGGCCCTGCAGCAGACCCTTCCAGGGGTGGGTTCACGTCCTCCCAGATGAAGGAACGCGTCTTGCTGAGTGGCTGGAGCTCTGTGGTGGGTCAGGAGAACTCTTTATTAGCCAGGAAAAGAACTGGCCCTTGTTCATTCAGCGTTATTGATGTATCCGAAGGCCACGGCCACTTGTCTCAGGAGTTGTTCTGATGTCATTCCATGGGAAGGCTGACTTTGCCAAGGAATTTGCCATTAAAAAAACACGTGCATCAACCAGCTGGAATATCCAGAGTGTTGGGAAAGATGGGAGACAGAAGTCCTGTGTTGATTCGGTGGTGATTGCAGCAGTATGGGAGCTGCCACTACTCACTGAGGGACTGAATAGTCAGCAAATTAATATTCGAACCAGATCTCTGGTGCTTGGAAAATTGGGAATCTGTCAGATATCTCTGGTTTTAGGCCCTCGGGAACCTTTTTTATGTGTGCCAACCCTGCTGTGGTCTGAGAAGGTTCAGTGTAAATGGATTAAGGTCTCGCTGTTGCCTCAGGGTAAGCCCTGTCCGTAGGAGGCATCCAGCACTTCTGGAAGTGTCCCTCACCCCAGGGGACATTTCCTGCATTTCACATGTAAATAAAAACCATTTTTAAATCGGAGAAAGCTACTCTGGAGTTAGTAGAATTTCGAAAACCATGGTTAATCCTAAAAGGCTTTTCTATTTTATGTTTAATAGAGCTGAGTTAATAATTCATAATTTAATGTATCTGATTAATTTTGCCTTTTTCTCAGAATGTCTTCAAAGCACATAACAATTATCTCAAATGTACTTATTCAAAATGACTCAGTGACCTTTCTTTCTAGATCACTTATTGCTGATTCAATTTTTCATAGCGCTGCACAGTTTCTGTTGGTTATCAGTCAGTATTTCTCTGCTAATTGAGTAATTGCAAATCCAGTTTAAAAAATAAGTAACAACCCCGTGGCAGGAACACAAGCTGAAAATGCATTGAAAATTCCTTTTATTCCAAGGCCACCCCTGTACCCATGGGTGCATCCTGTCCTTCCCAGGGGTGGGGACACCATTCCAGCCCTGAAGGTGCTGTAGATGTTCTGAGCCTGTAGGCCTTGAGGTGCATCTCTGACCCACCTTGTTTTTTCAGGGAAAATCCTTAGTGTTGAGCTGCACTTATTCAGAGACCCAAACCCAACGCAAGGAGCATTCAGACTCTTAAATCTGGTTTTCCTGTCAGCTCTTTAACTGGACTGGAAACCTGGGAGGGGTTGGGTTACCAAGAACATCCATTTCTCTGGGGGGATTCAACCTTCCTGCTGTCGCTGCTGGGATGAGGGATGGCCCAAAGGCAGTGCCAGGTTAACGTTGGATTCCAGGATCTCAGAGGGCTTTTCCAGCCCTGGTGATCCATGGCTTGCCCCTGGAGCAGAGCAGGCTGTGTTGGGTTGACTTTGTTGAAGGTCGGAGGGAAATGAGTTCCTTCCAAGAGCAGGACGGGCTGTGCCTGTTCAGGAGTTGGGAACTCCAGGGCAGGGGCCCCGAGGACCTTTGGTGGCTGCCTTGGAAAGTCCTTCCTCCAGCTGAGGAGGATCCTCCAGAGTTCCTTGAAGGAAAAACAACTGATGAAATCATGCTGTCCTGGGAATTTGTAGTACTTTTGTTATCTAAGTGGTGATCCAACTATACAAACACAGTATAATTAACCTCCAGCAGCAGATGCACTAAATGTACAACACTCTTAATGCTGAGAATTGGATTTACAGAATATATTGCTAAGTGCATATGTTTGTTTCAATAAAGTTCAGGAATTGCAGTGGAATTACACCAGGAATGAGCTTCCCAACAGCCTAACAGTGCATGTGTCCCATTAGAGAGAGGTTTTTTTCCTTTTATTTTGATAGGTTATCTATTTTTAAAATAATAATAAAAAATCCCCTTAATTGTCAAATAGATGCCCTTAATGTGATGGTTTCATTAAAACTGAGGATTTTATTTGGCTGTTATCTTTCTTTCCCTCTCCTAGCAGCCTGTGCTGGTCATTTGTGGTGGCCATGCCAGCACAGCAAAGCAGTTTGTTAATGAATTTTCCACAAATTAATTTTCTCCATTACAACGGCATCGATAAACACGAGCACTTATTTTACGTGGACTAGGAACAAAGGAGAGCACAATAACTGACTGGACTTGATTTTGTGGAATTAAAAGTACTTCTCTTTTGGCCTTTTTTCATTAGAGGCTCTCCTGAATGATTGCGGATAGAGAGGGGACCAGCAGGAATTGCTGGATACGGCCAGTAATGCCTCAGTTTGTGCTATCGACTTATCCTCCTGCATTCCAAGTGTCAGGGAATTTTATTGCAGTGGATCTGTTGATGCCATTAGATGGCTTTTTTTCCCTGGTTATTTGTAGTCACATTTAAAGAACCTTTTCCTAAAAGAAGCCTTTTTTTTTTCTCCCCCGGCTGAAGCAACTCCAAGGGATCAGCACCAAATCTGATAAATGGATACCCCATGGTTAAGGAAATTACATCAGCTTAATACCTGAGGCAAGGGAGATGCAATCTCAGCTAAATAACCTGCCAGGAGCAGGATTATCATTCAAGGGAAAAGGGCTTTAACACTTTCCTTGTAACTCTAATGGGAGGGAATTGTCTTCAGCACCTTCATGCATTTGTGGAGTTAAAAAAACCCATGTGAGATAACTTTTGGTGTGAATTTTAGGAATGTGTTTGTTATATAAATTAATAGAGTCAAGGTGTATTAGTCCATGTAGCCTTAACAGAAAAATGGAGTTATAGGATCACAGAATGGTTTGGGTTGGCAGGGACCTTCAGGACCATTCACTGCCACCGCTGCCATGGGCAGGGACACCTTCCACCAGCCCAGGTTTCTCCAAGCCCCATCCAACCTGGCCTTAGACACTGCCAGGGATCCAGGGGCAGCCACAGTTTCCCTGGGCACCCTGTGCCAGGGCCTGCCCACCCTCAGAGCCAGGAATTCCTTCCTGATATCCCACCTAACCCTGCCATAGGAGTCATGAAACATCTGGAAGAGCAGCCTAGGCTGGTGCTTTGGTGTCTTTTTTAGGAGATTTGGGTCTGGTAAGGTGTGTTTGCTCTCATCAATGCATAACACCACTTCTCTTTGGTGTTCTGTGTCGGCACTCGGAGTGATGGAGATGGATCTGGAGGACCTTGGGTGTTGTCCCCGTGTCCCTGCCCACAGCTGCCCATGGTTTTGGGGGTGTCTTTGCATAGGGGAGACCAGAGCAGCCTGTGCCCTGGGTGGTGTGGAGCTCAGCTGTGTGCTCTACATTGGACGTGTCCCACACTTGGCACTGTTTGCGTTTGGGGTTTCAGCCCCTTCCCAGGAGCTCTCCTAGTCTGAAATGGTATTTTGAAGAAAGCAATATTTTTTTCAACAATATATAGAAAATACAACGAATTTCTTTCTGCGGTGGTGCCTGTTTGTAAATATCCTTTTTTAAAATATATATGTACTGTTTGTGTCGATGGCAGTTGTGGGTTCCAAATGGGATGTGCACTGGCCTTGATGTGCTGGTGTGGTACATTCATCTCCAGGGCGAACGGGCATAGGGTACCCCATAACAGGTGTCACCATGCCTTGGGTGGCCTTGCTGGGGACACACCATGGCCTGAGGGCTCCAGCTGTGGTTGTGTCCCCTGTGGTTGTCCCCTGGGGCTGCTGGCACAGAGATGAAAAGTCAGAAGTTCAATTTTCCAAGAGCTCTGGTGAGGCTGAGTGGGAGAAACAGTGCCATCTGCTGAGCCCCAGCCCCTGCTGTCCTGGCCTTTCTGCACGAGAAATGGGATCGCAGGGACATCCTGGGTTTTAAAGATTAACCCTGAAATCAATGAGTGTGGAAATGGAAATAATCCGCCTCTTTCTCTGCGTGATTTTGAGGAGTAGAAGAAGCCCACTAAGGGATCATAAACCTATTTTTGCATAAAGCCCGCTGCAGTAATCTCACGTGTAATTGGATCATCTATCGAAGGCCTTTTTTGTATTATTTTTATTTATTTTAGGCAGTCTTCTTTAGGAAATGCTGCTCACAAAAGGCAACGTCACGTAATGTTAAAGAGAAAATAAAATTTCTCTGTTCACCTTGAGGGATTTTAGAAGTTACAAATTGTAAACCCCATAATAGCTTCCATTTAGGAGGATTTTGACAGGAGGAAAATGAGAAACGAGGTGAGAATGTTTTGGAAGAAAGTTATTCCAAGTCATTCTTATAAACATGAGCAGATGAGAAGTTGTACGTGGGTATGGCAAACACACCAACTGTATAAAACAAAAATAGCACGTTTTCTTTGACTGCTTTTTCTCAATGCCTGGCTTTAAATACTCTCTATTAGAGCTAATGAAGGACTTGGGCAGATAATATGCTCAAAGAAATTCTAGCAGCCCACACAGCTCCCATCTGCTTGGAGCAGAAGCACAGTCTGCATCAGGCATTAATAACAATGAGACATGTTTATCTCTGGGTGATGAGTGAGTTTATTTTGGTCCAGTTTAGGCTGAAACGATGGATTCATTTGGCACCGAGTGTGGATTTGGTTGTTTGGAAATGCTAAAAATTCTGGCTGGGAAAAATCAGATTTTGCAATTTTATTTATGTTTTTTTGTTGCATCAAAAGAAATTATTTGTGCCCCTTTCCCTCATTTTCAGTAGAGCCAGAGTGAGCGGGATAGAGGGATTTAAGGCAAATAGTCCGGGTTTAGGAGGCTAATTACAATAATCCTACTGTAAACTTGCTAATGCTCTTTGGAGGAGGGAGTCGGGAGGCTTTTTTGTCGCAAAGTTTTATCATCTGAGAGTGGCTCAGTCCCTCAGTTCAGACGTTGTTCTGGGCAAGGTCAAGAGCATCGAGTGTGCAGGTAGTTTGTAATTGGCTGCCTGCGGAAAGCAGCAGGGAATTCAGTCTATTCCCTGCCCTTGGCCACGCTGAACCAACGCTCCCCAAAGCCATGGGAGCATGGAAAGGGGCTGCTAATCTCTGTCCAGTAATTGTGGCAGGTGTGCCACGGTCCCATCAAAGGGGACAGTCGGCACTTGATGGACTCAAATGTTCCTAATGACTTTCTTTTTTCCTGTTAATAAATCACATCCTGACATTCAGAGGCTCTGTGACACTCGGGAGAGGATATTTCAGGAAAAACTCAGAAAGGTTATTCTGATCATCGGTGATGTCTTTGGGAACTGGGGATAATTCCAGCCAGCAAAACTCCCCTGAAATGTGTCAGTCTCGCTCAGGTGAATTATGTTCTTACTGTGTCTGTGGGAGCAGGGAAATAAAGACGTGGACATCGGGAGGCCTGGAGTTGGAAGAGGTTGAAATTCCTGTTGTTTGAAATAAGGACTCGCTTTCACTCTGTAATTAGAAAATGATTCCTTCTGAGAAACTTAAAGGCAAGAGAATTTGGATTTTGGTGGATGAGGACAAGAGGAATCTCTTGTGTCTGAGGTTACTCTTCCATCTGACAGCCAGTACTTCTTGGGTGACATCTCTTGCCTCCAACCCTCATTTATGTTCTTTCAGAGTACTTTGCATTTGATACTCTGGTAATGCCACTCTCTCCTTCCTACGGATGACACTCCGTTCCATCAAGTTATATTAAATCATTGCAAATTTTCTCCATCACAGGCATGAATTAAAGGCTGTATTTTCTCCATGTAATGGATAATAAACAGGAAATAGGCCATAATCAGCCATAATATATTCCTGTGATGTAATCTCTTCAGTGCTCTTTTTGATTTTAATTTTTAGATATACTTGTAGTAGTTGATGGTGGAACTTGAACTGCTGTCCTTGGACTCAGTCACGCTCACCAGCTCCATTGCCTGAAAGGTCTTCATTAACTGTGTCTAAACCTTTGCATCTCTGAATTCTCCTTTTAGATAAACAATACCAAATGATAAAATCTTTACATACTGCAGCAAAGAGCGACAAGCAGATGCGTTGGGCTTCATGCTTTGGGCACAGGGTTGTGTTTCACTGGGAGGTGTGTTGGTCCCTCAGTTTAGGCAGGTTTAAACACTGTTCGTTCTCATTGTCCCTTGCGTAACCACAATTCTTTGCTACCCACTAACATGTCTATTAAAGCTCCACAGAGACTGTTTTCCTTCAAGTCTCTGAGCCCTTATTTGACAACCTGCAAAGTGGAAGACGAGCCCTGGTGGGGCTGGAAAGTGGGTGGTGGCCAAGGGTAAGTGGCTTAGGAGAAAAGCTGTGAAAATTCACAGCGAAAGCAGCCTGGAGGTGCCTGAAATCTGCTGCTTGTAAGCTTCCTGGCTGTAAAGCCAAGCTGCTGATCCTGGGCTAGCACAGGTTTCCCAACCCAGAGCCAAGAGGCTCCGCTCTGGGACCGCAGCAGCTCCAAGACAAGCAGGGGAAGGTTGACCTAAGCCCACAGCACCAACTGAGTTTCACCTCCAAACGATGTTTTTAGCATCTCTGTGTAGCCTGGCTGTGGGTCATGGGGCTTAAAGCCCCAGCACTTGCACAGGGAATCGGCTCTGGAGGGGAGAGGAGAATTTCAGCTTTGCCATGGGCAGGTGTTGGCAAAGCGACCAAGGCTCCAAGTGGTGTCTGTGTCGTTGGCTGTAAACAAAATGTCCAGGTAGGACAGGTGAAAAATAACTGTATTGTATTTTATATCAAAAGGCACTTCTAGGAAACGTCTGTAAGTGGTGCAGGGTGTGATTTCAGGCTTTATTGTTGCTCAATCTGTTCGGTTTCCAGGGAAAAGGTATTTTTCATTCTCCTCGCTGGTAGCTTTGCCAGCGCTCCCTGAGCTCTGCAGCTCAAGCTGGGAGCTTTCTGGCTTCCACGTTTCCATCAGTAATAAAGAATCCGCAGGACAAATTCTTCCCTTAGTTCCACCTGCAAAACGCCCGTGATCTGCCAGGATTTCACAGGCAAAACCCCCTTTGAAAAGCCACAGGCCAGGAGCCATCAGAGGGAAGGTGCAAGCTGGGAAAGCATCCATTTAGCCTGGTAAAAAGAGCAGTAAAACTGAGCAAAAGGTGAAAACATAATTAAGAAAACACGACAATGGAGGAAGTTTTCAGAGGGTGAGATTTACAGGATGTTACCTCGAGGAGGTGGGGACAGGTCTGTCACTTGGATATTTGCAGTGACAGGGTGGAAAGAAGTTCTCATTCATCATAGCTGGAGATAACTCGGGCATTTGGGGAACAATGATTTTGAGAAATGGCCACAGATTTAGCTGGTTTAAATTCTGGGGTTTTTTTCATCGGAGGACGCTTTGTTCCCCTTTCTTTGATGGTCCCACAACACACTTCCAGCATTCCTGCAGCTCCTCAGAAGCGCAGCGTGATAAATACTGAGCCCGTTGTTTCCATCGATCCCATCCCGCTAATTCAACAATCCACCTCACGTGTCTTCTCCGGCTTGCCCAGTTCTGCAGGAAGCAGATGCCAGTGGGATGAGCTCAGGAGAACCAAGAGCCACCCGGGTGTCATTGAGAGCTGGGCACTGGCCGTGGGGACACGTCCCCAGCGCCTTCAGATGCTTTTCTGAGGATTAGGAGCAGTAAATGCACCTCCTCCAGGAGGCTGTTGACCCGCTGATGCTCTGCATTGCTTTTGTGTGGCCATTTATAAAGCGTAGAGAAAATACCCTCGTGCACCTTAGAAGGTTTTCTTCTGCCCTCAACTTGTTCCTTCAGGATAAGTCTCAGTGTAACGAAGCAAATCAGCTCTGTGATTAGTTTTGTGACGTGTGGCTCTGTTGTGATAGATGGCAAACTCAGATGGATCCTGGAAAAATATTTATAAATTGAAATTGTATGCTGGTATATTTTTATAATATGTCAGAATTCTCATTGCCCCACAGTGGAGGCAACTACATGAGGCTGTTGTGCTTGGGAAACAGGGACCTCTCCGAGGGCTTTGGTGCCCTCTTTCTGCTCTGGGTCACTAAAGGTTATTGTGCAGGATAACGAATAATGTATTTAATTAGCAGAGTGGTGTTTATAAAGGGCCACCCTTGAACCACTGGAGTGAAAAGCTCAGAAATGGGATGTACAAACGAGTGGGGAGGTTTTTGCAGGGTTCCCCCTGTGGGTAAGAGGAGGGTTCGTGTTTCCACACCTGCCAACTGGAGCTCCAAGTGTCTCTAAGGACTTGTGGGGTGGGAGGGTTGGGAATTTTCATGAGTGCCAGAACAGAGTTACCTGACTCGGTGTCAGAGGCTGCTCCGTCTGCTGCCTGGACTTACAGATGGCCCAGATGGTGCAATTCCTGCTCGGAACTCGGTGCCATCGAGGAGAATTTGCAGGTGGGAACCCCCTGCAGGTTCCTGCCTTCCCACATTCCCACCGCCCCGTGCTCCTTGGAACCCTGCCATCTGAAGTGGGGACAGATGAGGTGACACGAGACACAGGGACAATGTCCCTGCGGGGATGTGTGTCCCACAGGGCTCAGAAGGACAGGGGAGGCAGCTTTTGGCAGGCAAACTGAGGAATGTGGCACGAGCAAAGGTGGAGTAGGACAGGTGAGGTCTTTCTTTTGGAAATGATGTCACTTTTTATCCCCAGTGAACCCAAAGCAGAGGTTCAGCTCATGACATGCAATTTTGGAGGCTTCCTTGGCTCAGCAGACCTTCTGTTGCATCTTGTCTCTCATCAGCTGTGTACCTTGGCAATTAAAAGACCTGCAGCAATTAAACTGTCTATAATTATCCACGATATCACGTCGGCTTTCTGGGCATTAGCCAACCAGCACATTTAACAATCACTTACACCTCAGATACCCTAATCAGCAATTATCGCAGATGCATAGGCTGAACAATTCGGAATTCAAGGTCCTGTTTGCTTGAGAAAGTGAGCCAGAGAAATCCCATGGGATGGAGCCTTCGCTCCATCCACACAGCACGGGTGGGAGGCAACATCAGTCCCAACTTGGATCCCGGGGCTTTATCAGCAGCTCCAGTTGGAGGGGCTTTTAGGAGTGATGGAAACAACTGGCTGTCACAGTATTATAGAAATTGAGTGTGGGCACCGTCCCTGGTAATAGATAGTTTGGGATTCTTTGATGTAAAGGCACAATAAATAATACACAAGAGACAAATCATTCATCTTGGCCGTGCCATGTTGAGACTTGCTGACTTGCATTGGCTGCTCCTTGGCTTGCAGCTTTGTCTTCTTACAAATTATTTCTCTGTTAGGAAATTAAACATTTGCAGCTTGGGAAAAAAAAATGCACTTTTTGTTTTGGTGGAATGATGAGCCAGTTCTCTGAACAGTTCAATATTTTTTGAACATCTTAAAAATGTTATTTGTTGGAGTCTTAATGGAAGAGAAATACTTGCAGCATTAGCAGGATGAGCTGTATGAGCATCACTGCTCTTTGATGACTGGGATCCATTTGATAACTCAAGAAACATGTAAGAGGGAATAAATCTACCCTTTCGTGCCCGTCATCTTTATCTAGTCTAAAATAACACATAGGGTAATTTTCCTTCTTTTTCTAAACCTAAGTGCTTTATTGTGGATCTTCAGTCTGATTTTTTTCACTCCTGCAGAATATACTTTCAGCTGACAGCTCTCATCTTTTATGGGAGGAATTGCTGAAGCTGAGTAATTAAAGTTATTCTTGACTTCTCTTATTTACTGGAAGCGACTTAGCTGAATCATAAAGGACTGAGGATTGTACTTGGAATGGTTTCCTGTATCCTTTGCTCCTAGCAAGTGATTCCTTAATGGCACATCCACAACAACAACAGCAGGAACATTCTGGAATGGAATCTGGCACTTGTAGTCTTTATTCTGCATTCTTGCTGAAGTCATCCCTGGTAGATGGACACCACGCAAGTGCTGGTTTGCTATTTTATTGTCCAAACCCCTTCTGTCTTTTTTGAATTTGGAATCTTATTTAAAAATCTAATATTACCATGAACTTATAGGGGTGTTTTTTGTCTTCTGTAGCAACCTCCTCCTCTTTTTTGTATGCTCCACAACTTCCCCTTCCCATCTTTGCCAGGATGGACCAGTGCAGTCAGTGAGCATCACCTTCACCAGGCAGTGGGGGTGAAACAAATAGGGGGCAATAAATAACCCCCCCCACATTTTACTGCCCCACGGTGTGGGACACCGTGGCCCCACCAGGCTCCTTCCCTCACTCTGCTTGAAGGGACTTCATTTGTGTCCAAGGCGTGAAGGAACGCACAAAAATGAGTGTTCTCTCAACCAGTGATCGCAGTGCTCTGTGAGCTCACGTTGGTACGTGGGGGATGTTAAGCCATTTAAAAATAAACTGAGAAGCAGAACCACAGCTCGTGATGCTTGGTAGTTTTTTATTAATCATGGGGTTGGTTTGGTCCTCACCTGCATTCCTCAGTTATTTTTCAGAGGCTTTCAGAGTGGTTTGACTTGGAAGGGACCTTAAAGATAGAAGGGACCCTAAAGATCATTCAGCTCCAAACCCAAATATATATATATATACACACACACACACACCAAGTCCCAACTGGATATGCACAAAGTTCCAGCTTGGTATATTTTATTAATCACAGGGTCAATTTTTCCTCACCTGGATCCCTTAATTAATTTTGTTTTAATTTTTTCATTGAGAGATTATCCAAGAATAGAGGCTCCTCCAGGGAAGGACAAAAATGGCACTGCAAAGCTGATTTACTCCCAACAGGAAAATCTATCCTTGATCGGAGGGGCAAAATTGCTGAAAAACATGAATTTTTACAAACAGGAGAGTTTTAGCAAACAGGTGGGAGTTTGCTGGTGTCAAGTTTCTTTCAGGGAAGGGTCCCACCTTTAGGAATGGAATTAGCTTGGCTTTCCAGAGGGGCTGTGGCAGTGAGCACAGCCAGGGCTGCTGCCTGGAGAAAGGAACATCTCCAGGAGAGCTGCCCACAATTTTGTTGTGTTTGGATTAAAATAAGTAACTCCTTTCTCCCTCTCGGTCTCCCCAGGCATTGCCACAATGCTCCAAGATTGGAAACATCCATTGCTTTGAAGAACCTTACAAAATAAGGGATTTAAAATGTTGTTAGCTGCGATTGCTGCAGTTTGTTTATCACCTTCAACGCTTTCTTTTGGGTCCATCCTGTAGTTTTGTCTCGTTTTCCCTCCTCTCACAGGACCTGCTGCATCCTGTGCTGGAGAGCACTGTTTTGCTGCTGTTTCTTATGCATATGGAGTGATGTGATAATGAATGCCTGTTTCTTTTCAGTGACGTGTCTGTTTCATTGCACCGAGTTCTACCTTACAGAGATCATTGAGACATCACACAGTTTAGAGTTACAAGTCTTCCTGTCTTTGATAGGCTGTTTCCAAGGGAATACATCCCAACAGGGGTAGACAGAGCTGGAAGGGATCCTGTTTACTAATTACTGCCATCATTTAGAAACAAATATGAGTCACAGGGCACTGCAGTGAATCCAACCCAAGGAACAATAAAAACCCGGTCTATGTAATTGCTGAGGAAATGAAGGCTGAATAGAACTTAAAGGCAATTAAAGTCTTTATTTCCATTTTATTATGGAATAAATACTTCAGGATATTTTCATTTGCTTCACTTTTTGTTTGCTCGTGGGGTCTGCTTGTTAATGTGACTGGGATGTGTGAGAACTCCTTAATTAACCTGTTTTTGTGGGCACCTCGTGCTTTCTATGAAATATGTGCACTGAGAGCTCTGGAACAATGGTACAAATAGAAATGACAGATTTGTAAGCACTGGTCAACCAAAAACTGTTCAAGAAATGCAGTTTTTGAATTATTGGGCCAGGCTTGTCTGCAAATTGGAATTCAGTTCAGTTAATTGAATTCACTGGATCTGTGGCAATTTGCATAAAGTTATAATAAAAGCGTGGTTATCTTTAAAAAAGCTGCAGTTTCAGAATCTTATATTAAAAATGGAGTCAGATAATTTTTATTTTGTAATAACCAAATGCAGAAATATCTAATTGACATGGAAAGTAAACTGAAATGTGTATTTTACTCTCAGTTACAAAGAGGTTGTGATAATCCCAGGCAGCACATTGGGAATGCTGTATGGATTGTATGGAAGCAGGATGTTGGTCTATTTGTCCATCACATCCCAGTCCTTTCCTGTATCTCAGATGAATGGCTTTGATTTTTTCCAGGATATATTGCATAAAGTAAATATTGCTTTTGCTGAAGCCCTGGGAGCAATTTCCTCACGACAGCGATGGTTCCCATTTCCTCAGTGCTTGTGCTGAGTCTGGGATCCGTGTCCTTGGGCATCCTCTGCATGGGGGATAGATCAGTGTTGCAGATGTCCTCTGAGTTTCTCCTTCCTCAGATCCGCTTCCCAACCCTTCCTGACCCATTTCTCACCACGTGATGTGTTTGTGTCCCTCACGGAGGGTGTCAATCCAGCCCCTGCCCTCCCAGAGCACCGTGTCATTCCCGGGCTGTGGAGAGGGTTTGGGTGCATCTTTGCTGTTCAGAAGGACTGTGGGGAAAGAATCTGCTTGCTTAAAAATAAATGCGGCAATTAAATCTTTGTTGCATTGACCTTAGGAACTGGTGGATGGGATGCTCGAATAAAACATGTGTAAAGCAATAAACCTGCAGGTTCTGGAGGAGAGGGAAACATCTCTACAGCTGCTCTCACTGTAATAAAACCCGGAGAAACTGGGGTTTCTCTTGGTGGCTTTGATGCGGAGACCTCAAGGAGAGTCTGCTCTACGAAGATTAAACCTGCAATGCGAGTAAAGGTTTATGCAGAGGGAAGAGAGGTGATGCTTCAGTGCCAGTCTCATCAGCCCTCGGCACAGGCAGCATCCTGCTTAATTACAGGGGTTTCTCTAATCACCTTTCAGTGGAGACAGGACTGCAGCCTGTGAGCAAGTGTGGGTTTCGCTTTGTGTTTTTACCTTGAATATCAGGAGGTTTGGAGCGAGCAGGGATGGCCCTCCTTGGCAGGAGGGATGTTGGGTGCCCGGGCAGGGCTGGGCACTGCTGCTGCTGGTCCCCAGGGCTGTGGGGCAGCCAGGCAGCCCCCCTGCTCGTCCCAGGAGAGGCACAGCAGTGGGACAAGCCAGGGACCTGCAGGCAGCGTGTCCTGCGTCTGCTTCCCGGCGTGAAGCCCAACAGGATCATTGTGAGCATCCCTGGATGTCCCAGTTTTCCTCCACTGCTCCAGGGTTTCCGTCCTGCTGCATTGGGCTGGTGGGACAGACTCATCTGCTCAGAGCTCGGCAGTTCCTTTGCTTTTCTTTCACAGGCCCATCATTCCATCATTGATTCCTTTAAGGAAAACGCCCGTCCTGGAGACCCCCAGGGTTTGGGTGGCAGTGAAAGGTCTCCTCGTGCAGGATGTCATCTCAGAGCCAGGCAGCAGTGAAGCTCCCCGAGAGCAGGGACACTGGGGACAAAAGTGGGACAAGTTATTTGGCATAAGGAGAATTTTTCTGGCCGTTGCTCTTCCTGGTAGAATACGGGAACGATTTGAGGACAGAGCAGGTGTCGAGCGGAGCTGTCGGATGGAGGGGTGGGACAGAGCAGTGCCTGATGCCTTTCTGTGCTTGAAAACTTTTGAGGTTTGTGGCTTGGCTGGTAGAATATCAGGAATATTGATTTGATTCATTTGAATGCTGAGGAGTGAGTCAAGAGAAGGATGGGCTTTGCCTTGTTGCCCAGGAAGACTTTGTGTGTTGGTTTCTCACAGTGTTGTGAAAGCAGAAATGCGTTGTGTGATAGATGGCTGGAACTTTAAGTATTTATTTTTATAAGTATTTTCAGGTGCCTGGATAATCCTGTACTTAATAAGATAAAGCCTGAGAAAAAAATATGTCTGTATATGCGAATACACATATATCCAAATGTCTATGTATATTTATATACAAAATATGAGCAACTGAAGTGATTTACAAGAGTGCATTAAGCCAATGCTGTGGCTACAGAAAGTTGTCACTGTGCTTTAGCAGCACCCATCAGTGGCTGCACCACTCCCCTCCCTGTGCTGATCCCGAATTCAGCCTCCCGACCCTGCCTGGCCAAGAGCAGGAGTCGATACCTCGAATGTCACCCTTACATTTTGGGTGCTGCCCCGGTTTCTGCAAGGCTGTGCAGTTTCCAAGGGCTTGTGGTGACACTGAAGATTGATAACAGCACGCGTATGGATTTTTGGGGATGTTGCGCGGCGTTGGGAAAGGTCACTCTGCAGTTTCAGCTGCTTTTCGACGGGGTGGTTTTAAATGCTTTGTCTCTGGGCTCGGTTTTATTCTGGTTAAAGCTCAAGACCTCGGAGCTTGGCTTGGTCTTATTTGAGGAGCAGGGTGGTTGCAGAGGTTGCATTGAAGTGCAGAGGTTGCATTGAAGTTCTGTGGTGCCAAAGGCAGAAGAGAGGAGATAATTCTTCTCCTGAACAGGCAATAAGTCTCCAAGCAGAGGAGAGAAGAGACTGTGAAGCACAAAAGGGGCAAGGACAGGGTATGTTCAGGAGAAGAATTAAGTCTCCAAGCAGAGGAGAGGACAGACTGTGAAGCACAAAAGGGGTAAGGACAGGGTATGTTTTCCTTGGATTTGGCTCGGGAGAACAGCACAGGAAGGGCAGAGCTGCAATATCTGGTTCCCTTGGTGCTACGGATAGTCCTGGAGCTGAGGAGTCCCAGGGGTAGAAATAGGAAAATGCAATGTATAGTGAGCAGGGATGGGGACTATCCCTGCGGTGTCTGGGTGCACCCCTGGAATGGGCATCCTGCCTTCCCAAGGCACCCTGGGCTCGAATTGGGAAGTTTTCTCCTGCCATGGAAAACACCAAGGCAGAGCTCAGCGCCTCCAAAAAGTATGGTGAGATTTCCTCTTTTCAGCACTTTTTTCCTAATTGAAAGCAGGACTTGCCCTCATTTCAGAATAAAAGGCATCCCCAAATGAGCACCAGGGAGAGGGCTGGGAGGGATATTACGATGATAATTAATTTCCTTAGGAATGTTGTAATTTCAGCATTTCCATAACGATCACAAGGCGATGCTGGAAAGAAAGGGGCAGTGCTTTCAGCACACATCATGTTCCCAAAAACCAGGGTTCTTTCTGAGGTGTCAGACTGCTGCAAATATACACGTTTTCCTTTAAAAGGATAAATATGTGTATACATAAATATACATTTTCCTTTCAAATAATAGATAAGCCCACACTTCAGCCTTGTTTCTACATTGAGATCCCAAAGCTTTTACATTAATATTTTTTTTAACTTGTTGCTGCAATATGGCCATATTGCCAAACTTTCCTGGCACAACTAAGCAAAACTTTGCCACTTGAGTGTGACTTCTCGAAATAATATTTTCATGTCTGTCAATTAAACAGAAAAACAGAGTTGATTCTGATGGTAGAATGAGTTGTGGGGTCATCCCCTCCCTAATTTGCATTGAAGGGTAGAATTACTGAGTACTAGTAGCCTTGTGCTGTTATTTCTGGAGGAAACATATGAAACATGGTTGAAAAGCTCAATCAATTGGTTGCAACCCCCTTCTAAAACTTATTCTGGCTTTTTTGAAAGCAAAAAAAAAAAAATTAAAATTGAGTTATTAGAAAATGTTCCCCATACTGCGAGTGTGGTGGCCAATAAGACATTACCTAGGAAAGGCACCGTGTGCATTTGGAACAAAGGGTTGGTGTTGGATCTGCAGCTGCTTGGAAGCATGGAGGAGGGAAAAGGGGAATTGAGAGAGAAAAATCACTCCTTGGGTCGCTGGGATACCTGATGTGGTTCCTGGTGCTGGAATCCTCTTTTGCAATGGAGGAGGAGAAAGGCTGGACCAGGAGCCCCCAGCAGGTAGAAGGAAATATGAGATTATGTGCTTTACACTCAAAAGTAGGCTGTAAAATTTATTAAATGAAAGGTTTCTTTAAAGATTGCATAAATAAATCCCTGGTGTTCTTAAACCCCCGAGGAACATAACAGAAAACAGTATTTTCTATATCCTTTAAATGCTTTATTGCCCATAATTTGGAGCCTTTTATTGCTGAGAGCGATTGATACCACCTCAAGGTTTGCTCTGCTTTAGCCCCGGTAACGTCATTTCTGATTAAACTTCTCTGGTGGAGTATATTGAACCATGAAACAGTTAAATTTTTTATGAGCACAATGAAAATCCCATTCCTTTTGGGTTTCCAAGTATCAATAGCCCGGTCAGACCTAATTACCGGGGAGCAACGATGCGAGATGTGCCCTTTTTTTTTTGGAGCGTGTTCTCCCTTGCCGTTGGAAAGCCAAGCCCCCTCCCGGCTCCCCGGTGACGGCGAGCTGGCCTTTCTTCAAGCTGTTAATTCCTGAGCCGCAGTTGTACGTACGGACTTCGGCGGCGTCCTACGGTTGGCTTGGAACCAGGGGAGGAGGAGGAGGAGGATTTTCCTGGCCCCTTCAGCTCGGCAGTGCTTAGTTAATAGTTGTGCAGGGGGTGTCCAGGTGGTTTGGAGGCACCAGCCACGAGTCGCAGGTAAGATCTGCCCGTGGCCGTCACACAGAAAGGCTGGGGCAGAGCTCTCCTTTCAAAACTGCAATTAAAAGGTATTTATTGGCAAGGAAGCTCCTAAAGCAGTTCTGCTCCTGCTGCGCCAGGGTCGGCCTGGGTTTGAGGGTGGAAAACTGGGGATTTAAAGTTAGAGGGGAAGCATCGGAAGGGGACCAAAGAAATCAAGTACATCTTATGGCAAGATATAAAGGGCGGTGGGAGGTCTTGCAGGAGGTGGCAGAATTTCCAGGAGCTGACTGTCCCAGGCTGTTGGCAAACGGACCAAAGAAGGCAAATGGAAGGCTGGCCAGAAGGAAACCTTTTATCAGGGGGTAGAAATTCAAGTGCTCTGCAAAGCAAATATAAATAAGGCAATGTGGGCAAACGGAGTGCGGAGAAGCAGCTTGGTGCTGAAGAGCGTGGCTGTGTCATGAGTGGGGATAGTGTGAGACCAAGAGTGGATATGGGTGGGGAAATAGTGAGTGTGAGACCACTGAGAGGAATTTGGGACCAGCTGTCACAAGCACTGGTAAGTTACTGTGTAAAGTATAGCTTATAGTGAGAAGAGACATTTAAGAGGTAATTAATTGCCTTTAGCTGCTTTTTGATGCTTAAATGTGTTTTAAAAAACTCTGTAAAAGCTACAAAATGTAATAAGGAGCAGGTCCGTAGTTGATGGCAACACTGACTCGTGAGGTGTGCTGGGATTTGGCTCTGGCAGATGCAGGAGCTTTGCTGTTTTCTGTGCAGGCATTGGGAGGTATCACAAAGGGAGAAGAAATGCTGTCCATGAAATGCAAAATCAAAGTGTGGCAGCTCGTCCTGATGGGTGTGAGGGATGTGAGGAGTCCTCCTAACAGGGGAGGGCGCGTTTGGGTGTGGGTGATGCCTGCACAGACACAGTAGATGTGTTTAATGAGGAGACCTCGTGCTTTTCTCTCTGTGCTGAAGAATCCCGGCCCTGTTTGAGTTGCAGGCAGTAAAATGCATTTGCTGGATGCACAATTTGTACTAAGCAAGGTTACTAATTAGTGTTGATAAAACCTTTCCCTTCCAGCTCTTCTGGAGCTCCAGAGGGGTTAAAGTGTTGTTTGTCTCAGCTCTGGATGTGTTGACTTGGGAAGGAGCTGCCCAAGGGATGCTGGGCTGGCACCCCCTGTGCCCTGCTCCCTGTAGGGCAACACACTCTGTTGCTGTTTAAGCTTTTTCAAAAGAAAACACCTGGTGTGCCAAGCTCAGGGAGTACCAGAAACCTCCAAATAAACACACGTTGGAGGTAACAGAGAGAGGGAAAAGCATGTTGATAATAAAAGTAAGGGAAAACTCTGTGAGATACTTCTCAACAAATAGATCTGAGCAGACGTGTCATGTTGCACTGCGATAAGAGATGTTATAAAATTACTCTGGGTTTCTGCAGCTTTCATTTTTATGGATTATTGTGTGAAATATGTGACGAAACTCAAGTAGCAACCTAGATTTTAATCAGGAACACAGACTGGAGCCTATCCTATATTGCCACCTGGTAGCTTGTCCCCCGAACAGAACTGGTGTCCTGCTGGATTAAATCCACTGTTTCCTGAGTCCTCTGCCCGAGTCAAACGAAGCAACTGCAGGTAATAAAAAAGCTCCCAGTTGTGCCCCAGCTGTGTGGGAATGTTGTGTGAGCAGCTCAGAGGGGGGACATTGGGGGGAAGGCGAGGGCAGAGCTGCTGAGCTGGGCACAGGCAGAGCTGCAGCCACTGCAGGGCACCCTCCCTTGGATGCAGGAGCACCGTGGCACACAGTGAAAGGCAAGCCAGAGAGCCAGCTGCACTATTAAATCATAAGAGTTAATTTTTCTAATTAAAAAACGGACCTGAGAGGGCTCTAAATGGTGGGATTTAGGCAGCACGGGTATCAAAACTATATTGCGTATATTTAAACGTAGTTTAATTTATCTTCATAACTTGACAAGTGCACTGACTTGGGCAGAAAGCTGCTGTTTTTAGCTAAATAAGGGATGTGTGAATTATTGATGAATTAATGTGAACTAATGAATTGTCTTGATGCTTGCTTGATGCTGAGTTTATTTTTATAACCCTTAAATGGTGAAGCTCAGCATTTGATGAAGCTTTTACACAAAAGGAAGGACTGGCTCTAAAAATATTTTCTTTTTTATCTGAACTTAGAAAAACTTAATAAATGCGTGTTAAAGAGCGAAAGGCTCCACGTTGTGGCTCCCCCGGGTGTTTGCACAGCTCCGAGGTTTCCTGCAGCTGCAGGTTGAGTTGCTGGGCACCAGTTTCAAACTTTATAACTTCCCTCGCTGATTTTACAAATAATTCTGGAAGTGTCTCCGAGTTTGTGCAAGTGGGGCACGAGAAGCTGATCATGAGGTTAGAGGGCTGATGAACCTCCCTGCCTCTGAATTCTGGATTTGAGGAGCTTGGCTGAAGTTGTGCATCTCGAGCCCTCTCGGGGGCTGTGTGTGCTCACCACGTGCTCTCAGGAGACCGCAGTGGGCTGCAGTGGGGTGGAAGAGGCAGAGCAGTGACCACATCCCGGAGGGAAGGAACAGGAAGCAATTCCGACCTTCTTCAGAGGCTGGAAGGGGTAAACACCGCATGAAGCAGCAAATAACGTGGGGATGTGCTGCAGCCTCAGACACAGCCCGGGTAGGAGGGCAGAAATGGGCGCCCGCAGAAATGAGGAAAACTGGGGTGACACTGTAAAAGTCATGTCTCCTTTGGGTCTTTCCAGCTGCCTCTGGATGAGCAGGGAGGAGGGTGCCCCCCAGGCAGAAATCCCCACCTTTTTGAAGGTTGGGATTCTAGTCTGTACTGTTTAAAATGGAAATACAGAGTGGCTGTTCCTTTGTAGCCTAAAACCTCGTGATTATACTCAATGCCTCTTCCCCAGGATCAGATGGAGGTACCACGTTGAGGTTAAAGACCCACACAGGAGGGTTAACGAGGTTTTTGCGTTTTCCAGACATGCTAACACTGCTGCAGCCTTAAATGTCAATTGATTAGAATATCTTTTAACCTTACATCAATACTAGAGTTCAGTGTGAGTCTCCCCCAAGAAATCTCCAGAGTGCTCCTCAGTGCTTGCTATTGCAGTGTACTTGGAGCCTTTTCTTACCTTAAATGTTGGGCTTCTCCACGTATTGTCTGGAAGTTACATGTGCAAAGTTGAGCATCATCACTGTGTGTTCTCATTGCAAAACGACACCGCTGTCAGGGCAGCAGCCAGGGCTTCAGAAAAACGCCTATGAAAGGATTTTTCCTCTGGCACTACAACCAAAAACCTGCCTTTAGTGCCCATTCCCACCAGATCACAGTGGTCTGTGCCCAGGCTGAGGGGGGTGGTCAGAGCTGAGCATCACGATGGACTTTCAGTGGGTTGCTCTGTGCCCGTCCTCCAAAAAGAAATATTTAGAAAAGTATATCAAGGTAAATTCTCTGAACAGCAATATGGGCTAAATTTGGGCTGCCTTTAAGTATTGGGGCTTATTGTATTGCAGACCCATGGAAAATCCATCTTGCCTAAGGACAGGGAAAGTGTCCTGCTCGGTTTCAAATCTCAGTGGCTTGTAAGAATGTTTCATGCTACAGTAAGAACCAAGAGAGGCCAGGGAAGAAAAAGTAATTTAAGAAGCTTTTTGTTCCTCAAACACACTAAAAAGTGAAGGCTGAGGAATGTGCTGCAGAGCTTTGGACGTTCCCTGATAAATTGTCTTTAACACCTAAGTTTGCCCACTTCTGGTGCACTCTGCTCGCTCATCCATCACTGGTACTGCTGCCTCCCGTGTCCCAGGCCTGGGAACAGCTGGAAACATCTTTTTTATTATGCTGGAAACAAAAAATCCTTTTCCTCCAAGTATACCTGTCGTATTTCTTAAAAATGTATCAAGAGGATGAAAAGTGAATAACCCAACTGTCTAAATTTGAGACACAGAAAAGTTATTTGGTCTTAAAATCCTGTCTGGTTTGAAGTAGAGTTTTTACCTTCCATCACGGCCTGAGATATAAATTTAATTAATTAAATTTTGTATCAATTTGTTGAGTTATGTACTTTTGAGTGTCGGTTTTTCTTTTCCCAAGATGACACATTTATTATGCTGTGTGTATTACAGCACTAACATAAACATTATACATTAACTTGTTTTCTTATTCTGAGTTGTTTTGAGTTATCTTTTGTTCCTAGTTCACACAGGATAAGTCAGCAGAGGGTTTGTGTTGACATTTCCTGGTGTTCCAGTGAAAGCTTTGGCAGCACAAGATCTCAGTGGCAATTCCTTGAGAGCAGGACCGGCTTCACTCTTTGGACTCAAAGACAGTGCTCCTGTGCTCCAGGGATGGGCTTGTCCAGCAGGAATGTTCCAGAAGTACTTGAGACGTGGATAAAATGGGGTTGATGGAAAAGACAGAGTTTGGGGAGGCTCTGCTCGTTCAGCCAAATGTTTTCCTGGCCACTATTCTCCATCAGTTGAGTGTTGACTGTAAAGAGAAACAAAACCTCACGGAGGTGTTTGGGCTCTGTTTTTCGGAGGTGTTGTGCAAAGGTAATTTATTGGGCTTTTTTAATTCTAAAAAATATTTCCCCTGTTTGCATCACCCCTCGTTGTCTCTGTCTGTGCCTGGTTGCCAGGAGATCCCTGCTAATCACGTGCGTCCCTAACGAAGGGACTCCTGTTTCACCAAACGAAATCGGCAGAATCGACTTTGTGTCCGGGAGGTTCGAGGGCACATTCCAGGCAGGAAACGGGTCAATACTCAAAATATTGCAGAGAAATGGCTGGAGGATGTGGCTTTTCATGGGAATGTTGATTTCCTTGTTCAGGACGAGGTTGTTCCAGTCCATGAGCCCTGCCATGAGCGTGGCCACTGTGCCTGTGCAGGGACGATGATTATTCTTTACAGCCTGTCCATGTTGGGAATATTTGCTACTTTGTATGTGGCAAAGCTGATCAATATGATAATATGAGTTCCCAGTGAAGGCTGAAATTCTTATAATTTATCGTATTTAAGTTCATTCCATGGAAGTGTGGACTGAAAGAAGCAGAGAGAGGGCAGTTGTAATCCCTTGAGTGGCTTGTGCTGCTTGTGTGACTGCTTGTCACTGCAAGGAGTTGGGGTTATTAATAACTCATGTTATGGTGCTTAAAGATGAGCTTAGAGTTGGGTCTGGCTCTTTTATTTTCTTTATTTTCCTGGCTTTGTTGTCATTCAGTACATTTAAATACCCCTGCCCTGCCCAGAAGGTGAATTGCTGGGGCCTCTCCCTCTGTGTACAGGAATATTTGATAGCACCAGGAATTCCCTTCCCTTGCTGGACGGTGTGTTCAGTGCTCAGCTCTGCACCGAGTCCAGCTCTGGGATTCTCAGCTTAGGAAGGTCTTGAACCTGCTGAAGCAAATCCAGAGGAGACCCTGGAGATGCTCCAGCTCTGGAGCCAGGCTGGGAGAGCTGGGGGGGCTCACCTGGAGAGGAGAAGGCTCTGGGAGACCTCAGAGCCCCTTCCAGGGCCTAAAGGGGCTCTGGGAGACCTGGAGAGGAAGGACAAAGGATGGAGGGACAGGACACCAGGGATAGCTTCCCACTGCCAGAGAGCAGGGCTAGATGGGATATTGGGAAGGAATTGTTCCCTGGGAGGGTGGGGGGGGGCAGGAATGGATTTTCCAGAGAAGCTGTGGCTGCCCCATCCCTGGAAGTGTCCAAGGCCAGGTTGGACGGGGCTTGGAGCAACCTGGGCGGGTGGAAGGTGTCCCTGCCCATGGCAGGGGGTGGAATGAGATGGTGAAATGAGGTCCTTCCCAACCCAGAGAATGAATTCTGTCATTCTGTGACCATTTCCCTTCGCTGGGGATGTCCCAGTTCACCCAGTCCCGTCTCTCGGTGGAGTTGAAGCCACGGGCAGGAGAAGAGCAGCTCCCCAGCCCCCCGTGCTGCTGAGCCAGAGCATCACTTATCACAGACTGGGAAACATCTGCAGTGCTGCTCCCAGGCAAAAGAAAATGTTCTTGATGAAGTTTTTGCAATAAATTTTAAATGTAGGTCAGGATTCATGGAAGTTGCCAGAATTTTTAACTGCATTTAAATTAACCCCTGTGTGGTTTCTTAATAGTTTCTCTGAACTTCCTAGTTAGCTGAAGGAACATTTCTCTGAAGGAAAATAGGGAAACAACCAATGGTCATGTCTTCATCAGAATAAAATTAAATAGTTTCACATCTGAGTTTAAAGACAGGCAGAGCTCTCTGGAATTAATTGGTCTTTGTGTGGAGTTTCATATTCCAACAAACCTAGAAGTCTGAGGTCTGCTGGGCTTGGGAACTGCAGAAGGGAGCAGACAGAAGGAACGGACAGATAAACTGAGAGACTCCTAAAAGTAGCAACTTTGTAGACTGAAATGAAACATTTTTATATCTCCAGACTCAAAACGTTTCAGTTCTGTCATTAACACGCAGAGTGGTGCCTGCTGTGCCTTTACTGTGATTTTTCTTTCTTATGTGGTGATCTAAAAAGAGAGAGGAAGAAATAGTTCTCTTGATCGAAATATTTATTTTTGCTTTTTGGAGCTACTGTCTTACTTTGGATATTGCATGGAGTTCTTGATACTGTGATAGTCATAAAATATGGGGGAATGTGATGGTTGTGCCTTTACCTGCTGCTTTAATTAAAATAAAATTAAGTAAGATCTTCTAGTTAAATGTGGGCTGAGGCTTGTAACGCGTATAGTGCTTTATCAGTGGGCATCCTATACATAGAATTGATTTAACAAATAAATTCAATGATGCAGATATTTGTCATTTATTGTTTCTTCCATCCACTGTGGAGGAATTATGGAACTAATGGGCTTCCATCAGCATCAACGATCTGTAAGTCTGGCCTTAAAACGGGCAATTTCTGCTCTCTGGTTGCAGCTGCCAGTCAGTGCTTTAAGTGTCTGAATAGGAGATAAATTAACTACTACTGCCGTAATTTAAATGGTCCCATTTGGTTTATTACCTGCAGTAAATTCTTATCCAGCTCTTCAAAAAATCACTGTCGTTGTGTGGCAGGGCAGAGCCCTGATGGAACCTGGGTCTGTCCTCCCTGTTCCCAGCCAGAGTCTCCGAGCACCCCTCAGGTCTGGGAACCTCCTGGCAGTTTTTGATGGCCCTGGTGCCGTGGATTCAGTGCCTGCTCCTCTTCCCTGCCCCAGCTGCCTGTCTGGATCCTGGTGCTGGTTTTGTCCCTGGTTTCTCTCCTGCCAGGCTGTGTGCCAGCCTCGGCTCCCTGTTCCTGCCTTCCAGCAGTGCTGCCCTTGGGAGAGGTTCCTTCCCGAGCCCCTGCCGGGTTAGAGCTGCTCTCCATCCCCAGCTGTTAAATATCCTGGCTGCTGGTCCTGCTCTCAGTCCTGCCTTTATGGTATTGCCGGGTTAGAGCTGCTCTCCATCCCCAGCTGTTAAATATCCTGGCTGCTGGTCCTGCTCTCAGTCCTGCCTTTATGGTATTGCTGGGTTAGGGAAAGCTGTTTGGGATCCATGTCTTCCCTAGGAGCCAGTATAGGAAATGATGATAATTCCAGCATGATTAGATCCCAAACTTCAGCTATGATGCTGAAGTGGATGATATTTTCACTCAGACATGCCCTTCGTCCTTTTCTCAGTCTTAGTGTTCTAATTCCATACTGTTTCTTGGTTTTGAATTCTATTTTATCTTCAAGATGTTAATTTTTTTCCTAAAAGGAATTGTCCCAGAAACTCCCAGAAATCCCTAAGAAGTTTTTGCTGAATATTGAATGTATTAAATTTGAGTCAACAGCTCCATCTATGCAAAATGAGAAGTGGAAAATATATTGACTGTGGCTGGAGATGAGTTGACACATAAAGATCAGATGCAGACGAAGGTTGAAAAGTTGGCAATTAGCCCTCTAAGAGATATTAAAATGGGGTTTAATGGGCAGTAAAGAGGACTAAGACAGTACTAGAGTGTGTGGGTTTTATGGGATTCAGTGGTTGGTTGTGCCTGCTGGCAACCTGGCTGGGAATAAATTCATAGAACCTCAGACTGGTTTGGGTTGGAAGGACCTTAAAGATCATCTCATTCCACCCCCTGCCATGGGCAGGGACACCTTCCACCAGCCCAGGTTGCTCCAAGCCCCATCCAACCCGGCCTTGGACACTCCCAGGGATGGGGCAGCCACAGCTTCTCTGGGAAATCCATTCCAGTCCCTTCCCACCCTCCCAGGGGAGAATTCCTGTTGCCTCTTTGGAGAACTTTGCTGTGAACTCCTCCTGTTTGTTCCTGCTGACTCCATCCATGCAGGGACAGAGAAGAAGCTGCTGTTCAGGGGAGGGCTTAAAACAGGGAAAGTCTTTAAAACCCGAAGGTGGCTCCGGTGTCAGAGAACAGCGTGTGCATCCAGAACCAGCCTCCTGTCCTTCCTGGCTCCTTTCTTCTCCTCCTGTGCCTTCCTCCTGTAGCAGAGGAGATCTGGGCAGCTTCTCCTGGGCCACTGCTGGGCAGGGAAAGCATCTTCTGAGAGGCAGAGGGAGTGGGATCTGCTCCCTACAGCCCCATCCCCAGGTGCCTGCCTTGCGGAGAGCGCATGGAGCTGGGGATCACAGGAACACCCGTTCCTGCTCAGGCCTTTGAAGCTGTTATACATAAATCAAGGCCTCAGTCGAGTTTGCAAACCTTGTTTCCTTTCATCTGTTGTCTCTGACAGGGAAACCGAGGGCTTAATGCGGTATCTCAATAAATCCTCGCGCTGCCATCCGGCCCTTCCTGAAATGCCACGCAGCTCCCATCGTTTGACACACGTACCCACTGCAGAGATGGCTCTTGTTTTGTCTGGCCCTGGGCTTGATTCCTTCAATAATTGATACTCCAGACTGCAAACAAAGCTGTGAGTGGTGCCCCTTCCTCGGCGTTCCTGCGCCAGCCGCTCGGCGCCTTCCAGCTCGGGCGCCTCTGGCAAGGAGGGGGCACACAGCCAGCCTGACTTATCTGTGCTGCCCAGCAGGAGCCAATGCCTCGTACAAGGGTGTCTTTACAAAAATACACTCCTCCCATGGAAAATGGGAGAGGCAGTGAAAGGTAGGAATACCATGTCACCTGCACAGGCAGTGCAGGCGAGTGCCAGGGTGTTTTGGGCTCTAACTGGGCTCGTAAATGTGCAGGGTTGATGTTGTTGTGCTGAAGAATAGCTCCCATAAATTACACATGGTGTTCATTCTGGGTTTATTTCCTTTTATGATTAGTAATTAACTCGGGGAGATGTTGCGGGCTGTACCCAACAGCAGGGTGGTGCCACCACAGTCACCCCGCTCTGCTGCCCGGGGGTGGCACGTGTGACATCCCCAGGATGGTGGGTCACCTCCCCGGGGACAGCCAGGACCTCCTGCCCACCCCGATCTCAGCTGCAGCTTTTGAAGCATCTCCTGCAGGGCTTTGCAGTGCAGTTGGGAGGCAGCTCTGCATGGCCACGGCCAGGTGGGCTCTCGGTGGCCCACCCTTTGGCCACACCACACCGTGCTGGCTGCTCTGCCCATGGCACGTGTTTTCAGCTGCAGGCACCCGCAGCCCTGAGGGCTTGACCTTGCTAACAAAGTCCCTGCGTACCGAGACCAATATCTTTGGTGTCACATCCTGTTTATTGCCTGAGTTCCAAGCTGGAATAACCCCAAATGGCATCGCTGCCTCGGCAGCAGCCCTTGCTCCTCCTGATCCCCCCACCCCCAGGACATGCTGCTCTGTGTGAGCTGCAGTCAGTGAGCAGGTGCCTTCAGGGCTCTTCCTGGGGCTGCTCGGGTGGGTTTGGAGGGTTTGCCCACCCAGTGAGAGGGAAAGCTTTGTGTTCAGGCCACGCTGAACCTCAGCTATTCAGGTGTCAGGGCTGAATTCACCTCTTCTGCAGGGCCATGGACAAGCCTAGACCTCCATCTCTCTGCTTCCCTATTAGTTTTCTTGGGCAGAAACTCAAATCTGTAATGAAAATAGCAAATGTGGTTGTAAACCTAGGCTGTTTAATAGCAAAATATCACTATAACAGGATCTTCACTCAGCGGTGCCATTAGTTTAGTTTTGCAAAGGAAACAGTGACATCGCAGCTTCTGCAGTCAGGAAAATCACAGAGGATGCTCAGGGGTGTGCTGTGCCTTCACTTGATATCCCGAGTGTGATCCCAGGCTCGCTGCTGGAAAGGATCCACTGCTAATGGGAGGAGAAGCAGGCTGTGGGGCTGTACATTCTCTCTTTTGCTGTGTTCCTGTCTGGCTTCGCCCCACGAGCTGTGGTGGGAAATGCAGCACCCGGAGCTGGCTGTGGGCAGGAGAACCTCTGGGAGCAGCAGGGCTGGAGGCAGGGCCTTCCAACACGGAGACATTGGGGTGTAATATTGGGGATGGGATGCCAGGCAAGGCAGAGGAGTGGGATTTGATATCGGGGACAGGACGCCAGGCAAGGCAGAGAAACGGGGTTCAGTATCATGGACAGGATACCAGGCATTGATGTCTCTCCTCTATCTTCTCCACACAGTTCTGGTCTTCTTTCCGTGAGCTCCAAGGTCTCCCTGGAGCCTTCCCTTCTCCACACTGAACAACCCCAAGTCTCAGTTCCAGGCAATCTTTTAAAGTAAACACTAAATAATCACATAACAGGGTCATCAGAGTGATCGGTGGGTTTCTCCTTTTTCCCTTCCCTAGATGATTTTTGAGTTTAACAAAACAGTTAAACCCATTTCCAAGTCCGAGTGTCTCAATTATCTGGGTTTGAAGCCTTCTGCTGGTAAGAGGTGATGAGGGAATTGTTGTTTTGATAACCTCTATTCCCAGAAATACACTGAGTATGAGACTGGCTTCTTACCAGCTTTTCAAAGTTAATAAACTTGCTTGCTGTTTTTCTTTTCTAAGTTGCATTTTGTACTCTTAAAATCCTCCAGTTTGTACCTCTGAAGGAAGGCAGCACATCAGGCAAAGCCTTCTTCAGAACGAGCTCTCCCTGTGAAGCTCCTGTGGAGAAAACTCTGCCTTTGTCTTGGGAATAAAAGGGATTTACTTTGTAATCTCCAGATGTGAAAAGTAAAATGTCATTAAGAGGCTGATTTTGGAGATATTGTGGAATTATCTTCAACATTTTCACATCCATTTTTGCCTCGTGGATGAGATGGTGCTCCCTGGTAATGTGTATTTTGGGAATGGACCTATTCCAAAGTGAATAACTTTGAATGTTACGTATCTATCTCTGTTCAAAGAGTGACACTGTCTGGATTCATTATCTTGAAGCCCTGACCTGGGGATAAAAGCAACTTCCTTGGCACGCAGAGTCCCGGGAGCCTTGGTTTTTTTAGTGCATCATTCTGTCAGACTGAGACGGCAATAAATTATCCCTTATTTCTTTAGGAAATGTATGATCAAAAGTCAGATGGAGTTTAATAACCTCCTTTGGCTGCCAACTTATTTTTGCATCTGTGTTGTCTGGTGGGAAGAGGCAGCTCGGAGACCAGGAAGGGCCGGGTGGGCTGGTCGTGTGCTCTGCTCTGCACTCAGATCTCTAATTGACAGCTTTTGCTATCAGAGAAAAGGAAGAAGTAAAATTGAACATGTAATGGGCTTCACAGACCATTTCCATTGATGATGGATCAGTGATGTAGTTTGGAGAGCAGAGCTGGACTTATGAATACCAAATCAAATACCTTTTGCTGTTCAAGTTAGCTTTGCTATCCCTAAAGCTGGCGTATTTTAGGGTTTATAATTTCTTGCTTGGCTATTGGGACAGCCATTCACTTTAACCTACCAAAATACTGCATTGAAAATATCACTTGGTGTGCAGTTGGGAATTGTTTTTAAATTGGTGAGTTTTAAGGTAGGTGTTCTAGACAATCTTCAGTAAAAGACTCTCTAAAAGAGGATAAATTCTAATTTGTAGGAAATGCCAGACTGGGAAGTTTCACTGCTTGTAGATTTGTATTATGATAATGCTGCTCCTTGTTTGAGCAAATGCCTCCGAACTTGTAGCGTGATGGGCTGTTCTTGTGCTGAGCAAAACTGGGTGTTCTCTGACAGGAGCATTTCTCAGTATATCCTTTCATGGAAAAGGTGGGATTAATACAGAGTGATCCCTAATTAACACCCTTAATTCTGCCTTGCCTGTAGCCACCCATATCTCCTTTCCCACAGATGATTTATGCTCATGCCTGGTTCAGGTTTTATGGGGCAGTTCTGGCTTTCCTGGGGGCAAGGACACAGAGGGAGGGTTCTAATGGGATACTTGGTGTGTCTTAGTTAGTGGCTGGTAATTAAAACCCTTTAATTATGGTCATTTTTTTCTCCGAGGGTAAATTGTGCTCTGATTCACGTGTTCAGAAAGCAAAGGGCCTTGTCCTGTATTTGGGAATATCCGTGTTTGAGATGGATTGCTGCTTTCAGTCATGACGAAGGTGTGCAGGGGTGGCTGCCACGCAGGAAGGTGACATCAGCTGACTGTTTTGGGGGTTAATCCCAATCTCTCCAAGCAGGTTTTAAGTTGGGGCATGAGGTTCTGCATGAAGATACACTGGGTATGGTGCTTCTAGGCTAACAAGTCAGAAAGGGCTGGTGTCATTCATAGTTATTTCTGTGTGTCTCTAATTACATCAGCTAAAAAGTGTCCCTGTCTGCCCCACAGTCTGGTTTTTTGGGGGATGTGTAGTATGAGCAGAAGTTTGGGGAACACTCTTAGCTTCTTCCACAGAAGTTTTTTTGATGTCTTTAAGCTCTAGGTTAAATAATTCACACGGCGGGCGCTCACTGAGTTATTCCATCAACAATCTTTGCTAATGTTGTTAGAATTGCATTTGTCTGAATCTGGTGGGTGCAGCCGTTGTTTGCCTCGTGTCCCCCTCGGGTGGGGACAGGGCTGTGGCAGGTGTGTGATGACAAGGAGGTGGCTCAGGCTCAGATCACCCCCAAGACCCAACGGCTGACAGATCTAAATGACTGGAGCGAGCTGGGAACTCTCATCTGTGGAGCTGTTGTGACTCACTCCCCTGATCCACTGAAATGAGATCTCTGTCTAGTGCATGTGAATAAATGCCCAAAGGGGGAAACACAGTGTGAAAACTGACATTGTTTTCTCCATCTTTTGTTTCTTAGATAATTAATTTTTTGAAGCATTTCCTTCCCATTTATCATGGGCACGTCTCAGGAACATGCTGTGTATGTGTCATTGTTTTATCAGGCACAAAGTGCCTGTGTATGTTTAGTAATGTGGGAATGGTGTGTAAGTGCAACTCCAGATGGGATAATTTCAGCAAAGGAGCTGGAGATGGATCAGGATCTGACAGATGTGCTGTGAGAGTGGGGAGAGCTCAGTGAGATGCCACCAGCACGTGCCCACTGCCCTTCATCTCCCTGAGCCTTGTTTTCAAATTCCCTTTTTTGCCTCCTTACACAAAAGGAGGGCTAATGTTTGTCTTAGGACTTGGAAGGACAGCTCCTATAGCAAAAAAAAACCCTGTCTTTTGAGTGCTGGAACAACACTGGGATGTGCACATCAAAAAATAGGTACCCCTAAGTACCGGAATAAAAGTGGCTTTTGTTGCTGGGAAGAGTTGCACTTTTTGGGTGGGCACATCTTTGGGGCACCTTCTGTTTTTGGACCTCAGCTTTGTGGGTCACCGATTCCACCTGCTGAAGAGAGCCTGTGCCCCTCCCAACACACAGGCCTGGATTCAGCAGGGGCTGAAGAGCTGGGTCTGGGTTAGAAACCTGAGGGTTTGCTGAATCTGGGCCATGACTGGTGTTTGGGAGGTGGGAGCTGCCCATGCCTGGGATGCTGCAGCTCTGGAACAGCACTGTGTAATTCCTTTCACAGATCAAGCAGTTTAATTTAAGAAAAGCCTTCGTTTGCCTGTTGCATGAAAAGAAACCTCGTTGGTTTTCCCCTGCCTGAAGCTGAACAGCTTCTTTAACCTTCGTGTACAGAAGCTGGCTCTGTGCTCCAATTGAGTGCATCACTCTGAGTGACTTCCAGGTCCCAGAGGCTCAGGGTTACCCTTGTTCCCGTTTTTGAATTGGATGGGGAATGACCTCATCTTGCAACCAGCAATAACAGGACCGGAGAATCCCAGGGCTTGGAATTCTCTCCATGCCCTTCCAAGTACTGCTGTTTCTGGAAGCAAAACATCCACTCTTTCTGTCCTCCATATCCAGACTCAAACTTAGCTTATAAACTTCCTGGGAACCCCAGGAATGGATTGTGTCTGGAGAGATGGGAGTGGGCAATTCCCAGTGTTTTGGTGTAGCTTTGCAGCCTTCTCTTCAGCTACAACACTGGGTGTTGGCCTCTTTCATGCAATGAGAGACAGGACAAGGGGCAATGGCCTCGAGTTGCCCCTGGGGCAGGTTGGATATCTGGAAGGAATTCTTGCCTGAGAATGTGGAGAAGCACTGGAAGAGGGTGCCCAAGGAAGGGTGGAGTCCCCAGCCCTGGAAGGGTTCAGGGAACGCGTCGATGTGGCACTTGGTGATATGGGTTAGTGATACCTTTAGTCAAAGGTTGGACCTGATGATCTTGGACGTCTTTTCCAACCTCCAGAAAAGAAACTTTCTGTGTCTTCTTTTCTACCTTTGTTTGTGTAGATGAGTGGAATCTGAGTTTGTGTTAAACCTTTGTGCTCATGTTTTGCTGGGTCAACATTTCTGGACTTGACCTGCCACCAGTGTAGGTGTTCCTGCCTGCCTTTGCCATATGGCCCTTTGCTTAAACACACGGACAGTTTGTGGCACTGCTCTGGGTGACAACGTGGGGATGTGTCCAAGGTTGGACTCGAGGATCTTGGAGGTCTTTTCCAACCTAAACGACCCTGATTTCGTGCGCTCAGCACCCGAACGGCCCCACATTCTACACAACCCAAAGCTCTGCTCTCCCTTCCAAGCCTGAAGGTTATTTTTATGATTCCACACTCCTGTTTCAGAACCTCGGAAACCCTTTGGGGTTCAGGCACCCTGAATTAACGTCACTGTTCAGGAGGGCAGCGAGTCCCCCTCAGGTGTTTGCTCCTGCCCAGGGGTCACACCCGTGGCACCACCTCAGCTCCCCCAGTCCCCCGTCAGTGCCGAGTGCTCGGAGCCCACCCCGAGCCTTCCTTTGCCGGGGGGTTCCAAGGTGCCTGTTGCTGCCTGTCTGTGCCCACGCTGCATTGGCAGTGATGGATTTGGGCTGAGTGGGGCTGGCCCTGCAGCACACCGGGGGCAGCAGGAGGATGGCACTGCAGGGCCAAGGCTTCTTCCTTGCTGCTGCTGCAATACTTGGGGGTCTGAGGCGTGTTGTTCAAATTTTCCTTCAGAATAGTCACCAAACTGTGAGTTCATATAGGTTAATTTAGCTACGGGAATGTTTGCCACATTCTGAATGCATCCATATGCCTCATCCTAGGATTTTCATTTCTGTTTTGGTGGGTTTTTTCAGAATTCTTAATCATTAATTACCCAAAGAAATTACTGACAGAGCCAGGCACACCAACTCAGAAAAACCCACCACAAATATTTCTACTACAGGCATTTTTTCCCCTCTATACCCGACTGCGACTCAAGGTCCTTCACCAGAACCCAATTAGGAACAAAGGTGCCTTTCCAAAGGACTCGCAATGGCTGCGGTGCCAGAAGGGAGTTCAAAAGACACCTGCACGTGTGTGTTGGCCCCGGCTTTTCTAACGGGCTGCACTTCCAGCCTGGAGCGTGGTAATCTCATTTTCGTCTCAGAAAAATAGCTCGTGCAGTGCTGGAACTGCCTGTGCTTCCTCCTGCAGATGAAACCCTAAACTCTGCGAGTTTTCAGCCCTCATTTTCTACTGCAGAGGCAGCACAAACTCCCCTGGGATTTTACAGGCAGAAAACATTCAGGAGCTGGGAAGGATCTTTTCAATTCATGCACAAGTGTTGCCTTTCCTCAAGTCGCTGCCATAAAAAGTCAGTGTGTTTGAATGGTTTTTACAGCTCTGAACAAAGGCCCCGCTGGTATGAATTGCAGGGATGTTTACAGGAAAACATCCCGAGAATTGGACTCATTCACATGTGAAATGGGGAGCTATCATGAGAAATGGAAATGCAGCCATAGCCTGGAAACCATCATGTTTTAACCTTAGGAAAACATTTTTAATGGCTATCATCTAATTGACTTTGCACTGCTTTTTTCTGCTAAGGATCCTCTTTGGGAAAACTCTCGGTGGTTTCGTATTAGGCTGTGTTAGAATTCAGGTGTCTGCATTTTTTGTTTTGAAGCAGGTGCATGACCTTCCAGTGTCTGCTGGTTCTCTGGAGTAACTGGGGAATGGCCAAGTAACAGGGAAGACCTTCAGCTTTTTCACTGGACTTGAGTGTGCTGAGTACTGAAAATGTACATATAGTCCTTGCCCAGAGAAGCTGTGGCTGCCCCTGGATCCCTGGGAGTGTCCAAGGCCAGGCTGGACGGGGCCTGGAGCAGCCTGGGCTGGTGGAAGGTGTCCCTGCCCATGGCAGGGGGTGGCACTGGATGGGCTTTGAGGTCCCTTCCAAGCCAAAGCATTCTGTGATTCTTACTCTAAGATTCTGTGATTCCTCCCCAAGTCTCCAGAAGCACCATCCTCAAAGCCCAGGGAATAAATCGAGGAATTTTGCTTGATTTTGGTCAGTCCTGGGGGTTTTCATTTTTAGGCTTTTTACCCAAAAGACAGACACGATGCTTTCCTTCCCCTGGCCCTGCTCAGACGGAGCCCTGAGCGCTGCTGGGATTAACCCACGTGCAGGAGTGGTGTTGGGGAGCCCTTGGGCGTGTTGGCAGCTCACAGAGCAGTCTGGGGGTGCTTCCCGTGGGCTCCTGGCAGTAGGTTGGGTTCATGGGTTGATAAGATACCCTTGTATTTTAATTGGGTCTCAAAGGCTCCAGGTGATTGCTGGGTTTGGGTAGCTCATTGCAGAGAGTGAGGGGAATAATTGTAAAGTATCTCATGGCAGGGTAATGAAGAGAAGCTTTAGAAGTGACTCGATGGGTTAATTGATGGGGATAATTCGTGGGAAAAGGAGAACAGGCAACAATATCAGCAGCTGCAGCTGAATACAGGAGTCATCTCAAATTGCACTTGAACTGGTGTAAAACCAGGGGTGACTCCCCCTGGTAGAAATCTCACATAGAGGTGCTGGTAAGACCAATAGGATTTGGTTGGACTCGATGGTCTTAGAAGTCTTTTTCAGCCTAAACGATTCTTTGAATTTGGTACTTGGAGTCAAAATAGGATTTATCCACCTATCAAGAGTAGACGGGGTAAAAAAATACGGTTCACAAGTTCACTATAAACACAGAGTGTAACTGCTTCACTGTGTCAATCAATATAAAGGTCCGTGATGACATTTTCCTCCTAAAATTAATAATTAATACTCTAATCATTCCCTGAAGTTATTAATTTCCATTGATTAGTCCTTCCTGCTAACCCCCAGCAAGCCTAATCAGTCTGTGTGAGAATAGATGAATGTGTGCAATTAATCTCTACCCCTTTCAAAGCTCCATCTTCAGACCAGAGGGGGAGGATTCTTAGTCTTGTCAGTGCATTGGACCTGACTTTATTACAAGAATCTCAACAATTTCAGCTCTCAAAAGCAAGCAGAGCCCTCCCATGATACCCCTTCACATGGTATTAGCCATGCAGTTTGTCTGGTAAGCACAAAGGTCCCTTAACTCCCAGCCCTCAGTGAGATGAATAAATTATAAGAATGTGTGTCTGACTTGATTTATTTATTTTTAATATTTAAATGCCTGCTCTGGAAAAGATTCCTTTCATAAAATAAGGCTTTTTCTTTTTCTCCCCCCCTGGGTTGTCTGGAGGGGGATGGTGGTACTTTGCAGAGAAGGTCTCAAATTGTCTGCTTGCAAATTCTGACTGTTTCTAAGTTGGAACAGAGAGGGAAAGATCAGTTTTTACCTGGAGATGTTTTTAGGCTGATTTTTAAAAAGAATTTTAGAGCAGGGGGTGAAATGGGAAAAACATCCCCCTTCCCTGAACGGTGTGAGAACCTTTCCTGCAAAGTGCTGCCTTGCAGGGATGGTGCCCTTCACGTGCTGGATGATGTTTGTAGAAAAAAAAAATTAGAGTAATTCTCATAACTTTAGAGAATTACTCTAATTTTTCTCTTAACTGTGATCTGCAGAGTTCACTAATTATACCAGATTGCCCCAGAGAGGCAGGGAGTGAATCTGCTGATTGCAAAATTGAGAGACGCAAGAAATCTCACAACACCCAAGCAGAGGATGCAGATGTGAGTTCCAATTCTTAGTCCTCATCTGGTACCCAGACAACTCAGATGGTCACAAGTCCCCTCCCAGATCGATTTGAAATTAAACACTTAGAAAAGTTTCTTTGTTGATCTTTTCTGGAAAGGAAAAAAAACCTACTGGCAACAAGTGGAAGGAGCAGCAGTCCTAACTCTCCTTGGATTCTCTCTTTTCTCTTGCAGATTAAAGGTTGCCTGAAATTTCCAAGGAGCCCTGTTCTCTGCTGCAATTAGCGGGCTTGTCTGCTCTGGCTGGGCAGCTGAAGATGAGGTTGCTCTGGGAGCTGCTGGTGCTGCAGTCGGTCATGGTGTGCCTTGCAGGTGAGGTGGCATTCGGAGACTTTGGGTCCAGGAACACCAGTGCAGCTCCCACTGGTGGGATGGGTATGGCGGGGGTGAAATGGCAGTGAGAGCCTGTTTCATGACCAGTTATGGAATGTTTGAATGGATGGAGCTGGGATGTGCATGGCAGGGGTGAAATGGCAAAGTGAGAGCCTGTTTCATGACCAGTTATGGAATGTTTGAATGGATGGAGCTGGGATGTGCATGGCAGGGTGAAATGGCAAAATAAGAACCTATTTCACAACCAGTTATGGAATATTTGAGTGGATGGAGCTGATGCTCCTGTGGATCTGTGCCTCACATCCCAACTACAGTGTTTCAAGGTCTGCTCTGGCCCTTTCCACTTGGAAGTTGCTGTGGATGGGAGTTGTTTCCCCCTGTTCTGTGCTAAGTGTTTCCTGCTCAATTAAACCTTTGTGGAGTGTGCCTTTGAATGCCATTAAAATGGTGTTGTGTTGCAGCTCAGCCCTTGCTCCATTTAACAAATAATTAGAATGACATATTTCGGCGATGTAACCATCTCCTGGAACTGCCCTTGTTTAACCTTTTCGTCCCTGAAAGTTGTGATGTTCTGAGCATTCCCAGAGACAGGGGAATGTCTGAGGAATGTGCCTTTTCCCTGGAGCTGCTTAGGAACATTTTGGATTTGGAGAGGGTCAGCAGAACTTGTTCCAAAGCCCCGCTGACCTTGTCATGGGCAAGGAGTTGCCTGTAGGGAGTCACTCTAGACGTACCAGGGCTATCAGAGTCTGGTTTGAGTCTTTCTCTCCTTGCTGTCCAGTTACCCTTGATTATTCCCTCCTTAAACTGGCATTATTGTTCTTTAACATGTTTTATTCTGGGAGAGGGTGTTAGGTTTTAATTACGGTTTATATCACCTGGATTGCTCTAATTTGTCTGCTGCTTGCTCAGAATGTTTTCCTGCTTTGTTTAGTGACTTCTGCTGTCTTCCCTTTTCTATGTGCTCTCTGTCAGGGTACTTTTTCAGCATTTTAGGGAATAGCAAACTACTTAGAATAGTGTTTACTTTTCTTCTGCTGAGCTCCACTGAACATAAAGCCACTTTTATTCCGGTACTTAGGGGTACCTATTTTAGAAATTTGGTTCCCAGTCATTCTAAATGTGCTTTGACAGTTTCTGAGCTGGCAGAAAATTGGATGCAGAGAGATTCTGCAATGCAGAGCCCACACGTGTTCCAGGAATGGCAACCTTAGGGAAGTTAGGCAGGGGGAACACGTCGGCTCTGGTCCTTTATTTCAAGCCAATAAACAAAAGAGTGGAAAAACAAAAGCATGAAAAAGACTATTACTATGATTTCTATACTTAAAATGTCTATTCCAAAATGCCCAGGGTCAGCAAAATAAAGGCTTGGAAGGGCTGTGTTGGGGGGTTGTCCTTATCTTTTACATCTGTTATTTATAAAAATGCATCTCATCAGCACTGGCTTTTCCCACACTTTGGGAACAGCATTTTTCCTCCTCTTTGCAGTGCACTGAGCATCTTCAGGCATCAGATTTTGTCCTGCTCAGGGAGATTTATAGATTTATGAGGAAAGAAGTGCCAAAAGTTTTGTGCAAGTTTTCCCTTGGGTGATGAATGAGGGAATCATTTCCTTTTGCTTTTCCATTGGGGCACAGTGCTGGTTTTGGGGGATGCTCTTGGTTTGCTTCCCAGAGCTGTGTTTTGGGTAGTGCTGTGCTGTGGTGAACACACATACACACACATCTGGCTGTTCAGTGTTCTGAGGCTGAGGAAACTCATGTTTCCACATTGATCAAACCATTGACACATCCTAGTAATAATTGAATTATACCAAATTAAAAAAAGAGGTAAAAATAGTGTGCAGAAAGTTGTCTCAAAAGCCTTGGTAGTGCTTTGTGAACCCTTCAGAGTGGGAAACTTAAGTGTTGAGTTACCTGTGCAAATAAGCTTAAATCTGAACATTGAATGCTTGTATTTCGCTCTAATCAGTGTCAGCCACACAGATCTCCCCCTTGCCTTTGTCTCTGCTGCAAAGAGCAGCACGGCTGGTGAAGGATGAATTTTTGGGCCCTGGCAAACCCCTGGGGAAGCGAGTGGTGGCCCCATCCCTGCACAGCAGTGACCTCGGTGCCCCTTCAGGGACAGCTGGTGGGCACCGGCCACCCCCAGTCCCGTCACCACTGGGCTCTTTTTTGGGGTGTGTGCTGCCGAAATGAACATCTGCTCGCTGGAAACTGCACAAAAACTTCCCAGCTCGTATCCTTCCAGCCCTTGAACAGCTGTCAGAGCCAAAGCACGTGTCACTCAGGGTCCCAGTTGTCCCCCACTGCCAACGCTCCGGGAGAGGAGGGATGTGCCAGAGCTGCTCCCAGTCCCACGGGATATTGCTGTTGGTTTTATGGGCTGGCTGTTCAGATATTACAGCTCTGCACAGCTGGGTGAAACACTCAAGACAGAGATCGCTCCCAGGGCGTGTTTAAAACTGCTGCCTAGAAGTGCAGAACTACTAATAATTCTGGGAGCTGTCCCACCTCCCTGGAAAAGGCAAAGCAGGTCCTTTTGAGCCACCCCCTGCTTTCAGTCCATCACCCAACCTGGGACCATGTTTGTCAGACTGTTTTTCCTTGTTGTTTTGAGGTTGCACTGCTGAAAACTACTGATGCTTGCTCTGGAGTTGATATTTGACTTGCATAAATTCAGGGGTTCTGGTTACATTTTCAGGTGTCAGCTCTGGGAAGGAGTAGGTGCAAATTTATCCTTCGGTGCCAAATAGCCCTGGTGAGTCTGGGCTCTCAGGACCCTTAATTAGCAGTGGTGGTGCTGATAAATTTTGAGTTTTGGAGATTAGGATGAGAGGCAGAACAGGCTGTGAGAAGTCACACGAAGCTCTTGAAGCCGTGACCTTGTTAAAAATGCTCTCCCTTGGGCAGCCCCACAGATCCCAAAAGGCATTTGTGTGCAGCCTGGGAACGAGGATGGAAACAAAGGCCATTGCCCAGGATGAGCCAAAGCAGGGCAGTGATGAAGATGTGACACAGTCTGTGTGCCTGGAATGTGCTGGGCAAGTATGAAAGGAAATTTTCTCTGTTTTCGTGACTTCTCTGCCATCCTTTGCCTCATTAACTTCCTGTAGCGGGGAGTCTCACTGCTGAAGTCATATTTGCATGTTAATGAGCTGCAGTCGCAGACATATTAACATCTGAGTGTGCATATGCATATTTTAGAGCAGGGTTTAACCCATTGAGATCCGCTCACATTTTGACAGCGTTGTGGGTTAAGCTGGGCTTAAACCAGACCTGAGCAGAGCTCCCATCACACCCCACCCAGTGAAATGGGGAGGGAACCAACAGGAAAACTTGTTGAGGTAAGAACAGTGTGATAATTGAAATGAAGTCAAATACCGTAATAATAATAGTAGATAATAATGATGATAATAGAAAGGGAAATACAGGTGATGCCCCATCACATTGCTCCTCACCCTCTGAATGATGCCAGACCTCGTTCCCCAGTCATGGTAGGTCCCTTCCAGGGGACTCCCCAGTTCCTATACTGGCCATGACATTCCATGGTGTGGAGCATCCCTTTGGCCAGTCTGCCTCACCTGTCCTGGCCGTGGTTTTTGGTTCACCTCCTCACTGCAGAGAAGAGGACACAGAAAAGTCCTTCACTTTTGGTAAACACGACTTGGCAATGAGCAAAACTGCAATTCTAGTGCTTGTCTACACCCCGTTATGGGAAAAACTGGAGTCTCACACTTGTCCAGGTGTGCAGAATTAGATATTTGCCCTATTACCTCTCACATCTGCCAAGGTAAGAGGAATTGATACGGGGCAGGCCCCAAGTGCAAAGTTTATTCATCATTTCAGCTGTGAGAATGGGGGTTAAGGGGGTTTTGTTGATGGGCTTTGGGCTGGCTCTCAGGACAGGGGAGCCTGTCACTGCTGTCCTGATACCGCAGCAACACCCACCATTAATTCCTCCAATCCAGGCCCAGCATCATATTTTTCAATAGCAAATTTATCATACTTTTTGAATAAGGCGGAACAAAAGCATTGCTTCGTTATCTAGTGAGAAATGCCATTTTTTAATGTAAGAATATGTACACAGTGGCAGAAGTCAGAAAACATAGAGAAATATTTCTGTAGGGCTTATTTTCAGTGCAGGGTTGTTGGGGGCTTTTGTGATCATGGGGGTGCTTTTTTTCCAAAACTGTTTTTTGCAGGAAAATATTCTTAGAAATGCCTGTCTGGGCATTCTTTATCCTTTTGTCACATGCTGATACAGCATAACCTATTCCTCAGCAGCGGTTCAGACCAGAACATTTAGAGCATGACTACGTAATTCATGGGGGGAAAAAAAGACCAACGTATAGTCAAATATTTTCCATTGTGAGGCAGAAATCACCGTAATTTCTATCAACGCATTGCAATGAGATCAGGCGTCTCCAGCTCTGCTGACAATCCCAACTGGCAATTCAAGCACGGAGGAGCACCCACAGGCCAGTGTGAATTCCTGCCTCCATCCGGGCAGCTGTAGGGCACACGCAGGGGAAACGTGGCTCATTCCGGGTGTGAACGTGCGTAACGAGAGCCCCAACAAGTGCTGGGCACGTTAATTGATGGGATGCTCCAAACGATGCAGTTTGCTCAGCGCCTCTCCCACGGCTGCTGTGTCGGTGTTCCCGGGCAGCCACGACATCGTTAATCTGCCGCGGCCCCCTAATTAATTAATTCATATTTCGGTCAGTTTCAGCAGCGCTTTGCGTTTCTGCCTCTGATTTCCTAATTAACATTTGCAGGGCCCTTGGAGCAAACCCGCCCAGACCTTTGGTCTGCCTTGCCCGTAATACTTTGGTTGGCTTTTTTCCTGATTATTTGGGTTTTTTGGTTTTGTTTTTTTGTTGTTGTTGTTCCTTTCAAACTCCTGTCTTTTCAGATGCTTTAGGAAGAGGTGTGTCCCCCCAGCCCTCTGCTCCTCACCCTGTCACCACCCATCAGTGACAGTGTCCCTGGTTGAGCAGTGGAGCCCTCCCTGGGTGTGTGACCTGAGCGATTTAGGCCCTAATTTCCCAAACTGTGAAGCTGGAGACCATATCAATGCCATTTCCTTGTTTCTCTTTTATATGCAGATGATTAGGTATATTATGTTTTTCTCCTAAGTCCATCTGGGCAAGTTTAATTAGATCTTTCTGAAAAGTTATGGAGGTGAGATGATGCACTTTAAATAAAACAGGGACTATCCAGACATTTTTATAAGCAGATGTTCCAAGTATCTGGCCTGTGTATTGATCCCCTGTGTGTTTTATATGATGCCTCTTTTCAATTTGGCTCCTTTGCGTTTGAATTAGTGTGTAGGTATTGAAATTAAATCGCGTTTAGGGAGTCACAGAAATACCTACTCTTCCACACATCTATCAAATTAGGGAGGATACGGACCCAAACTGCTTATTTATTGCCAATAAAAATGGAGTTTTATGGCAAAACTTGAGGTGATCAGTCTGTTGCTTTAGAGGCAAAATACTTCATGATGCTTAGAAAAATCTAAATATTATTGGGAAGGGACTTAATTTTGTAAGCCCTGTGGTGGTCTTTGAGGAGAACAAGAGGCAGGAGATGTGGGGCAGTGGGAAACCTGCTGGGCCATGTGCTGTGACCTGGAGCTTGTGGTTGCTGCTGGTTGTCTTCAGCTGCTGGGCAAAGTCCGGCTTAACTAGTGCAAGACCCACCTCTGCGTAAGGATTTCAGCCCCTGGCACTTCCCTGTGTAGCTGCAACATTTCTGTCCCTTTTCTCCCCGCTTTTGTGGGTATTTCATCACTTAGAACAGCCCAGCAATGGGGGAACCGTCAGTTCCCGCTCCGCTTTTTGGGGTTAAAGGCTCTGGTTTTGCCTCCCCTCGTGGGGCAGAGCATTAAGTGGCTGAAAATGATGTTGGTGGGGATGGTTATTCCTTGGAGAAAGGTCTTCCAGCGAAGCAGCGATCGAGGGAGGTCATCTGAATGGAATAAAAGGGGAAAGGGTCAATCCAGCCTCGATAATTCCAGTGCTGTAAATGTGGGCAATAACAGAATTAGGCTTTACTGACACACAAATGTGTCCGTGGGCTGGCAGAGCGTTGCTGGCTGATGTTGGCCACACGGGAAATGAGACTTTTCACCCCCTCCCTGCATGTTTTTGTAGGGTCTTTCCTAGAAATCCCCGTTCCCCTGTGCGGCCAGGCACCGGCTGTCACAAGCGCTCCAGGTCCTACAGGATTTGGGGCCGTTAAATAGACCAGACACTGGGTGTGTTTGGGCAAGTTTGTGCTCCGGGTCCCTCTGTGGCAAACCAGGGGCTGCTCCAATAAATGCCATTCAATGGCCAGAATGAGCAGAAGGTGGTGGGGCAGCTCCTTCATCGGGGTGCTGTTCTGTGCTGCTTTGTTGAAGTGTTTGTCAGGTGCTGCGACAGGCTGTGCTCCAAAGTGCAGGATGTGCCCCTGCCAGCACTGCCCCGACCCATCACTGCAAGGGCTGGGAAACATTTCCTGTGCTGGGACCAAAAGAAAGCAAAACTTGCACGTTGTCACCTCAGTGCCTCAGTTTGGTTTTCCTTAAGTATGGGGATTTTTTATTTTTTTTTTCCTGCAATGAGATATACATATTTAACCTCATAAATCAGGCTAAGACACAATTGTTAAATAGTCTATATCATATTAATTAGGCTGTGAAGCAAGACAAGCATTACAACCATTTATAATGGAGCACTGGAGAAGTTGCTAATCAATGAGACAGGCAACTAATTAGCCAGGCAGCAGTCAGCATCTTCAGCTGAAGCTGGTGACTTTAAACTTCATTAAACTTTCCAGGTGTGAGGGAAAGTATGAAAAATATAGCTATTTGAATATGTTGATGTCTCTTAATTCCATTTATCTGAGTTGAAATGCCTGAAGATTGCATCTGTTTTAAGAGATACTGTCATTTATAAAGCATCCCATGTTTGTATTGCACAGATGAAGAGAAGATAAGCAGATCTGAGTTTCTCCTGGGCATGTTGAGTAGGGCATGAATTTAGGTGGCTTCCTCTTTGTGGCTGAAATTCCTGCTATCCCATCTTTTAATCCAAGCCTTCTAAGCCTTCATAGCTGCAAGATCCATCCCTGCCAAAGTTTGAAGTGTTATCCTTGTTTTCACTTGTGAAGCAGGGCTTTGTAATGGGTGTTTGGGGAGACTTGGAAGAAGAAATTATTTCTGGCCCTTCGAGCCTTGTGTCTGTGGCAGCAGATGACAGGAGATGCTCTCTGAGAGCCAGGGCAGGCTTCATTCCTGTAGCATTCACTCTCCTCCTGTCTGTGTGTGCTGCAGGGAAATGGCATTTTCTCTGGGCTCACACTGGGTGGGCTTTGCTGGAAGACACCTGAAGAGGGACCTGAAAGAAGGACATGAAAGCAGAGAGTGCAGAAGGGACAGAGGGACAAAAAGGGGCTGGAAGCAGGGGTGGGGTGAAGATGAGGAACATGCACCTGCTCAGCCATAGTAAAACTGCTTCCAAATTGTTTGTGTCAGTGGCCTCCATCAGATTGCGGGTTATGTATGGATTATATATGACAGAAGTTAGAGAACTGCTGAGTTTGGCTGCTGAAGGCCAGGCTGTGGGCGTTTGGCAGTAGCTGGACACGTGTTCTTCTGCCCGTCACCATTGCCGTGGGTTTGTGAGCCCTCTGAACACCCGATGCCTGCGGTGTCAGGGGGGGACGCACAAGAGCACCGGCACCAAACCCCGAGAGAGCCAACCCAGGCAGCCCTGCAATTATCACCATTACTGAGAGGGATGATGCTGCTTAATCAAAGTTTGTAAAAGCAGGAAGGAAGGCTCAAGGAGGACAAGCTTTGGTCTTGTGGTTTCCTTCCCGAGGGAAGGAGCGTCTTTGAAAGAGATGTGGGAGCAGAGCACAGGCACAGGAGTGTTACATCTGCCAGCATAGAAACGGGGACTAACAGGGCAGATCTGAAAGAATGATTGAAACAGACTCCCAAAAATCTCCTGTGGACCTCAAAATGGGGAGAGCTGGGGTGGGGTGGGGGCTCGATGGGGACAGCCTGAGGGACACAGGTGTAGCCAGGACACTGGGTGCGAGCGAGCTGCTTCTGCCCCTGTGTGTGTTTGCGTGTGTTTGGTTTCTTCAGTCCCTGTGGGTTGGGAACATTGAAGCACTTGAGGAGAGAAAACAAGTCTGAAAGGCAGCACATAATCAAACTGTCACTGAAATGTGTGTTCCTCAGCTGGAAGGAAAGCGCTCTCATAGCAATATCAAGATGAAGCCTCTTGTGAGTCAGGAAGCCCAGCTGGGATGCTCAAGTCAAGTGGCCAAGAACAGTTACCAGCAATGGCTGCAGCTCATTTTACAAACTGGAAAAAGTGTGCTGATTCCTGGGGTTTCGTGTGCTGATTCCTGGGGTTTCGTGTGCTGATTCCTGGGGTTTCGTGTGCTGATTCCTGGGGTTTCGTGTGCTGATTCCTGGGGTTTCGTGTGCTGATTCCTGGGGTTTCGTGTGCTGATTCCTGGGGTTTCATGGGCTGATTCCTGGGGTTTCATGGGCTGATTCCTGGGGTTTCATGGGCTGATTCCTGGGGTTTCATGGGCTGATTCCTGGGGTTTCATGGGCTGATTCCTCGGTTTTAATGTGCTGATTCCTGGGTTTTCACATGCTGGAGCCCCCGCTGGCTTGGCAGAGCAGGAGGACCTGGGTCCTGATTGACCTCACTGATGGGAGCTACTCATTTCAAAACATGAGAATGAATTCCCAGCATCTGCAAGGCATTTCCTTGTCTTACTTACCAGGTCCAAATAATGTGGTACATACTATAAAATCTATGTCCTCCTTTTCCTTAGTGAAAAGCAGAGCTTCCTTGTGTGTTTTCTCACTTGTAATATCCTCAGATAACACTCTTCAATCAATTTGGTAAATAATCTGCATAGAATTTCCTTGTTATTTATTAATACTGACTTGGCTTCAGTAAGTTTAACAGTCACATTTCTTGACCTCTGCTGCATTCCTGCACAAACTTGAATGCTTTCTATTTTTTCCTTGGCTTTTGTTGGTATATGAGGATAGAATGTGGAGTTATTCCCTAAAGAAAGGCAATGGAGAGACATGCCATCAGTTAGTGGGAGGAGGGAGAACCTGCTGCTTTCCCCTGGAAATTATGAGAGTCCTGGAAGGAAGCCAGGCATTCATTTTGTTAAAATGGGGTTTGATAATTGAAACTAATTTAACATCGACCCCATTAAGTTGCATTTTATCGCTCATTTAATATGCCTGTCTCACAAACTCCCAGGACTAGGAAGAGGCTTTGGAATGTGAGTTTGTAATTCATCAAAGCTCCAGGCACACAGGTAAAGGTGGGGTTTGCCCCGTGGGATCAGCACCCAGGTGTGCCCCTGGGCAAGGCAGGCTCTTTGGGCTGAGCTGTGGGTCAGGAGCGCTTGGCATCAGCTCTGGTGCCAGGGGGTGAAGCTGGACAGCTCGAGTTTGGGCACCTTCCACCAGCCCAGGATGCTCCAAGCCCCATCCAACCTGTCCAAGGACACTTCCAGGGATCCAGGGGCAGCCACAGCTTGTCTGGGATCCTATGCCAGGCCATGCCCACCCTCACAGGGAGGAATTTTTTCCTAATATCTGATTTTTAGGGATTCTCAGGGACTTCAGTAGCAAGTGTATTACAGACTTGAACAGTGGCAGGGGCCATCCTCTGGTTTTGACTTCTTCCAGCATGCTCTGCATCTCTTCCAGGGGTGGAGCATCCATAGCTTCCCTGGGCAACCTATTTTTCAATATATATATATGTATATATACTTCTGTAAAAATAGCCCATTAAGATCAGCTGAAGAGCTGATTTAATGACACAGGATTTCCATGTTCTGCTGTCCTGCTTCTGCTTTCCTCTGTCCTTTCACATGATTTCTGTATTTCACCACTGCTAAATCTTTCCTGCACTTTATGAATCGCTGAATAACCTCATCACTGGTTGTCACCTTTTGGGTGCTAATTGCAGTGAGGCACCAGGTGATGGTTGCACAAACACAGTTGTATTTATCAAAACATCACTGAGCAAAAAAAAAAAAAGATTTCAGAGGACAAAAAAAAATCCCGACATGTGCAAAGAGCCGTGATGGATGTTTGTTTACAAACGTGTTCTCCTCTGCAGTCGAGGGGAATGATGAATTGTTGGAGCTTTCCCTTGGGAAATGGCAACAGGAGAGAAGCAGCAAGAGTGTGCCTGGGTTACATCAGAGGGCCTGGGGACGGGCAGCCGAAGGCACCGAGCTGGGCATCGACATCCCAGTGGGAATGCTGCAATCCCAGCACCGGGGCTGCAGAGGGACGTGGAGCTGAAAGGTGCAGCTTCTCCCACCACACACGGAGTGCAAACCAGGCGAGGGGGTGCAGAACTGTTTCCAGTTGTGTCTGTAAAGCACTCGAAGAGTCCAAGAGGAGCTGGACTTGGATGACCCTTGTGGGTCCCTCCCAGCTCAGCGGGATATTCTGGCATTCTGCGCTGGTTCAGCTGCTGCCTCGTGGTCCAGCCCACGTTGGAAGCACGTGGGAGATGTCTCCTTGTTGAATGGACACGTGTGCAAGTGAATAGAAGGAGCAGAAAATGGGTGCCCTCTCCCAGTTCTCACCCATGGTGAAACAGCAGCCTTTGACAGGTGTTGCTCAATATTGAAATTACAAATTAAAACTCAAAAGTAACGCACAATAAGGGTGCAGGAAAGGGGGTACTGTGCTCTTAGACTGATGAAGGATTTAGGGCTCATTTGTACAATCAAGGTGCTTTGTTGGCACAGGGAACTGACTGGATTGGGTGTTCTCTGTGCTGAATTGCTGCATCTTCTCCCCATCCATCCAGTTCCACCTCCCTCCATGGGCAGGGACACCTCCCATTAGACCAGGTGGGACAGTTTGGAAAGGTCAGGAGCTGCCTAACCAGGCTGAAAAAGAGCAGGGAAGATGGGAATCTGACCTGGAATTTGGGAAAGAGAAATCCTCCCTTAGCCTGTGGGTGCTTGTTGTTATTCCTGGAATAAGAATGTTCTGATGATGTCCCTGCAGGCGCTAATGGTGTGGTTGCTGTTTCTCCTTCATTTCTTTGAGTGGTGTTGAATCAAACTTTGAAACTTTTATTGGAAGTCACGATTTCAGTGTGTTCCTCCTCAGAAGATCAGGTGTGGCTGTGCTGCTTCTGAAACCTGCTTGGTGGGTAGAAAATGTGCTTATGGGGTTGGTTTTTCTGGGTGGCACGAGCAGAATGTGCCTGTCAGGGTTTTGCAGGATTGATTTGTGTTACCCTGTGAGGTCTTACACCTTGGAGTCAGCGCTGGCGTTCACAGCTCCTACAAGGTGTTGTGTTGAAAACTACAGCAGAGGCTTGAAACACTTTGGTATTGTAACTTTCTTTAATGTTAATTACTGGTAAAACTTAACCAGCACTTCTTAAAAATAAGTGTAGATGTTCTCTGGCATTTTATCGCTTTCTCCTTAAAGTGTTTAGAAGATGCATGAAAGTGCAGGAGTTAGCAAGGACTGTGGCATTTAAGGGATGTCATAACATAGCTTTGAAAAAAATAGAAACTAAACATTTTTAATGAGTGTCAGCTGATAAAACGTGTCGGTCCAAATCATGAGATGACAAGAGCCAAGATTTTTGTGTGCTTAATAATTAGAGAATTACGGATTCTGGCGGGGGGAAAAAGCAGTTTCCTGAAGGAAAACTGAGTCCAAAACGCTGAAGTTTTGCACTCAGGTTTATTTGGCTGAATTCTCTTTGGGTTTTGGGAAGGAAGTTGAATTATGGCACCTGGAACTGGTGCAGGGAGCAGGGGGGACTGGGTGTGGGGCAGCTCCGTGTTTCTTATTCCTCGGAACTCAGTTTTTATGCTGTTTACTCCAGACTGTTGAAGATGCCCAACTGTGAATCAAGGCACCAGAGATATGTGACAAAATCCACCGTAGAGCCAGAGCAAAGGGGTGATTGGGATCCTTTATCACAGCTGCCACATGGACACTAATTATGGGTTCAGCTATTCTGTATCTTAATCAATTCCAGTGATCTCATTTATAATTTTTACTCTTCCTGACAAGTAGCTATTCAAAGAAATAAATTGGCTATCTGTGTAATTTGCTTCTTGGACACAAAAGGCTCCCAAATTAACAGGCTTTTTTTCCCCTGGGGAAATCTTCCTCACTGCAGCGTGGGGTTCTGCTAATTGTCCCTTTGTCCCTCTCTGCTTTCCAGAGGTGGCCCAAACCCTGCAGGGGCTCCCTTGGAGAGCAGCAGGTGCCCAGGGACTGCAGTGGGCACATCTGGTGCCACCCCAGCCTGCAGAGCCTGTGCTCCTGGCTCTCTGTGGCCAGGCATGAACAAAAGCCTGGAGCAGCTCAAAAAAGTCAGGATTTCAGACCCAAATCACCCAATATTTCCAAGATCAGCCCATTTCACCTGTCCCCGGGCGTAGGAACTTGAAAACTAATAATGGACTATCATAAATGAGGGGCCTGAGCAGGGTGCCCATTACAAAGGGACTCTTGCTGGGATGGTGAAAACACCTTGTTTTATTAGTGCTGACAATGAGCACCTTTAAGATACAGCTTTTCCCCTTTGTTGTGCTACAGGTGGTTTCTAAAACAATTTACAAAGAGTCTTTTTTTTTTTTTCCCCTTTTCATGCTGTTAAAGCAAATTGGTATGTAATTAGATTTATATAGTGAATAATCTTATTTGCATATCCAATTAATTCTTCCTGTTTTAATTTGCTAGGGTTGGATTCACATTGGTAGTAAAAAAATAGCACTTAAATTATCAGGCATTCAAATTTTCTTTTACAATAATTTGTTCAAGGTCTTCCATTAAAGTTTGGTCTTGAGCATCCTCTTCCTTTTAAAGGCTGTTAAATAACATGGAAAAAGGCAATCAAAAAGAAACACAAAACCACGTGACTCATGTTACCAAAACAATAAGGGTCTGTTTAAGCTGATCAAAGCAAATGCTGTGGGAATTTAGACTTTTCAAGCATCTTATTATCATAGAATTACAGAATGGGTTGGGCTGGAAGGCCCTTAAAGCCCATCCAGTGCCACCCTTGCCATGGGCAGGGACACCTTCCACCAGCCCAGGGTGCTCCAAGCCCCGTCCAACCTGGCCTTGGACACTCCCAGGGATCCAGGGGCAGCCACAGCTTCTCTGGGAAATCCGTTCTAGTCCCTCCCTACCCTCATAGGTAATAATTCCTTCCCAATATCCCATCTAACTCAGCTCTCCATCAGTGGCAAGCCATTCCCTGTGTCCTGTCCCTCCATCCCTTGTCCCAGGTCCCTCTCCAGCTCTCCTGGAGCCCCTTTAGGCTCTGGAAGGGGCTCTCAGGTGTCCCTGGATCCTTCTCTTCTCCAGGTGACCCCCCCCAGCTCCCCCAGCCTGGCTCCGGAGGGGTTCCAACCCTGCAGCATCTCCATGGCATCCTCTGGACTCTCCAAGAGGTCCATGTCCTTCCTGCACTGAGGACTCCACATGTCCACTTTGGCTCTGTAGGTGTCCGAAGGCTCTGTACCATTTTTATTGCAGAATACTGGGGGCCTTTTTGGGCATTAGGAGGGTTTCTCATCTGCCTCAGATTTAATCATTAGCTGTGGAAACTTCACTTGAAGAAGCACTTTTTCTGCGTCTGTTTGTCATTTCATCTGTTTGTCATTTTGACTGTCTGGAGTTCTCACCTATGTATTCAGAAATGCTGAGTGCGTGCCAAAAAGCAGAAAAGGGATCTGATTTCAGAAGAGTTGGCCCAATTTTGGGCTATTTTTACCCAAAAGGTGAAGTAACCAGTGCAGATCCGAGGTAGTCATGGTGCAGGTCCCAGGGAACACCCCGACTGTGCTGCTGCCAGACAGGATGAAATACCAACGAGGTGACAATTGGTGGCAAAGCAATTTCTTTGGAGTGGTGTTATCTCAGCTCCATCCTTCTGCTTCCTCATAAAAATCAGCTGTAATGGGGTCTGAGCCCCGAGTGGCTTTGGCTGTGGCTGTCAGGGGTGAAGGGGTGTACAGATAATTTATTCCCCCTCCTCTTCTCTCCGGTCCGTCCCTCTGCCTGCTTTGTAAGCCGTGCTCGACCCAGCCACAAACAGCTTTAGCTTCTCAGGGCAGGAAAAGACACTGCACATCCCTGCGTGGCGGGGAACGGAGGGAAAATGACCTCCAGCTCCGAGGCACTTACTGCAAAGCTATTTTAAATTGAATACACAAGCCAGGATAATACGGGCTCTTTGATAAGAAACATTAGAGAAATCCATAACACGAGGCTTTTTATTATAGGTTTATTACATCAATCTCTCCAGTGGGTAATGGAACTTGTAAATATACTCTTATGTAGGAGTCTCCTTGCGGGCTTTTTATTCATGCTGAAGTAAGCACAGCAAACTTATTTGCTGTCAGGGTACATTGAATTTAAGATTAGTATTTATTTTGGTTCTGAAGAGCTTTTGTGAATTGGAAGTTGGCAGGAGAGCTGTGGGAGGGGAGGTATGCTGCAGGGGCTTGGGGGGTAAATTGGTTTTCCAGGCAAACGGCTGGTCCGGGGCGGGATCAGGACACGGACCTGGTGTGGGATGTGGGTGATGTGCTCCTCCGGAGTGGGATGTGGGTGATGGGATGTGCTCCTCCGGTGTGGGATGTGGGTGATGGGATGTGCTCCTCCAGCATGGGATGTGGGTGATGTGCTCCTCCAGCATGGGATGTGGGTGATGTGCTCCTCCGGTGTGGGATGTTGGTGATGGGATGTGCTCCTCCGGTGTGGGATGTTGGTGATGGGATGTGCTCCTCCGGTGTGGGATGTTGGTGATGGGATGTGCTCCTCCAGCATGGGATGTGGGTGATGTGCTCCTCCGGAGTGGGATGTGGGTGATGGGATGTGCTCCTCCAGCGTGGGATGTGGGTGATGTGCTCCTCCAGTGTGGGATGTGGGTGATGGGATGTGCTCCTCCAGCGTGGGATGTGGGTGATGTGCTCCTGGCCTCTCCTCGGGGCTCACGGCCCCTCTGGGAGGGGAAACTTGCTTTGTTTCTGAAGGAGCTTGCTGGTTTTTCACTGGATGAGCCCAGCACGATGAAAAACCAGCCATGGCATTAGAGGAACATCAAAGGGCTGTGTCTGCTGCTCTCCCGAGCGGTACAAACACGGGCACGGTGTACATTGCACTGTGCATGTTTGTGCTTCACTGTTAAAATGCTCTTAATGCTTTTCCAGAGGACAACAAAGCAGTGCTGCTGCAGAAGTAACCCGGCTTGCTTCTGCCTCTTTGGGAGAGGCCAAGGGTAGGTTGGTTTGGAATGAAGAGTTAAGGAAAAGTCTACACAGAAGTTCAAAGGACAGAAAAGTTGGAATTGTAGCAGTACTAACAAAGAACCCCCACCAACCAACAGCTTACAAGCTGTTAAGTGTAGTTGCTGGGGGATAGAATAATTAATTGGTAGTTGACTTAATGCAGGGAAAATAATCCTTAATTAGAGGTTTTTAATTGGAAGGAGGAGAAACCTGCTGTGGTGTCAGCAAAGTGTGCATTAACGTGTGACTTTACCAGGTGTTTTAGGGTGCCCAGAGAAGCTGGGGCTGCCCCTGATCCCTGGAAGTGTCCAAGGCCAGGTTGGAGCACCCTGGGCTGGTGGAAGGTGTCCCTGCCCATGGCAGGGGTGGCACTGGGTGGGCTTTGAGGTCCCTCCCAGCTCAAACCCTTCTCTATAACATCGTACAAAGGGTTGTGCTTTATGTTGGTGCAGAATCAACACGACCACCTTTGAGTGATGCTTTGCATTCCCAGCATTGACAAAAAGTCTTTACTGTAGGAGACAGATCATGACTGAGGAGTGAACAATGTGTATATTTAAGGTCTGAGGGTAACAAATGTCTTTGTGCTATGAAACCACTGCTGTGTCAAACCCACCTGAGGGAAATCATCCTTTATGCACCTGACTGGGCACTTCCTTCTAAACTCTTGCACAGGAATGCTGCCACTAATGTGCAGCAGCACTGCCTCTGATGTGTATTCTCCCATGTATTAATTATGCATTATCATTGCTATCTCTTGCATATTTAAAAAGGCAGCAGTTTTAAGAGAAATATTTATTTTCATGTCGTTGAACTGGTCTTGGCCACTTCCTCAGTGCTTTTCTCAAACTTGTTGGTTGAGGTGCTCTCAGATACAGCGGGTTGGGCAGCAGGTGGGTCGGGGGAACATCCTCCATGGCTTTGGTTTCTTGCTGCTCACAGAGCAACCCTCTGCCCAGACAGCAGAGTTATCCATGAGGTTATTTTCTGTTTACTTACTTTGTGTGCGTGTTCCTTGTTATGGTGGTGCACTTACTGAAGAAGTCAAAACCCAAGCTCTCTGTCCCAGATAAAAAGCTACTAACCGAAATTCTTATTTGTCTTTGAGACATCTAAAAAAAACCCAAAACCAGGAAGTTTTTCATAGTGCATTCTCAATCCAGTATAATCCTTAATTTTCCAAAGAGACAAAGCCATTATTTTTTGCCACTGTAATGAAAAACTTGCTGAAGCAGTACACATTATTTCCATTACACATTAAGCCTTCTCTGCTCTGGAATGAAATTACACGATTTTCATTAATTTTCTTGCTTTTAACTTGTGACTTTTGATTTACCAAAAGCAAGAACCAAACCACTACAGCTCTGGTGGTCTCCCAGTTGACAAAGTCACGACATTCAGATGAGTAATGCATGTCCACTCCATATTTGCCATCTTCCTGATATTTTTGGGCTATTTACAGTAAAACAGAGCAAAGAGTAACATTTATTAATTTGCACCATAATTCTAATCTGTGGCATCTATAAGGCTTCAGCAACCTGCTGGTTTGGCATAAGTGGACATTAAATAGTGACTGATTTATTTCACTTTATTTCATTTTGTGCTGATCACATCATCACAGTAAACCATCGCTTCTTGCTGGACCATAAATTTGGTTTTTAATTTTAGAGTAATAGGGCTTGGTCTGAGGACATGGCAATGCACATGATCTCCTGCTTAACCGTTGGCTCTCTCTCCTCATTGCTGTTGAATTTGCTTTTCATCTCGGTGGTCCCTGCACTGCAGCGCTGCCTCAGAGCCTCTCCTAATGCCTTGTGTCAACAGCCCAACAAGAGCCTCCTCGTGGGGGCCGCCTAGCCCCAGTTCATCCCTGGAGATGCAATTATGGGGTGTTTATCCGCAGTGCCTCCGGTGCCAGGGTGCAGGCAGGGTCTGTACTCTGGCTGGGTTCTGTTTGTTGCTCAGAGGTGCTCTGGATGCTCACCACGACTCACTCCTCTGGTCACCACGATGATGGGCAGGCCCTGGGAGATGTGCAGACCGTGGTCCTCTGTGTCACTGGCTGGCACCTCCTTTGTGGGAAGCGCTGTTTGCACCACAAGTTATGGTGGTTGGTGGGGTTGGTCTCTTCTCCCAGGCACTCAGCAATAGGACAAGGGGGCCCGGGCTTCAGCTCTGCCAGGGGAAATTTAGGTTGGATATTAGAAAGAAATTCTTTCCAGAGAGAGTGCTCAGGCACTGGAATGGCCTGCCCAGAGAGGGGGGGGATTCACCGTCCCTGGAGGTTTCTAAACTGAGATTGGACGTGGCACTGAGTGCCATGATCTGGTAAACGGGCTGGAGTTGGACCAAGGGTTGGACTTGATGATCTCGGAGGTCTTTTCCAACCCAATCAGTTCTATGATTCTGTGATTTTGCATAATGTTTGTGTTTGAGGTGTCAACATCCTTGGGGCCAGTCCAGAGGTCCCCACAGGCAAAGGAAAGGGAAATTTTCCCCTTGGGATGGGCTGTGCTGTTTGGTACTGGAGGCTCTTTGATGTCACGGAATCATGGAATTGCTAAGGTTGCAAAAGACCTCTGGGATCGAGTCCAACCATTCCCCCAAAGCCACCACTATACCATGTCCCCAGGTGCCACATACATCCGTGTAGGGCTGGGGACTCCACCACTGCCCTGGGCAGCCTGTTCCAATGCCTGTCCACCATTCCAGGGCAAAATTAGTCCTACTATCCAGTCCAAACCTCCCGTGGCACAGCTTAAGGCCGTTTCCATGTCCTTACGTTGCTTTAAGGGCTGCGTTTCCAGGAGTAGCTTTGTCCTATTCTAAGAAACACCTTAAAAAGGAGCTTTCTCTTCCCGAAGCTGTGCTGGGCGGGGGAGGTTTCAATTGACCTCTGGAGGTGAACTCTGGCTCTGGGGCGTCCCCATCACGCTGCTCTTTAGACATGAGCAAGGAGTGTTTGAAGGCTTAACCTGCTGGTGTTACACCAGAGGGAAGAAAGGCTCTACTCACAAATGCCATCAATCCGAGCAGGGTTTTGAGCGTGCTAAATTGCGGTGTAAGAAGTCGTAAGTCAGGTTTTTGACAGCTATTACTGATATCTTTTCCCTGCTGCATTCCTTGAAAGTTCATAACATTTAAAAAAAAAAATAATTAAAGGAATACATGTTATCCGTGGGCAGATTGGACAAATTGTACTCCTGACTGCTCCTTTGATGTTTTCCTGATTGAACTCTGAGAACTTCATTTGATCTGCCCTCAATTTGGTGTTCAGTGGTGTTAATTTTGTCTCTGGAATCTGCTGTGGGTGTGCGTGTGCAGGGGCTGGTCCCTCCATAGGGATGACCCAGCAGAGTTACCGAGGTTGGCACCCGCTGAGGTGCCAGCCCAGTGTCCCCCAGCAGACTTCAAATGCCTTCAATCCATTTCTGTAGCAGAACTGCCGGGGGATTCCAGCTCTGGATCCTGTTTGCAGGATTAAACACCCTCCTGCTGGAGCAGCAGTGGGAGGGGAGGGAGGTTTGCATGTCCAGGAGCCTGCCCAGCATCCTGATGTTGTGCCCTGGGATGCCCAGCACATCTCCAAGGGGCACATGGTACAGCCAGGGCTTTGATTTTACCTCTTTGTGTTGCTTCAAAGGAGAGGTCATTCTCTTCTCCTGACTAAGTTGGGTCTGTTTAAACCCCAGATACCCAGGATGCCATCAGGCTTGCATTCAGAGAAAGATGATGCTGACAATTTTGCTCAAAAAATGTAAATATATATAGCATTGTAAACATGAGCTTTCCCTGTCTCATCGTTCATTCAGTTACATTTTAATTTAGTGCATTGAAATGTTGTCTGTTTTTCTTAAGGCAAGGGCTGAACTTGTTAGAAATAGTAACAACAATGTGGAGTGTAGTATTTGTAATGAGGCAGACACAAGCTGCCTGTGCCGGTGGTCACTGGTGTAAAGGAATGTGTTTACAGTCTAATTCTACTATTTTTTCCAAAATAGCCCTCCTATATTTAAAAAAAAAAAAAAAAGGCTTTTTGGAAAGCACCTGCTTGTGTGCTTATAAAGAGGGACAGGAATAATTGAGTAAACAACTTGCTGCCTTGATTTAGATGTAAACTACCTTTATGCCTCAGAGTCTGACTTGCTGGATCAGAATTATTTTTAAAGAGGGTTTTGAACTGGGTGCTTCTAATGCAACTGAAACTGTTCCATGAACATACAACAGTTCTTCTGCAGAGTCACAGGAACCAGAGGCAGAGCACACCATGGCAGCAGGGAGTTATCCAGGATGGCTGTGGACTCCCCATCCCTGCAAGTGTTTGGTGGCAGGTTGAATGGGGCTTGGAGCAGCCTGGGCTAGTGGAGGCTGTAAGCAAAGCTGCACGCCTTGTCTGCGTCTGGCTGGTAATGTCAGACCCCAGATGTGGGAGAAGGAAAAGCTCCCTCCGGTGCAGGTGAGGAAATTCATCACCTGTGTCCTGCTGCAGTGTTGTCTCGGGGACCAGGAATGCCCCAATCCTGCCCCAACCAAAGAGCCAAGGAGAGATGTGCTGAGTGAGCCACGGGCTCTTCTGCCCTCTGCTCGTGTTCCAGACGTCGTGCCCAGCAGCCGAGTGCTGCTGTCCCGGGAAGCATTCCCGATATTCCCACTGCTGCCCCTCAGCACTGCCTGCTCTGGACACCAACGAGAGCCGGTCCCACCAACGAGGGTCGATTCCACCGGCGAGGGTCGTTCCCACCAACGAGGGCCGTTCCCACCAACGAGGGCCGTTCCCACCAACGAGAGCCGGTCCCACCAACGAGAGCCGTTCCCACCAACGAGANGCCGGTCCCACCAGCAGGGCCGGTCCCACCACCAGCTCTCAGCGCCGCTCCTGGAGGTGTCCGGCCATCCCTGCTGCGTTCTCCTGCTGTGTGTGCCCCCGGCCCAGGAGGAGCAGGTTGGCAGTGCCCCCCTGACGGGCTGTGCCGCCCGACGGGGCTTTCCTGCCCGGTGCCAATGAAGTTCCAGCTCTGTGGCTCCAGGTGTGCCAGGCTGATAATCCCTCGCCTGCCGCGTCCCAGGAGCGCTGCTGCGTCGCTCGCTCGGCGCTGGTAACTCAATCTGCTGCATCACGAATATTTGAGAAGGGAATCCGTTGCCTGAACCTCTCTGTAAATAGCTGGCTGGAAAAGTTGGCAGGGATCAGCTTGACTCCTGACAGTGGCTAATGTGCTTAAACCTGGAAAGAGAAAAGAGGCTTCACCTTGAAGCGAAGTGCCAGAGAGTTCCTTTCACCTTGAAGCTTTCTGCAGAGTTCGGCTCCTCAATCAATTGAGAGCCTGCACACACTGCCAGACTTGTCTTTGTTTTTGCAGCAATAGATGAGACAGAGATTACAGGTTATTGCCCCGGGGACTTGTCTTTTCTGAGGCTTCGGGATTTTCAAGGAAAGAGGCTTTTTTAATACAAGTATTTTATAACTTTTCCCTGTCTGCTGCTGGGGTGGGGAGGATGGCGTTCGTCAGCCTGGCTCTTACACACCTTCCTGATTAGAAGGAGGACTAAAATCAATTGAAGTTCAGGAGGTGTCATGGAAATATGTGGCTTTAAAATATACACATGGACCTACAATTCTGCCTTTTTTATATGTCCTCTTTATAGTCCCTGTCATGTTTTACAATAATGATTTGCGTTCTTGGAAGACAGCAGTGCTATCAGCACTTTATATCTAACTAATAAATCAATAAGTAATTAGTGCATTTATAATACCTCATTCTCAAATAGCTCTATGCAAGAACACCCAGAGCTGGGGGGATTCTGAGACCTGAGGGGAGGTTGAAGAACAGTTGAAGACAACTCTGTGTGTACAGTGACGTGCTGGGACATGGTCAGAGGTGAAGGCAACGTCAAACCACGCAGGTAAAATATGAAGGTTTCTGTAGTCTGGGGTGCTGGGCACAGCTTTCTGAAGGAATTGCACAGATTCAGGTCTCTCCTGATGCAAAAGCCATTTTCAGCCCACTTCACAATCTCTGCCCATTGCATTCAGGACATTTTTTCAGCGGGGATGGTAAAAGATCAGCCCAGTATCAATTTCTAGGGCTGAGACAGAGGTGCAGGCAGGATTGGCAGCCCCTGGGACAGCCCTCCTGGCTGGACTCTCCCTCTGCTTTCCTGGGAAGGCACCGCTGCCAACAGCTCAGGACTGTGGGAACCTGTAGCACCAGTTCATCAGCAGTGGGACATGGCTGGGAGAGGCCACCTGCGTTCCTGGGATGGAGGAGGATAAGGGATCCTGGCAGGATGGCTCAGAGCTGCCTCTGAGTGGAAGAGATGATTTCTGTAGATGGAGAGCACCATGAGCTGCAGCTGAGTGTCCCTTAAGGACCAATTTCTGTCATTGACTGACCTCCTCGTTCGAGAGAATGTCATGTCCTGAGTTGAAAGAATTAAAAAATACATAAATCATAAACCAGATTGAACACCAGTTCTTCATCCGAGGCCCTACATGCTCCAGTCGCTGGAGATGATGTGAATTCGACTCTTAAATATTCAGCCCTGAAGAGCAGAGTGGCAGAACAACGTTTGCCTTGGCAAATGTCATTGTCAAGGTGTTCACCTGCAGCTGAAGTGCATCCCAGGGTGTTGCATGTGAATGAGCTGAGCCCTCGCCGGTGATGTCCCATGTTCCTGTCACTTCCCTCGCAGGCACAGAGGAGCTGCAACAGCCCCGGTGGTCAGGGCTCTTTGTCTCCACTTACGCTGCTGGAACAAAAGAAACATGAGCTGATGTGAGACAGTGATAATTCTTCTCTTGCAAGCAGCAGGTTTGCCCGATTGGGTCCTGATGCAACATCAGGAGATGTTCCAGTGATGGTCCCGGGGGAGAGAGGGAGGACAATAACTGAGGAAAGTGGATCCAGCAGCAGAAGAGCCACCATGGTATGGGTCTGGGGTGCTGGTGGCAGCTGCACTCCATGAGAGCTGCGTGTGCACAACAAGGTCATTTGAGCTTCCTACATCCCCTGGCTCTGTCAAGAGGAGCAGCTCGTGGTGGGTTTTTAGGTCATGCAGGCCCAGTGTTCTCAGTCCTTGGACAGAACGTGTCTAAACACACTGACAACAGCTGAGTTATGAAGCTGCTTCTGAGAACCCCGATGAAACCAGTGTTATTCATCCCCAAACCAGAATGTATATCTTTGTTCTTCAAGAAGAAATGTGGTACCAACAGATGCATTGTGCTAGGTAAGGAGAGGCTTTTAATTTTCTCTCACAATCCTGTGTTTCCAGAGTTGCATATACACCTGCTGAATGATTTCCTTGGGGCTAACGCTTAACTTACAAGACATGAGAACAAGCCTGGTTATTACTTATGTATTAAAAATTATCTTTCAAAGATATTATTTTTACTCCTTCAGCACTGGAGCTGGACAAATAACCTGATCACTGATGGACTGGTGGCTGGTTCTGTGTGATCTTTTATAACTGGTCTTTCAGCAGAAGACCTGCAGGTGCCCCAGTGCTCTTTAGCAATAGTAATACCATTAGTGTTATACTAATATTATTATTACTCTTATTCGTGGCTGTGTCATGGGCTGATGTCATCCTTAATGGAGCACTGTGAGTTTCCCTGTTTATTTTCCTGCTGGTCCTGTGATGTCTCAGGGAACAGGGTGCTTGGTGAAGAGACTTATGATTTTCTGCAGCAACAGAGAAACATGTTTTTGTTGTGTACTGAAAAGAACATCTGTGATGATAATCATGCTGTTGACTTACCAATAGAGCACAAATTACACTCTGTTAAATAAGGTTTTTGTTCTAGGACAAGTCACTTTTTATGCTGCGCTGGGAATTGCCTCCTCCCAGCTGTCTAGACCCAGTGGACGAGGCACAGGGAAAATCCACTTGGCTGAGTACAGAGCAGGTAGAATCATCTCATTTGAGAGCTGCAAACCTGATGACATCTGCTAGAATTAACCGTGTGGCATTTCAGTGGGGGAAGTTGGGAGCTGGCTGTGGGACAGAGATGCTGAGTGAGGGGCTGCCCAGCTGAGCTCCCCGAGCCAGAGCCTGACCCACTGCTGGCACTTGGACCTTTGCTCCAGCGTGGCAGGCAAGGGCAGGGGCATGGGCAGCTGCAGGGCAGGGGCAGCTGCAGGACAGAGGCATGGGCATGGGCAGCTGCAGGGCATGGGCAGGGGCAGCTGCAGGACAGAGGCATGGGCAGGGGCAGGGGCAGGGGCAGCTGCAGGGCAGGGGCAGGGGCAGCTGCAGGGCAGGGGCAGGGGCAGCTGCAGGGCTGGCCCTTGACCTCCCCGCACCAGTGACCCCTGGGGTGGATGTGCTTAACCCTGCCTGGAATCCAGACTGCCCCAGGTCCTCGGGTCACTCGTACATAGAGTTGTCACACCACTGCTGTCTCCCTTTCCAATGCTGGAGCTCTTCCACGCCTGCATTTACAAGAGGGAAGATTTGTTTCTTCCTGTCTCCTGCATTTTTGTGGCTGCCTTGCGTTCTCGGAGGAATGTGTGACACTGCTTTTGAGCTCGGGGATCAGACGCTTGCCTGTCAGCTGTCAGCTGTCACCTTCCAGGCGTGGCTTTCCGTCCCACTGCGCTGGTGCTTGGTACAGCAACGGGCTGGGACATCAAAGGGTGCCAGAAAGGAGAGGTGGGAGGTGGCAGGAGGAGCGGGGTGGTGGCAGGAGGAGCAGGGTGATGGCAGGAGGAGCGGGGTGGTGGGAGGAGGAGCAGGGTGATGGCAGGAGGAGCTGTCTGCCTCATGGTCTCTCTTGGAGACCTGTAGGTGCTGCAAAAGAAGCCCAGTCTTGCATCACAGGGGTCAGGACAGAGGTGGTGTCTTTCTTCCCCATCCAGCTTCTCAACGCAGTAGCAAAGCCCAGGGAATGTCTCAGACAAGATCTCCAGGGTGGTGTTTTGCTCCCAGGGGTGGGAATATTGCAGTGGAATTACAGAAAGTGCATCTTGTGCGGTGGTGGGATGATGATGATGAGGGGAAGAGCTTCACCATTTGATTTGGCTTTGCTCCTGATGAAAGTATCAGCTCGTTGTTGTTGTTTAGTTCTCCTGATTAATCTTGGCAGGTTTTCTTTTCTAAGCACGTGGGTCAGCCAGGGTGCAGTGGTGGGATGGAGTGACTGGGAGAGAAAGGCTGGTGGTCAACAATACAGGAGCTATGAGACCCTTCCCTTAAAATAATACCTCATACAGGACTTTTCAATTTTTTAATTTTATTTTTAGTAAATACCTGTTTCTCTTTGAATGGGAAGCACCTTTAGCAGGTCTGGCTCATTCAGAAGTCTACAGAATTATTTGTAGTAGAACTATGTGGTGTAAACATTTTCTGTCTTTTAATTGCAAAGCCATTAACTCCATTTGGGTGTGCAGTGGATGTTAATGGAAGTGATAGGCAAAAACCAGGGCGTGAGCATCCAATTTAGGAGGATGTAATGCAGCTGCTGCCCTTAAAGAGCAGGCTGTTGTGTTAATCAGCAGTGCCCTTGAGCTGTCCTATCCATCCCACTTCCCACTTTTCCGAAGAGTTGCTCTTCCCAAGGTGCAGTTTTGTCTTGAAGAAATACTGACTTGTAGCACTGTTTGAAAACACACCAGCACACACAGCAGAGAGCAATTCCCTCGGCAGCAAACAAGGAGAGGATTTTTCTCATTTATACTGGATATACTCCAAAAATTCTTCCTTCACTTTAGTTTTTATCTTTCCCTACTGTGTGAAATATTCAATTAAACTTTCTCTCAAATTGGCCATAACTTGCAATGAAAATTAAAGCAGTTCTATTTAGGTAAGGGGATCTGTCACTGGGCTTAATGTTCAGAGAGAATAGGAATGGTTTCACCTGCTCCATGTGAATTAACCTCAGCTGACACTCGTCATGTTCCAATTCCTCAAAAGCACAGGAAGATGACAAGCATTGAGCATCCACCTGGATGTGCTGGCTCTCAGGTTTGGGGTGCTGGTGGGACACTTCATTTGGAATGTATTTAAATTCATCTGGCATTTTTTTTAATAGGTTTTGTGATTCACGAGGGGGAAAATTATATATCTACCAGAAGCCTGGGTAGCAGAATGTTCTTCTAAATGATCTATCACATTCTGTCCGACACCATATGGGCACACACCTCCTTCTGTGTTTAAAATGTTTCTTTTATGAGAAAAGCAACTGAAATATCCCAGATCCTGCATCTCACTGAAAGAAATCCGTTTCTCTCAAAGAGGCAGACCCAGGGCAGTAGTACATTTGTTTTAGCTAAAAAGGGGGATAAAATGCTTTTTGGTCACTGATCTTGAGTGTAGGTTGTCTTAAGCTGAGGTGGCTCATGTTCGTTATGGGTTACCTGGTTCTGGTTGATGAAATGACCAAAAGAGAGTCTATTAAACACAGTCTGGGGAGAAGGACAAGGGAAAAACCCTCTGAGCTCCAGGAGGAGCCTCCTCCTGGCAGTGATGGCCTTCTGTGGGTGGAGCAGCTCGTAGTGCCCATCAGGGATAAGCCAAAAATGCGATCTCGTCACTCTTGGACTGCTAGTCCTGAGCATTACTGCACAGAAATGAAGTTACCAATTTGAATAAATAAAAAAATTGTAAAATTCACATTTCAGAATTATCCAAATAGCAAAACTTTGCTCCCACAAAACCAGATGCTTCAGTAGAGCAAATGCCTTTGCCTGTGCTGACACTGAGCATCTGAGTAACATAACTTAGTCAAAAATGGGCTATTTATGGTACAGGCACTTCGAGTTTTCTGTCTGTGAGAATCTAGGTGGCAGTTTGTTTTATTTATTATTAGTGACTCTTTAGTGTTCTGTGAACCAAATCCCCCTCTTCTGTCAGGTTCCGTGGCTCAGTTTTTATCCCACAGCGGTGGGATCTGGGCTGCAGTGATTTCCATCATGCATTAGACTGGAGCAAAGGGACTCTTCAGGCTGAAGATTAAATAGTCTGGACTTGCTTATCTTGGTTATGCACAGGCTGCAATGAGAGAAAGAAAAAGGCACTCAGAATAATTTTACTTGCCCAGTGTTCCAAGGTTTTTCCTCCTCTTCTGTTCCTCTGGTTCCCTGGCAGCTGCTTGCAGAGGTTCTCCTGCCTTGAAAGGCAGAAGATTTTCTTCTTCCTGGCTAAAAGGAAAGGCTTAGAGATGACCTCCTCACTCTCTATAACTCCCTGAAGAGAGGTTATAGCCAGGTGGGGGTTGGTCTCTTCTCCCAGGCAGGCAGCAATAGGACAAGGGGGCACGGGCTTGAGCTCTGCCAGGGGAAATTTAGGTTGGATATTAGAAAGAAATTCTTTCCAGAGAGAGTGGTCAGGCATTGGAATGGCCTGCCCAGAGAGGGGGTGGATTCACCATCCCTGGAGGGTTTTAAACTGAGATTGGACGTGGCACTGAGTGCCAGGATCTGGTAAACGGGCTGGAGTTGGACCAAGGGTTGGACTTGATGATCTCGGAGGTATTTTCCAACCCAATCAATTCTATGATTCTATGAAGATGGACTTCTTGCTGAAGGGAGGTCCATGCTCACATCCCTGCAGGTCCTGCCCTGGGCAGCTGCAGCGCCCTGTGGCCACAGAACTGCCCTTCCTCTGCTGTAAGGACAGGGCAGAGAGAGAGTCGGGAAAATGTTCCAAAAATGTTCAATCCAGGTTCCTTCCATTCAGCCGGAAGACTCTGTGGCTGGGAGCAGTTTCACAGTGTCCTCACTTGCACTGCACGTGGGGGAGGCAGCCGGACACGGCCACCAAGGAGTGGAAAAAATCCAGGGAGGTGAATTTTTCATGGAAGAAAAGTTGGTTTCTTTCATGTTCTGAACAGCTCCTGTGAAGGTAAAACTGTCTAATGCCAACAGGATGGAGAGCAGTGAATTTCTGTTCTGGCTTTTTGTGGGTGTTTTGAGCAATATCGGCGCTTTTCATGGAATTCTGTGCCTTGGCGATGGTCCTGCGAGCAGCACTTACCCTGAGCCCCAGGGCTGGGAAGGGATAAACCAGCCAGGTAAAAATGGAGAGTGGCTGAGGAGAGAGGGAAGGAGTTAACAACTCCAAAGACCAAAATGTGTTTGTGAAATAAGGAACAAAAGCCAGCACAAGGGAGGCTCCTGTGAGTAATTCCAACCTCACACGGTTGCCTTGCTGTGAAATGACTCCTGAACTCTTTGAAGGTCACTTTGAAGGTCATGTCCGGTTGTTTTGCCGAAATACTTTCACTCTCCTACCTCTGTTTAGTGTGAGCTTTTATTACTCCAAAGTGCACAAGCGTTGGAATGTCCGTGTCAGCAGCGCTCACAGCGAGCACTCAGGATGCTCATTCCAGGGGAGGTGCCAGGCTGGAGCCCGGAGGATCCCTGAGGAATCTCAGCACGGAGAGGGCAGAGGGTGTCGAAGGGTTTCCAGGCCCCTCTGAGGGGCCGGTGCTCAGTTAGACCCCGTGACTGCCAAAAGGTTTCCATCAAGGATGGCAGAACCAGCATAAAGGGGGGAATTCGTGGGGGCTGGACCTGCAGGGGAGCCTCGTGCTCATGGGACTGGGTAACTGCACTTACTAATGTGGCTTCTTAGTTTGCAAGGAGAACATTTCCATTTAAAAAGGTGAGTTGTGTTGCACAGAGCTTTGCAGTGACAACAGGCTCATGCCTGTTCCCGTTCATGTGAACTTTGGGTGGAGTTTCATTCTGTTCTCTGTTTAGTGTACAGGTGTTTTCATGAATGGTGACTCCATGTGAGATTCAATGACTTTTGGGGGAAAAAAAAATAAATCTGCTGTTATAAACAGAATAAAATGCCATCAGATCTTTTCACAGGGGAATGATCCACAGCCTCTTGCTGCTTAGACACAGTTTCATATTTTAAGACTGGGACCATGGAGATTCCATCAATTCCCTGTCACGTTTTCCCTCTGTTTCCTGCAGATGACAACACCCTGCACGGGCCAGTTTTCCTTCAGGAGCCCAACAGCCTGATCTTCCCTTTGGATTCTGAGGAAAAGAAAGTGAAGCTGAGCTGCGAAGTGAAAGGAAATCCCAGACCAACCTTCGGGTTTGTTGCATGTTTGGCTGTTTTAGCAGCAGCATCACCAGGGGCCTCTCTCCTGCCTGCACCACTCGTGGTGCCCCCGGAGCCTGGACTGTGCCCTCAGGGACAGGGAGGGTTGTTGGGGTGTCCTGTGCAGGGCCACATTTTGGTGGTCCTCGGGGGTCCCTTCCAGCTCAGGATAGTCCACGATTCATTAGAAACAGAGGGAATACACATCAGGAATTCATCACGGATGGCGACGCACTCGCAGGATTTGGACAAGAGCTCAGAAGGGTTATGAAGGGATAACATGAAGGGATCATAAATAGTCCTGGCTCGCAGATTAACCATCCTTTTCCCTAAACGTGGGGGCTGGTCTCTTCTCCCAGGCACTCAGCAATGGGGCCAGGGGGCCCAGGCTTCAGCTCTGCCAGGGGAAATTGAGGTTGGATATTAGAAAGAAATTCTTTCCAGAGAGAGTGGTCAGGCATTGGAATGGCCTGCCCAGAGAGGGGGTGGATTCACCATCCCTGGAGGGTTTTAAACTGAGATTGGACGTGGCACTGAGTGCCATGATCTGGGAAACGGGCTGGAGTTGGACCAAGGGCTGGACTTGATGATCTCAGAGGTCTTTTGCAACCCAATTGATTCTATGATTCTGAAGCTCTCAGTTCTCAGTTCTTTTCACCTTTAGCGACTGCTTTGGGATCGTTGGTGGGAGATGCTGTCCTGCCACGGAGCTGCTGCTGCAAATCCTTGAGGCTGCTGTTCTCTCTCCTTCAGTGCCTCTCTCACCAAAGTAAATGGCACTCTGAAACCAATTAGAGTGGCCAGAGCTCAGCCACGGGGCTTTCTCCTGCCACAGCCAGCTCTTTGATGCACTGAACTGAACGGAGTCCCTGCTCAAACCCCTTGGAAGGGTTTCCCTGCCTGTTGTGGGGATGGAGCTGCTGTGTCCCCACCCAGGGCTCCTGGGGCTGGGGCCAGCTCCAAGTGGGGCAGCGTGCTGCTGGCATCACTCTGTGCCCCAGTTTGTGACAGCGTCTGCTCCGAGTGAATTTAAATTTCAATTTAGATTTGAAAACAAACAGCCAGCAAGGCAGGAGAAGGGAAAAAAAAGCCCTCAGTGGACTTGAGTGGTTTAGAGATCCTGTTTCAGGGACTTCTTTTTGCAAAGTGATTAATTCCAAAGAGCAGCAGCACAAGCAACTACAGAAGCATTAATCATTTCAGGGACTGAAATATGTGTCAAGGATATTGCTCTTTCAGTTAAGTACTGGAATATTTCAATACTGTGCAGGAAATTTGCATTTGTGTGCTTTTTTTTGTATATTTTTAATAAGTAGTCAAAGATGTTCTGAATCTCTATTTACTTCATGCTGTAGTTTGAAATCCCCAGGAGCATCCATTAATATCAGCAGAATGTAACTCTGGCATTTTGTGCTCTAGGTGGAAGTTAAATGGAACCAGTATTGACGTGGGGATGGATTTCCGCTACAGCCTGGTGGAAGGCAACCTGCTGATCAATAATCCCAATAAAACCCAGGACACTGGAACATACCAGTGTGTGGCAACAAACCCCTTCGGAACCATTGTCAGCAGAGAAGCAAAGCTTCAGTTTGCCTGTAAGTAAGAAGGCAGCCTCTGTTCCCTCAGCGTGCTGCAAAACTGGGAGCTGGGTCTCCTTCCCTGACCTTTCCTAACTGGTCACGGAGTGTCCTCTGAGCTGCTCATGGAGTAGAGAAAGAAGGGAAATGTGACTAAGGAATAGATGCTTTGGTTTATCATTATTTGGCTAAAACCATACGTAGCATACAGGGTAAAGTGTCTTTTTTTCTAGAGGAAGGGGCCATCTAGGAAAGGATCTGGCAAGGAGGACCTCACCGCTGATTTTGGCATTCCTTGGGAAAAAGAAACTGTGGAACATGGGGAGCATTCTCTCTGAGAAATGCATTCACAGTGATGGATTTCACAAGCCCTGTCCCTCAGTGGTGCAGGTGCTCTCGGGTATGGGTGATGTTTTGTGGCTCTGGGTATAAAGGGTGAAACAGGCACCTTTGTGTTTATTTGGGGCTAAATCAGAGCTGCAGCTTCCTGTTGAAAATTAAGGGTAAGAAAAGGGGCGGATCTTGCTCTCCATGAGCATTACATGGAATGATGTAAAGCCCTTCTGAGGATGAGGTCTGCGAGAGTGGGCTGATGGTGGCCCAGGACCACGAGTCATCTTTCCTCTCGTAGTTGTGAAGGTGAAGGCAGGGAATAAATGGGGCTTGTTCATCCCTCGTCTCTGCCTTCCCTGGGCTGTTCTCCTGGGAGGGGCGTGCACAGCAAGGAGCAGGAACTACAGCAGGAGCTGCCCTGGGGTATCCGTGCAGGAGTCCAAGGCGGCCCCTTCCCAGACACGGAGCTCTCGGCTCTCAGCAGAGCTTCATGAAAGGTGCTTGGAGTGACTGGGGAGGGAGCTGATGTGCTTCAGCTCCAGAAACGAGGAGATAAAACTGCCAGTGAAGCCCAGGCTCACACGCTGTAGAGACTGATTTGTGATGAGAAATAACACAGAGGGCAAAGTCAAGTCCTGGGTCTCCGTGCGTAGTTTCCAGGGTGTTGTCCTTCTGCTGGTGACCTGGAGCAGTCTGGGTTGGTGGGAGGTGTCCCTGTCCATGGCAGGGGTGGCACTGGATGGGCTTTGAGGTCCTTCCAACACAACCCATTCTGTGATTCCATGAGCCTGTTGCTGACAGTGCAGTGGACACAGAGCAGTTCAGTGGAAACATATCATCTGCTCACGTATCTGCTCTGACTGATTCCTAGTTAAGAAGACTGAATTCAAAACCAAAGCTGGTTCTTTTCCAGTTAAAGTAATGATGGGGAACTCGGATAGATGTTTTATTTTTGATTCCTAGCTTTTTTTAATTTTAGGTTAATAGAACTGCATAGTCAGACTAGAAACATTTGGATTAAAGAAATAAAAATTAGGGTTTCTCAAGGTGGGCATTGTGCTTTGACAAAAATGTAAGTCTTCTTGTCTTCTCTAATCAAAGAGGTTGCAACCAGAATTAGCTGGACTGTGAAATATAGAGTGATTTGAATTTATTACAAAAGCTCTGCCTCCAAGAAAGAATAAAGATGGGCATCTGAAGCTTCACCCTTCTCTGAGAAATCCCTCGTTTTCCACCATACTGTGTGGGTTTTGTTTTATCTCATTTTTATTTCTGAGGAAAATTACCGTTGGGTCTTTTGGGACTGATGGCTGGAGGGTTGAGCTTGGTTTTTCCCTCTTCTCAAGAGTTAAACTGTGAATCTTGGGGCATCAGTAATATATGTTCCTCCTTCAAGGGCTGTGTTATTCTCCTGTAGCCTTTTCAGTGAAGATTAAACTGTGATCGAGCTGTTCAGCCTCCTGTGGAGGTCAGGGAGGGTCAGCAATTTAATCCTTGAAATATGTATTTAGGTTACAAACTCATTATTATAAAAGTGCTAATATTTTCCCCCAATACTTCCTTTGTGATATGTCATTTGCATTTCAAATTTGTCCTTTTTTCTTTTTTCCTTTCCCCCCTTTTTCCTTCCCCCTTTTTTCCTTCTCCTCTTTTTTTCCCCCCAATGCTAGTTGTGTCTGAAATGGAACATATTTTCCAAAGTGAGGAATCTGCTGTGCCACAGTAACAGAACATGGATTAATGATACCCTAAGCCCTGTGCTTACAGCAACACAGGCTTTCAGAAAATAAAGCTTTAAACTCTCGAGTATGGATCTAATAATGGCTTTTCCAAAATGATATACGAAAACACAGCTGAACAAGATTAAATTATGTGCTTTTTATTTTAGGGGTTGGGGCTTAGCTTGACAATTTTATTCACTGTGCTGTAGTTTCTGTTTGGAAATAACACTGGAATCAATAAGGAGTTATGGCTGGGACGGAGCGCGGCTCTGACACGGCACTTTGGAGAGGAACCCACCCCGTCAGACACAGGATTCAAGTTGTTTACCGTGGCCTGGCTCCTGCTTCTGTGTGAGATGGAGCTAAAACTGCCATTGATTTGCAGTGGCACCAGAGCTGGCCCCAGCCCTGGCTAAGGGATGACTTTGGGGGTTGTTCTGCCCGCTCAGCGCCCGCTCCCCCTGGCACGACCCTGGCTGGGGGCAGGAGGGCTCAGGACAGGGAGGGCAGCTGTGACTGGGTGTCCTTGCTAAATTATTTCTACCAACTCGAAAATAACCTCCAAAATGCAATGTCAGTACACCCGGAGGCTGAAAGTTGTGTGGTTGCTCTCTACGAGTCCCTGGAAGGAGGTTGTGCCAAGGTGGGGGTCGGTCTCTTCTCAGAGCGACAGGGCAGGAGGAAACAGCCTCGGGTTGTGCCAGGGGTGCTTCAGGCTGGGCACCAGGAGAAAGGTCATCACTGGAAAAGTGGTTAAGCGTTGGCACAGGCTGCCCAGGGCGGTGGTGGAGTCACCACCCCTGGAAGTGGTCAGACGAGGAGCAGACACCGTGCTCTGTGATATGGTTTGGTGGACGTGGTGGTGTTGGTTGAGGGTTGGGCATGGTGATTTCATGGCTATGGAGATGTGGGTATAAATTACAGGTTGGAAAAGACCTCCACGATCATCAAGTCCTGGGAAAGGCTTCATCAGTGCCCACCCTGAGAGCAGCTCATCAGCCTGCTCTGCTCAGCACTTGCAGGCCCTTTTCAGGAGTGTACGTTTGAAGGACTACATGTTAAGGTTTATTTTCCCTTCTGTTGGTGGCCTCTGCTGGTGCCAGACTGTTCTGGAAGTGGGTCCGGAGGAAACAGGACAGTGAAAGGCTTTCCCTTGTGTCTGTAATTCTTTGATAAGTGATGTCCAGATCTTTTATGATCACGGTGGGATGAGCGAGGCAGGAGATCCCAACAAAGAGGATGCCAGTTCCTGCCTTGCCTTCCAGCTGATTTATGAGCACCTGTAGGGTGACTTCTCCAGATAGATATAACTTTGAATTTGGAGCTTGAATGTGCAGCCCTGCAGGTGCAGAGGCCTCATCTTCCCAGGTTTCCCCATTCCCACTGGGATGTGCCAGCCCTCCCTGATTTCCCCCATAAGCAGCCAGGGCACAGCCTGTTTGTGGGGCGCCCAGTTCTGCAAAGATAATGGTAATTTGGTCTAGACCATCAGAAAAGATTGGGGGCAAATTATATCAAATTTGGCTCCAGAGTGTGCTTTCCTGCATGTGTGTAAATTCCCTCATTCCTCTTCCAGTGCCTTTGATAGGAAAAATGTCATTTATATCAATAACAGACCTGCTGGTCTTACCCAAAATCAGCCCCTCCAGCAGCCTGGCTCCCCAGGACTGGGCCGGGTGTGAATGTAACGAGGGACTGAGCACATTAATTTGCATTTTGCCACTGGAACACATTTCCCCGTGTTCCTGCTTTGGTGAAATCCTAACTCAGCCGTGCTCAGTGCACTCCTTGGTGTCAGAGAGCCAGCTGCCAACCTCTGCTCCTCCACCCTGCTCTCCCGTGGGTGGAAAACTAGGCTAAGCCTCACGTAAGCTCCTCTTTTTTCCCTTTCTTTTCCTTTTTTTTTTTTTTTTTTTTTTTGATGAATAGGACCAACAGGGACTGTGCAGCAGAGGATAGATCTATAACCTACTTTACTTTCATCTGGGATAGAAGGACCCTGAACTCAGAAGTGTAGGATTTATACCTGCCTTGTTTCCCCTCCCCAGGGTTATAAATAAGCTGAATATATTATTATTTAAAGCAGTGGCAGGGAATTTGTAAATAATCAGCACACCTTGTCCCAAAGCTGGTAATCTGGGGAGCCTGCAGTGTTATTTAGGGAGTGGATTTTGGTTTGGGTCATGCAGAAAGAGCTCTGGAGAGGGCAGGGGGTGTTGCATGGGGAGGTGTCAGAGGGCTGGGACAGCTGAGGATCACAGCCCAGTCACAGCACCAGCTTCTCTTCTGGTTTATAAATTTAAGGTACACGAGGCCCAGGCTTGACATTTTTCCCCATCTCTCTCCATAATTAATCACGCTGCTTTTAATATGCAATATAAAATATATTAAAAATGCATATATATTTTTGTATATCTAGGGCCTGTATTTTAAATAGTTAAATGCTGATGTAGGTGTTGTTTTTTTTTAAATGCACATCCTTTGTTTTACTTTTTCTTTCCTGTTTTCCTCGTGGAAAGCAAAGGCAGGGAGTCAGGGCTGGCGCTTGGAGGATGGCAAAGCTTTAAATGTGTTTGTCCAGAGTTGTCCCGTGTTGGTTTTCCCATCTGCAGCAAACGTGACTGACATTGCATTACCCATTAGACGTGAGATGAGCAGGATGAAGGAATGGCAGAGCTCTGGGAGGTGCTGCTGAGCATCAAAATATGCATTCCCACAGGGAAACTGAGCCATCAGGTGCCCTCTGGGATTGGGATCTCTGGGGGGTCTTTTTCGTTTGGGCTTTGACCAGGTGAAAGGAGATTTTTTCTTTGAAGCTTGTGAGTGCTGCCCCATCCCTGGAAGTGTCCAAGGCCAGGCTGGACAGGGCTTGGAGCAATCTGGGATAGTGGGAGGTGTCCCTGCCCATGGCAGGGGGTGGAATGAGATGATCTTAAAGTCCCTGCCAACCCAAAACAATTTTGTGATGCTATTTTGTGCTGTTTGGGGTGTGAATTTGCATTCATTTGGCTGCCCACAGTGAGGAGGTGCAGCTGAGCATGAGCCAGTGGGAACAGGAGAGGCATCTGTGCTGTTACTGCTCAGATGTGACATGAGAGGGATGAGCAGCCCCTCCTGTGCCGACAGAAGTTCTGCTCCCTGGCTATTGCAAAGTCATCTGGGCCACAACAAAGTGTGTGAATAACACTGGGTTTTCTCTAGGAAACTGTAAAAAACTTCTGAGAGTGAAATAACCCCGTTTGAATCGACCCAAGGGGAAATGTCTGCCCAGATTTTCTAGATTAAAGTAATAAAATTTTCAGAGTCCTCAGCATTTTGTCTCAGGCAGAGGAGCAGCTTCAAAACAAATGTTTGAAATATTTCCTATAGAAAAAAGGCAAAGAGGCAGCTTTTATGAAATGGGACATGAAGTCAGGGAGGATTTTTTTTTTCCTCTCTTTTTCTCGTTTTTTTATTTGGTAACATCCTAGAGGAGAGTGGTTTGATTTTGAAAGAGGACAGTGGGTGCCTTGCAGGTATTGCTTCAAGCTCCTGTTTCCCCATAAAAACCAGTGGCAGGCAGGCAAAAGAGCACTGGAGGTGCCTTGTTGGCTGTTTGGAAGTGAGGACCAAATCCCAGCGAGGCGCTGGGGATGTGGAGTGGCAGGAGGAGCTGTCCTGGTGTGGTGGAGGAAGGAGGAGGCAGTCCAGGCATGGCGTGAGGGTCTGTGACACCCGTGGCTGTGTGTTGGTAACACTTGAGGAAAAGCCTCCTTTGGGGTGCAGGGTAAAAGCCCGAGGAGGAATTTTCACCATCTGGATAGACAAAGCACTGTCCTCATAGACGGTGGTCAGAAAGGCTTGGGAAGATGAAAACCATCCCGGCACGAGAACCCAACAGAGACATCCAGGTCCAAGATGATACCCAGGTCAGAGATGGGAGTGGGGAAGATGCACAGGCAGTGATTGTTTAATGCCCACAGTAACACAGTCCAAGGAACAATGTTTTCCTTGGGAGGCAGGGTGGGGCAATGGCAAGTGTTTACCTTTAAAACTCCTTTTCCCCCTTTTTTTCCCCGCAATGAAGTAGAAATCCCAGTGAAATTTCTCCTCTAAAGGTCAAATTAGAAAGCTTTCATCCCCAGACTTGTAAACTATTTCTCAAATCAGTGACTCTCGAAATTATTCATTAGAACACCAGCTCTTAAATTAAAATTCTATTCAACTCTGTATCAAAGGGGTTTTATTCCGAACCGCCCAGCCCACTGTGTAGTCTCCACACAACAGCAAGGACATGGGCTGAGGAACTTCATCCCCGTCTGTTGGTGAGAGGGATGACTGCTTTTAAAAAGCCACGTTTTATAGAGACAGTGCTTAGAGGCGTTGGAGGCACAAATATCAGGAGGCAAATCTGGGTGAGTGTTGTGAGTGCAAAAAGCTTCAGTGCTGCTGTGGGTGCCCATCATGACTGAAAGGGCTGTGGTTCTTCCAACCAGTGCCCTCTGATGTCTGCAGATGCTCTGGAATCCCCTCCTCGAGGCCTGTTTGATGGGCCAGATGAGCAGAGCTGATGCTCTGCAGCCCCTGAAGTGCTGTTCCCCCATGGGCAGCGATGCCGACGTGCCCTCTCTCCATCCAGGGGTGTGTTTGGTCCAGGATGGAAAGGACGAGCCGTTGTATGTGCAGAGTTCTGCAATGGGATGGAAACCATTTGGCAGAGGGCACACAAACTACCTCTGAATGGAAGGCTCTTTATTCACGCTGAACCAGGAGGACTTGGCCAAGCCTTCTGGTCAGCTTTTTTGGTTCAATGAGGGCTTTTCATTCCCAGCCTAATCAGATTCCCTTGAGATAAGTCATGTGGTCTTTGACAGAAAGGATAATCTCATTGACTTCAAGGACTTGATATGACCTTAAACATCACTCTAAATTTTAGGTTGCTGGGTTTATCTTAAAATTATGGATGGGTTATGAGAAGGCAAAGCCCATTACGGTCTGTAAATCTCTTTTAAGTCTTGCTTGAAAATTGGCTTTAGGTCTCTTGGCTGTACCTGGGTACCAAAGGGGATTGGGCATTTCGCATGTAAAAAGGGTAATTACACCTTACCTGGATCATTGCTTCCTGCTGTATGGCTGCTTTCAAGTTCTTTTAATATATGTAATAAAGGTGGTGTTTTGTCCACTGCAGAATACCCCAAATTGCCCGTGAACAGGTTTTAGCTTTCTAATTTGCTGGTTCTTAAATGACAAGACCCATTTGTGACCATTCAATTTTCTTATATCCAAAGTACAACCAGGTCTCAAGGGTGAAATACAAACAGCACCGCCCTATGAAACAAAAGGGCTGAAAGAACTCCTTCAGTGCTGATGCAGGGATTGGTTGATCCTCAACTGAAGTGTGAGGGTCCCAACCCAAGGGTGATTTTCAGCACAGTTAGAAGGGCACTAAGGCTTGAATGCAGTGTCCAGTTAGTGCTAATTATCAATAATTCTACCCTTTCCCTTCCTGTGCTGCTCCTGGCCCTAAACTATGTGGTTCCTCTGTTAAGGTTCATGGAATTCTCATTCTGTGGGAATAATGATCCATGGGAAGATCCTGATAGACATAAAGATACAAGGCTTATACTTTGGAGGCTCCTTGCTGTTAATGTTCACTCAGTGGAGTGATATCACTGATATGTTATCAAATTGGCTTTACAGAGGTCTCTAGAGAGATACTTTTCAGTAAAACATCGTGTAAAAGCCACTAACATTTTCATTTCTCCAAGCCTGAATATTAGTCATGTTCTTATTTGGAAGTTAAATTCAGTGATGTAAAACAAAGTGATTGATGTGTGTATGTTTTTGGTGGAATGTAGTAGGAGAAATAGTTTCACATGAGTTAAACAAGAATAATGGGTGCCAATAGCATTGACACTGCTTTTCTAATCATTAGGAAAAAAAACCCTTAATTGTAATTGTACTGACAAAGGGCTCAGTGGTGCTGTGTGAGTGTCTGACAGGGTGTCATTCAAGGCAGCACAGCAGTGCTGCTTCTGCATGACACAGTCACAGAAAGTGGCTTTCTAAAGGACAGGCAGACACCTGTCACCACCACGAGGGATCATTTACTCCTCGAGTAATCTCCTGTCATCTTTTGTGGTGGTTTTTAGTAGTTCTAAAACAGTCCTCGTGCACAGAGGGGTCTCCTAATTTCAGAACCAGCATAATCACGCAGCATTTTGGATTCTGAAAACACGCAAGGGTGAAAAAGATAAAAGCAAATTGTGCAAACCCTCCTCTGGCAAACAAGAGGCAGCAAAACAGAGCTCAGCCTTCAGAAACTTCAGAAACTTCTCAGGACTTGCCAGTAGTCACTTAGGAACAGAATTACTAAATTTCATAAAGTCTGCACCCGAGTAGGTCCTAATAAAGGACAAAAGGCGGCAGCTCTTTTGTTTTGCTTATAATCAAATCTTATTTGCTATAAAAGCTGATTTTTGTACTCCAAACTTGTGGAAATTTTTCATTACTCTAGACAAAGCTGGATAATTGTTATTGCGAAAAGCCATATGGCTTTGATTAAAGTTTCCAAATGCCATTTACTAAGACAAACTACCCAGTCTTGAGGGCCCTTGGGTCGTTTCAGATTGCTTAAGCTTTCATTAAGCCCCATCTGAGGTTTGGGAAGGAGGTCATTGAATACAATGCTGTCCCCAGGTGAAGAGCTGGTGGGCTGGCAGCTGCTGCTGGCACCCCTGGGCACTGGGGGTGAGCGTCTGGGGCAGGCTGGCATCACTCCCTGCCACCTGCAGCCGAACCACCGAGCAGGAAGGCTGAGTTCTAATGGACAGAAAAGTCTCACAGTGCCAGCAAAGACATTGCACTCCCTGCTAAGGGGTGGGTGTTGGAGAGGGTGTGTTGCACTCCGGTGCCTTTTGGCACCAGATGTCACGTTGTAGAGCAAATATCAGCTAATTAAGCCTCTTTTGAGAGACACTGTTGAAGTGCTTGTCCTTAGAGATGTGCAGACTTTGGCAGCGGGAACTGAAGTGACTTTCCCAAAGTCGGGCAGCTGCTTTTAAACACATCCACCTTCAACTGAATAACACGCACAACTTTACGCTTACGGGGGTCTGCTCAGTTTGACTGAGACTTGATACTGCAGAGAGGTTGTTTAAAAGGCATCTTCAGCCATTCATTGAGTAAGACAATGACCTGTCAGGGTTCCTGTTACACCTCCCTGTTGTGTTTTCCTCCTTGCACTGTGATCATTACTAATTGCACCCTCCTGCAATGCTGGGGTTCCTGGAGCTTATACACTATTTTTCCATGTTCACTGGAGTCACTGGCCTAGCTCTGTGTGCTCCCAATAAGCTGTGGCAGGACACTGACCTCCTGAACTGAAAGTGTTAATAGTTTCTTCCTCAGTGCTTCCCCTTAATCTGGTGGGTTTGTCAGTGAGTTTGTTGGGGGAGTTTATTGGAAAATAAGACCGAAAAACCTCTCATATCTTAATTCAGCGTCCTTGGGCTTGGGGACAAGGTGGAACTTAATTCTGTTGTTAGGGCAGGCACTCGGAGCCAAAGCATTCCCACTGTAACTCAGCATCCTGCAGTGTCGAGTATTATTTTTCCTTCTTTTGCTGTCCCATTGATTTTTAATGTCAAAAGGACAGAGAATAATTTCTTCCCTGCTCCTGGACAGGGGTACAGAGGCACCAGACAGCTGTTTGCCTTGGGGGAAAACAACAAACATGAGGAAAGAAGAAATACAGTGGTGCTTCTGCATTAAAGCATCGGGGAGGTGGGTGGGTGTCAGCGAGTGGGTTTAACTTTTGTTCAGGTCTTACCTCCATGTGTGGGGAATTCAGTGGGACGAAATTTCAGGGCGATATTCTGCACCCACTCGAGCAGGATTTTGTAGGAAAGGCTTCTGCCTGCTTTGCACAGCATGGGAAAGCAGAGGAGAACCTCTCCAGCCCACCCATCTCTAATCCATGTTCCGTGCTGGGATTGTTCCTAATTTCCTGGCAAATAGTGCAAGGTGGTGTCTAAATGGAGCTTCTTACTAATAAAATCTTTATTATGTTGGGTTTAGTTCCAGTCATTGTTTAGGTATGGTGAAAATAAATCTGTGGGTTTCAGGATGCACGAGCATAATCAGCCTAATGGCTTTGATGATACATCAGCTTTTCTTATAATTGTCTTAATCTTGTTATTTTACTCTGAGCCAGATTTTAAGCACATCCAGGAGGCTCTTCAGAACTGACAGTGACTTCCCGAGCTGGTGGTCTGCACTGGGAGCAGTGGGGGTGAATGCTCTGCTTTATTTGCTGCCCCCAGTTGATTTTGGCCATTCCTCCAGCATTCCCTACTTGCTCACCCAAGCAGAGATGCTTTTCCTGGTAGCAATGCTTCTCTTGTCAATACTGATGTAAAAACTCTTTCCTCATGCCACATTTATTCCTCCAGGCATTGTTTTGCCTTTAGGCTGTTCCTCCTGCTGCTGCTGTTCTCGGGGAGGGGGGGATTCAGCCTTGTGCCTGTACGCAGTCGAAATATATTAAAATCCAGGGGCTGGCAGGTGGCCAGAGGAGTGTTTTAGTGGCTCCTGGAGAATGCCAAAAAAAAAAAAAATCCTGTCAGTTTTATAGAATTTAGGAACGAAAAATCATAGTATTTTGTGCCTCTCACGAGGAGAAGCCGCTGATGACCCTTTGCCTGAGCTCTTTCTCTCTCGGCAGATCTGGAGAACTTCAAGACGAGGACGAGGAGCACGGTGTCTGTGCGCCAGGGCCAGGGCATGGTGCTGCTCTGTGGACCCCCACCCCATTCTGGAGGTAAAGCACTTCCCTTCTCACCCGCGGGAAGGGTATTGGCAAACTTCTGCTCCGGGTTGTTTCGTGTTCTCCGGGTTCTCAGTGTGTTTCTTCATGTGTTATCACAACTTTTGCTGTGTGTAAAATCTTAAGGCAATTTGCTGTCCATGGAGGGATTTAAGAGGCGTGTGGATGTGGCACTTGGGGACATGGTGTAGTGGTGGGCTGGAATCCCTGGGTTCTTGGTTGGACTCGACGATCTTGAAGGTCTAAATGATTCTGTGATTGATTTTATATAGCAAGTACTTTGGTGCTGTTTGCTTCAAAGAGTGTGCTGTGAAAGTTTAGAAAATTCAAAACAATTCTTTGAGTTTAGCAGAGATTGATTTCAAACGTGCTGGTCCAGGTTTGTGGCTGCCTTCCTGAGCACGTGTGCTGCGCTGTTACACTGAGAGCAAAACAGTGTGGTGGAGAGGGAGTCATTCCATCCTCAGTTCCTGCTGGAATGCACCTCAGGCATGGCCAGCGTGTGCCCGACAGGCACTGTGGGTTGTGCCACTCACCACCATGACCAGCAACCAGCCCTTGCAGCTGCCTCCTCCGTCAGGGGGGTTGTTTGTCCCATCAGAACAGTCGGTCATCGTTCCATCACATCCCTTTTAAAGAAATTTGCAGTGCTGCTTTGACATCTGTCTGTCCTCGTCAGCCGGATGGAGATGGCCTGGTGGACTGTGTGCTCTTAGGCTGAGCTCATTGCTCACGCAGGAGGAGACAGGGCCATGAGGAGCTGCTCTGCTCCCACGTGACCAGCTGACAGTGCTTAAAACAAAAGCATTTAAGACAAAAACAAAGCAAGCAAATACTAAATCATTGCATGAATTTGGTTCAATGCTTTCACCACATTATATACCATTTGAAATCTGAATTATAAATTCCAGCTTGCTTTCTCAAAAAACCTTTGAAACTCTGGAAGGTCAAAATCAGTGTTTTGGCTGTTTGGTAACGTGACAGGCTTCAAAGAAATAATTGACGTGGTATTATATGAAACTTTAACTGGATCTTACGAATGACTCACTTTAGGAAACTCCTGAGCACTGAATTTCTGGCTTCCATGAAAGATGAAAGCATTTGGTATCTAAGAAAACCAAACAGTCTTTGAGCAGTTTTTGGGTAGCCACAGACTGTCCAGCCTTTGCCACCTTACAGGGCTGGCTCCAGGGGACACCAATGGCCCCGCAGTGCTCCCTCCCATTCCGCAGAGCCCAGGGGGCTGCCGTGTCCTGGAGGGACACAGGGAGGGCAGGGACCGGGCAGCAATTGTGCACGTTGGTCTCTGTGGTTGCTCAGAGGTTTCTGCTTTGCCACGAGAACCCTTTGCAGCACCTCCTCGTGTGGAGCTGTGGTGGCCGGTGGGGGTGTGAGCGGCGAGGAGGAGGTTGTTGTGCAGGTGATTCAGCAGCTTTGGTCAGGGTTCATTCACTGATGGCACAGCAGGAATTCCAGCAAGGTGCTGGCATTATTTCCAGTTTGGGTTCGCTGGGCAGGGAAGTGTCTTGTGCTGACTGGGAGGTGAGAGCAGTTCTGCTGCCCAGAGAGGCAGAAAACTCAAGGTAATTATTTTGCTCCATCATTTGTGTGAGAGATGCCTGCCCAGGACCACCACCCGTGACCTGCTCTATTGCAGCGAGAGAATTACCTATAATTGTAGCCAGAGCCACAATTAGTCTGAGCTGAGACTATTCCAGTTTTGTAACTGAGCTGGGCTGGACTTGTGCCAGTTGTTGTTTTGTGGTTTGCATAGAAAGTGTTTAATAGAAACTCAAGACAGGTCCAGTTGATTCAAAGCAAGACCTTTGTTCTGCAGGAATTAACCTGCTCTGGGGCGATATTTTCTTTTACTTCCCCCTGCTCCTAAGGTAGTCCCAAGTGCAGAGCTAATTCCTTTCAGTCGTGGCGTTTCCATCAGCCCACTGTGCATCTCCTGGGGCGGCCGGAGCTCCTTGGTGTGCTCGGCCCCTGCCCGGTGCCCGCAGCCCCTGGTGCTCCCCGCGGGCAGGGGCCGGCTCGCAGGGGCCGTCGGCTATCCCTGGGAGCAGCAGCTCCTTGGAAAAGCACCCTGTTCCAGGGACAGGCTCCGTCCCAGCGTCAGCAAAGCAGAGTGTGGAGATCAGCCCCTTCCAACCCTGCCCCAGGATAACATTGCAAGTGGTTGTGGAGCCACAGCAAAAACGTCCGGCTCGGGAGTGAAAAATAATCCTGCTCGTGGAAAGCGTGAGTTGGGACAGAGGAAAAGCAGTTACTTATTTTAGGATTGATTAGGGCAGCAAAGCTGACTTCATCATCCTTGCCAAAGTGCCTGGTGACATTAATGGCCAGTGCTGAAGCATGGGACCAGCTGGGGAAAAGAAAATACACTTTTATGTTATTGTTCTTATTTTTAGCTTTAGTTTCATGTGTGCATTGAAAATGAAATCTTAAAAAAAAAAAATTAAAAAGAAAAACTATTCAGTCTGAAAATTGCTGTTGCTACACTGATGAGGGTATTTGCTGTCATAGTAGATGCTTGGAAAAAACCAGTCCTGGCCAGTTGCTGGGCCCAGAGCTGAGGATTTTCTCCTGGGTGTCTGAGACACAGCTTGAGAATTTTTGTGTGTTGGGAAAGACTTCCAAAGTGCCTGAGGAGGACCAGTGTCTCCTCCATCTTCAGGTGGGTCATAAGACAAGGCTTAGAGCCACCAGGAAGAGCTTTGGTAAAATAAAATAGTAAATTAGAAGGGAACAATTTCCTGTAGTGCCTTGGTTGTCCTGGTCTTAAAAATTGTGGATTTTATTAAAAAGATGCTGATCTAGACCGAGACCTTTAACCTTCCAACTGGAGTTCACCACAAGACTTTGCTCTTGGAAATACCCATATTTAAGGAGCTGGCAGCTAAAAGTGAAGTTACGTTGGCCTACACACATTAGTTGTTGAGGGTTTCTTTGTATTTTCTCTTCTTAATGACTCACAATCAAGAACTTCCTACTGTTCCAGTGTTCCAAGAAATTCATCCTGAGCAGGGGGAAACAGTTTACCTTTTCTGTTTGCTCTTTTCAGTGTTGTTAATCAAATTTGGTGAGATACATTTCCTGTTGAGATAAACTTGATTGAAACAAACAAACAAAAAGCTCCACAAACCAAAGCAAACACTCGCTGTGTTTCTCAGGGCTCTGAATTGTGTTCCAAAGGGGATATGCCTGGGAAATATTTGGAGGTCACTGTCCTTTTAACTTTATCTCCAAATTTTAAGACAAAATAATCTTTAGTGCCAAATAGTTCTTTTCATTGAAGTCTGTGGGAGCTGAGTAATTTAGCTGCCACTTTGATGAGACTTATTTGATAGTCAGGGCAGGGTTGTTAATATTTTAACAACTACAGTTTTCAAATTCCTTCTGACATCCCTGGCATTTCATCATGAGCCCAGAGACTGATAAAATACAGTCCTGGAGAGTGTTTTGTGCCCACTTGCCAGGCTGGTGGCACAGCCATCCTCGTGCAGAACAAAGGAGCCTGCACATCCTTCCCCCTCCCTTCTTTGGGGTGATAAATGAACTTGTCTTTTAGGATTTCTTTTAGTCGCCCTCCTGCGAATGTCTCTTGGTTCATCTTTAGAAAGATCAATGCACGACGTTCTCATGACATTTGCCTTCCAGCCCTCGTGGGAAAACTCTATGGAAATGGGGATTTCTGAGTGCTGAGAAATGGGGAATGTGCGCAGGGAGCTCTCCATTACTTGATTATTGGAATTTTGTTCCCTTTGCAGTCCCTGGAGGGAGGTCCTATTCTTGGATCTCTGTCCTTAGCTCATCCTACCACTCTCCACATCTGGAGCATGTTTGTTCTCGCTCCTAATCCACCTCCCTAATCTGTGCAAGAAATAAATCAGCTGGTGGCTTTTTTCGGGTAACCGAGTGCCTCGATGTGCAGATGGAAATGTGCTGATGTTTCTGCAGGACGTGTCTCCTCCTGTCCCCTTGCAAAGGGCCTCTACCAGACCCTGGAACTGAACCTCCCCACCAGGATTTCTAGCCCTGACCCTCAGTTCCCTGGGCACTTTGTCCCTCTGCTCCTTGCTGGGAGTCAGGCAACCTTCCTGGAGTGTTTCTCCTGGAGGGAACAAAGGCGGGATTTAAGGGAAATCAACGTTCTGTCTCTCTGCAGAGCCCACGTTACAATGCATTTGTAGAATTCCATCTTCCCAAAGAGGAGGGATTGATCAAGGCTCGGTTGTTCCCATAACTCTTTCCTATGAGGTGGTGTCGCTCCTGTTGGGAGCACAGCCATGGATCTGTGTCTGGGAGCTCAGCCCTTGGCAGAGTCATTCTCACATCTTTCCACGTAATGGATGTGTTCAGGTTTTCTCCTTCTCTCCTGCCTTTTTTTCCCCCCCTCCCAGTATCTGGGAGAACTTTTAGTTCTGTAGCACAGCTTAATCAAGTAGAACTAACTAAATTTTAGCATTTGACAGCAGAGATGGCAGTTCTGATTCCATCTCAATCTCAGCCTTTCACGCCGTGCAGTCGGTAGTGAAGTGTGGACACCAGACATGTTTTCAGAGAGCACTTTGCTGATGACAGTGATGCTGAAACCACTTTTGGGCTCTGCAGAGAAATGATTAGTGTGTATTTACTTCTCTGGTCACTTTTCCACCGCTTGTATTTTGATTTTATTTTTTTTCCAAAGTGCTGATGGGCACTCCGTGGGCTGGAAGCAGTGGGAATGTTTTGGCTCCGAGTGTGACTGGTGGCCTTGAGTGTGACGGGAGCTTTGGGGGTTTGGCTTGTAAAGAATCTGTCACACAAATCACGTCTTGTATTCCCTGGTGTTCATACAGCCCCCAGTGCACAGGGCAAGGAGGAGGGGGCGAACCAGGGCAGAAGGAAAAAGGCAATTACCAGGTGTTTTTATGCCCTCAGAGGGTCAGTGTGAGGGGCTGTCACCCCCGAGCAGTGCTGCTCAGCAGTGCTGCTGTGCCATGGGCTCCCTTCGGTGGCTCTCCGTGTTTGTGCCCCTTTCCTCCCCATCCTGGAGCACCAGGTCTGCAGTTACTGCCCTCTGTTCTCTGCAGACTGTCACACTGCCTTGTCTTTTGTCACCCATGAAGAGTTAATATGTGATTAATAAATGATTAGAGCCGTTGTTGTAACAATGGGAACGAAGGGTTGTGATCCTCTCTGCTGAAGTCCTTACAGTCAACGTAAAGCAAAGCCTGGGTTAAAACTCTGTAAAACAGTCAGCCTTGCAAGAGGTGAAATGGAAATGGAAGAAATAACTCCAGAAATAGCTCCTGGTCAGCCAAGGATGTTTCCACCCAACGCCTCCCTGAAAACGGGACCACTTCATGCTGCCCTGTTGCAGCACCAACACCTTTGTGTGGATACATCTCCTGTTTCTGGTGGGCCAGAAGTTCAGGGGCCTTTGGGCAGGAGCCTTGAAGAACATCTCACCCATGGTGTTAAACGGGCCTCTTGGTACCAGATCTTCTGCTTGTGGGATCTCCTGGAAATACAGAATATCCTGAGCAGGAAGGGACCCGGAGGGACCATCAAGTCCAAGCCCTAGCTGAGCTGTTTCCATTCCCACTTCAGAAGAATGGAAAGTGGAATCCTACCAATTCTGTTGGTTATTTGCTGGCCTATTTCTTACATAGCAGGAATCCTGGAGCATTTCATGCCCCCCCTCCTCTTCATCACAATAACCTAAACATCCAGCCTTTAGTTTCCTGCTGTTTCCTTCAGTGTGGGATGCCCAGAGCTCTCTAGAGATGTGCTTCTTACACAGCCTGTGTGCCCAGGATGGGACAGTGCCCTCTTGCCAAGCAGATTCCCGATGGGCTGAGCTGCTCCTGCCTTCTCCTTGTTAATGGACTCATCGTGTCTCCTCTTCCTCTCCTGCCTTGGTACCTTGTAAGGCTTTGCTGCTTGGTCAGATTCGGTTCCAATTAGTGAGAAGCTAATTTAGAGAGGAGTTTCTCACAGCTGGGTGGGCACCGTGGTTCTAAAAGTTCCATTTCTCCAGGAAACCAAGCAAAAAATCTGCTTAGCTGGTTGTGAGTTGATTCAACTGTTTGTCAAAGTGCCAGGAGGTCGTTGAGCAGCCTGTCATGGATCACTCCAAAGGCTGGGCTGGAAATCTGAGCAGGTAAACTGGCTGGGAAAGGCAAAGGGGACTGAGCCAGGGGAATGTTTTGGGTTAGGACCAGTCAGTGATTCATTTGCCGTGTTTGGCTGTGGCAGCGGGGCTGGTGCCGGCAGATGTGAACCTGCAGCACCAGAAGGTGCTGCAAACCCCTCTGGATCGGGGGGCAGGATTTCAGCTGTGGTTTTCAGGGACGGCTCTGCTTGCAGGATGCTGGGAATGGTGGGGGTTAGGCTCAGTTTCCAAACCAGCAGGAGAATGCCACAGCAAGGTGGTGTTCCCATGAGCTGGGGCTCTGCAGTTCCTGCAACGGGAACACGTGAAGTTCAAACAGGATTCACTAGGTCTTGCTCGCTGGAGGGAGGTGCCGGTGACTGGTGGAGATGTGGGGGACATGGAGAAGACCGTGAGGAGAGCAGACAGCATAACAGCAAAAATACCTGAATTAATCACTTCTTCCTCTTGATAGTGGCTGTCACTTCCATGTCCCCACAGAGCAGGAGAACTCCCAGGTCCAGTGGAAGGAGTGTCAGCAGTTGACAGCCCCAAACTCATTCTGGATATCTCTTTCCACAGCACTTACAGAGTAGGTGGGTCAGACATGGAGCTTCTGTGGGAGCAGCAGGAGAGTGTCATCCATCTGCATCTGGTTCCACGTGGGGAGGATTATTACAGTTCAGCAAAAACGGGCTTCATTAAACTTAAAATCAGGCATATGAAACTCTCATTTAAATAAAAAGTGATTGAGAGTTGTAACTTCCATTTAAAGTGCATCTCCCATCATTTATTTTTTATGCTATGCCACAGTAACTGTTTAAATTATTAAAAGCAAAAGAAGTAAAAAATCTGCTCAGGAGATAGAAATGGATTAAAATTAATCTGACATAATCCTTTCTCTAAAACTGCTGATTCAGTTTGTGCACAAGTTTATCAACATATTTGAGGGTAAGGGATAAGGATAAATTTTCCTCTAATTTGGGAGCTCTTTGGCTTGACGTTTCTGACAGCACAGAGAACATGCAGCACTGTTTTAATTGAGAGATTTATGGAATTACAAATATTTCTAATAGCACAAATGCCAGGCTTATTAGAGATTTACACTAATTTAAGCACCTGAGTTGGTGTGTGTGATCTGCCTCATTTCGGCAGGGAGGACTTTGGAGTTCCAAAATAGGGTCACATCAAGAACAGTTGTTGGCACAGGAGTTCGGATCCAAACTTTCAAACTTGCTCGTGTGATTTGTCACCCCCAGTGTTGGCACCACCAACCTCTCTGTGTCGATGTCCCATCTGAGTGTCAGGGACAGGGGAGGATGTCTGGGGTCTGTCACACAGAACTGGAGAGCAAGAGGCTCCACTCTCCAGCAAAGACCTTGGCAATACCAAAATAGAAAGGAACACGGCATTAATGGATTTTTTATTTATCAGTGACAGCTTGTGACGTCTTTAAAGAGAAATCATCTGCAAGCCAGTCATGTGGTTCATTGCCCTGTTCAGGTGCCGTCAGCACTAAATGAAGATTGAAATGGGACTGAATGGGGGTAGAGCCGGCAGGGCTTGGCTGCAGATGAGTGAAATCTGTCGTCTGACAGGGTTCAGTCAATAGGCATTGATGGAAAGCTGTTCCATCCTGTGATCTCTTTATGAAATAAATTGGAGATCAGAGTCTTGCTCCCAGGCTCTGCTGCCTGTGGGGCAACCACCCTTTCCCTCCAAACCCAGCTCGAGCTGTCTCTGCAAAGCTCTCCAGGCCAGCCAGAGATGCTGCTCTGCTTCCCCAGCAGAACGTTTGGTATCAGCATTGGGATATGCCCACTTTGACAGTGGAATTTGGGTTTCCAGCCCCCTGGATGCACATGCAGTTTGGGTTTCCAGCCCCCTGGATGCACATACTGCTTTGTCCAAGTCCCGGCTGTGTGAGCCTGATTCCCGTGGAGGGGGATGTTTTACTGTTGGCAAACGCAGGGATGTTGGTTTGGGCTTTGCTGTGACCTCACACGGAGCGAACGTGTCTAAATACGTGACTGTGATTTGTTTAAATGAGATGCTGAACGTGCAGCCCTGCTGGTGTTTTCAGCTGGCAGACGTCGAAGTGCTGTTTATTTTTCCAGACACTGTTTCTCCACCAAATGTGTGAAGGGGCTGTTTTTTCCTGGGCACTACAGGCAAGCGCTGCAGCATCACCAGCAGTGCCCTGGGGAAACACCCCCTGGGCTGCCTGGGCACACATTTCAGCCTTGCAGTTAATCATCATATTAATTCACTGCGGTAAGAAAATTCTCTGCAACCAAGTTTGGGGGGTTTTTTGTTGGTTTTTTTTTTTTTTAAAGGTTTGATCTAATCTCTTACAGCTGCAGTAAGAGGCTGATCAAAGGTAGTGAAAGCTGGTATTAAAGGATTAGCTAGGTCACATTGAAATATGTTTTCAAACAAGCCCAGGGACCTTTAGCTTTACTGAAGAAAGCGCATGCCAAAAAAAGATTTTTAGGCTAACTCTCTCTGACTTGAAACAGAAAACAAACTGCTGGATTAAATCCGTGAGTCATTCCTTCAGGTGGTGTGTGTAGCACTTTATGTAACACAAGCCTGGAGAGTATCAGACTGAATCTCTCACTGCAGAAATGCAGGGCAGGATTCAAAGGCAGTGTGTGCACATCCCCAGCTTACCATGTATTTAGTCTCGTTTGATGTCTGCCCATAATTAGCAGCTTCAGTCCAGCCCCTTTTCATCTTTTTTTTCTGGCCAATCTCTCCTCTCTCTGCATTTGCTCCTTCCAGTATCTGCCATGAATATATTTCCCTCTGGCTGTCAGGTGAAGGTGAGTGTTTCCTTGGAAGGATGGTGATGCCACTCTCTGCACCAGAGCAAACTGTTGTTCTTTTTATTATTACCACAATTTCCTCATTGAAATGTACTTGGAAAAAGAGAGCATCATCCAGATCTATACTTTGCTCAGTGGGAAAAGCTGTGAAATCATCTAGGCTTGAATCAGGAGAGCAAGGATGTGTCTCCTGCTTCCAGAAGTAAGGTGGTGGGCGATGAGTAGGGCTAAAGCAAACAAAAATTTGTAGCAAATCCGTAGCTATTCACCCCCTTGTGAGTGGCCTCAGTGTTGTTGCCCTTTTTCAAGGCTATTTGGATGTAGTTACCTGGCATGTCACAATGTCTGCTCCTGAGGTTTTCCTCAGCTCTTCATTTCATCATCAATCAGCTGCCTTGACTCGCTGTGGGACCCCCTTTGTGCCAGGGTGAGGGTGTTTCACTCCAGGATTGAAGCTGCTTTATCTGAAAGAAGCTTTCAATTAATAATTGAAAACCCCACCCCTGGAAGTGTCCGAGGCCAGGTTGGACGTGGCTTGGAGCAACCTGGGCTGGTGGAAGGTGACCCTGCCCATGGCAGGGGTGGGACTGGGGGGGCTTTATGGTCTTTTCCCATCCCAACCATTCTGGGATTCCATGATAATTCCCTTCAGTGGATCCCTGTCTCTCTTGGCAGGCCCAAGGACCCAACTTTTCAGGTGTCCACAGCATCGTCGTTGGTTGGTGCAGTTCCAGGTTGGATCTCCTTTGGGAAGGGACATGGCAGGGGGGACTGACCCTTCCCACAGAGCCTCGCCCAAGAGCAGTTGGGTCACTGCCAGGTTGAGCCTAACTCCAAAAATCTAAGTTTAAACCAGAGGTGCAGGGAACTAAGTGGCATCAAATCTAGTCCTGGGCAAGGTTCACCAGTTGCAGTCAACACCAAATCAGACTCGGGAGGTATCAAGCCCTTATGAGAAGTACAGGTTGGGTTTGTTGGTGGGCTTTCTTTTCAGGCAGGACTGGGCTGAGCTGTAAATCCCTGAGAGACAGTTTCCTAAGTTTATCCAATAAAAAAAAGACAATGGCTTCTTCCCCAAACTGCTGCTGGATCAGTGCCGGGGTGGGAGAACATCTGGTGCCCAGCAGATGATGTTGAAATGGGTTTGTGCATTTAACTGGGCTGAATGCCACGGCACAGGACTCCGGCTCCTGGCGCCTTCCATTCAGCCACAGATAAGGGCTGCTGTTGGTTTCTCTCCCCGAGGGAGCTCTGGGTTGAACTGTGGCCCAATCCCAACGCCACGGTGCAACCGTCATGAACGGCGCGGTGCCACCGACGGGCTGGAGGCTGCCCCCAGAGAGAAGAACATCCATCCCATGGGTCACTGTCCCACAGAGACACCAGACGGAGAGGCAGCAGATATGGGCGGGTATTGATTAGGCTTCAGGTAGTGAACACCTCCTGCCCTTTTAATTACCCGTGTGTGAAGCTCTGCGCAGTGGGCAGCGTGGAGCCCTCCGAGGGCTGGGAGGAGAGCACAGCCCTGCACGGCTGAAGATTGCTGCGAGGAGGAACCTGAGACAGAAACTGGGCAATCTGTACATTTCTCTTGATGCCGAAAAACCTCGGGTTAAAAGAATGTGCTAAGAGAGTTTGGGGTCTTTTAGCAGCAAGGCATTTATTGGCCAGCATTGGGGAAGCGAGGCAGTCTGCACTGCACAGACCCGCTTATTGTTTCCAGCAAAAAGGAAGCAATTTATACACTTTCATTCAAGATTGCAACACTTATACGTATTCATGTAGTTTTGACATCTAATTATCATATTCATAACAGGTGGAGTTAAGGGGTGTAGGTGTGGCTTGAGGTGGAGTCTTCGAGAATCTTCTCTAGGCATGACTTTTAGGTGGTCGTTCCGGTCTTCAGCGTCACTCCAGGGGTTGTCTTCTCTTTTTCCTTGCACTGAACTTTTCACCTTTCTTTGTTGGTTCACCTACTTTTTAGGGTTTGCGAAACTCCTTGATTCATAGCCCTTCTAATGCCCACCTTATCTTTATTTATGGCCACTAAGTTGGTCAGAACATAACTGGGTATCATCTCCTCGGTTCCATCAGCAGAGCAGAACAAGCTCTCAGGGTTTGCATTCCTTAGCACTGGCAAAGCAGGAAATTATTTTGTGAAGCGAGGTATTTTCAATCAAAATAGGGTGTTTTTGGGCCTTGCTCTCGTTTCATTCTCATTCTTGCACACTCACTCCTGACGGTGCATTTCTCTGGGTGCAAACTGCTCTGTCGTCAGCTGAGGGCTCATCCAAAAATGTATTATTAACCTGAGATTAATCTAGTTCATTATTTATCATCCTTTTTATTAAATCCTGCATCCGAAGCCCAGAGCTGTGGTGGGATGGAGCCAGGCAGCCCCGTATGATGGGGACAGCAGAGCACGGAGCCCAGGGGAGAATTATTGGCTGATGCTTTTGCCCAGGTTGATTCCTTTAAATTATTCTGTGATTATTTAAGACTAGAAGATAAAAAATTGATCCGGCGTTCTAGCGGGGTAATGAAATGGTCTGCGGGCCCCCAAAAATACGTACAGTGCATAATTCATGTGTAGTTTGCTATTAAAATAAAACGGTGGAGGAGGAAAATGGTGCCAAAGTCCAGGAACGAGAGCGCTGCTGCCAGCAGAGGATGGGGCTGTGCAGAGGGGCTTGGGTAGGACCATGGGTGGGGCACCTTGAGCAGGGCTTGGCCGTTCCCTGGAGTCTCTGCTCCCTTTCTGCCCCCTCAGGCAGTTCTCTGTGGGGCTGGACCCTCTCTTCCAGCTGCTGGTCTGGCCTTCTTAGGGATGCTGATGTGGGTTGCTTAAGGAAAGTGGGAATGATGAGTATCCCCTAAAAGCAGTCGGCAAGGTTTCGTGGGATGAGAAAGCAGGGCGGGTTCACGGGACACTCATCAGATTATCAGTCGTGCTTTATCATCACCCAGATTTCCTGTAACCATCAAAACACCCTGTTAGTGCCACTTAGGAGAAATTTGAACGCTAAGGATGGAAACAATCAGAGCAAAAAAAAAAAAAAGAGGGAGAAGTCTGCAAATTATTCACCAAAAATCAGCCTTTTGTGAAGTTAATGCAACAACAATGGGTATGATCAGGGGGCTGTACAGCAAGATGTTGTTATGGTATTTGGATATATACAATAAGTAAATTCACTTGGATAAAGAAATAGTATTTGGATATATAAAATATTACATAATTTATATATCATGAAATCTGATTTTATTATATAAATATACAAATATGCTTGACACTCCCCAGCCAGACAGGAACAGAAACTTGCCTGTGCTAAATCCAGTTCCTCACCACCATCATTGCACTGCAATAGTTGAGGGAGTAACTTCTCTCCGGGAAAAACTTCCTGTGGCTTCACTGTTGCTGTGGATTTTATCTGGAAGTGGCCCATCCATGACAGGGAAAGCAGAGGTGTGGGGTAAAATACTCAGGAAAACTTCAGCACTTCCCAGACTGCTGAAAAAAATTGCATTAAAAATAAAATTTAAAAGCAGCCTGGCTTTTATGGAGCTGCACAATCGAGGGAAGTGCAGGGAAAGGAACTGGAGCTGAATTGTTGTTTATAACACACTGGGATGAGCCTCACCTTTCCTTTCAGAATGTCTCAAAATCACGTGGTGTTGTGGTCCTAATTTGGGTTGCTTGGGGCAGTTTAAAGGGAGGATTTCTTGATTTCCTTAATTGCATTTTGTTTTCTTGCCGTGCATAATGAAATCTAATTTTTGTGCCTCCCAATTGACAGGAAATGCTGCAAACCTTCTGTTTCACCCAGAAAAGCAGCTTCTGCCTGTCCAACTTGGGAGTGACATAGTGGATGATAACACAGGAATTATAGGAATTGTTGAAGGTTGGATTCCTCTCTATAACTTTCAGTAAAACCTATAAAAAAATAATAGTGTGTTGTACCCACACTGTTCTTATTAAAAATGATAAATGACACCCATTTTTTTGCTAATACTAATTCCAAAATTTCATTCTTCTATTCACCTTTATGGTTACCATAATCTTGATGTTTTAATAGCTTTTCCCATAATAGCCCCAGAGACCTTTTTAAGTGGCAGCCCTGACTTTATGGAAGAGACTTTTAAAAAGAAAAAAAAAAAAAAAAATATCAAGAAAAGTTTCTTGTCCTTAAAGGTGAAGACAAAATATCTGAATTTCCCAAGACAGGTGACCAGAGAATGTTGTTTTGGCAAACCTTAAGGTCTAATTATAATAATTACTCATAGCAGAATTTCTGTGTAGCTTTCAGCAACTTTTTTTCACTGCTCGGTATAATTTAGAGAAAGTTGTAAATCTGAAGTGTTTTTAGTTTTGTTTCTTGTCTTGAGCAGAATAGTTCGGGGGTAGCACAGGGAGACTCCAACTCCGAAAACTTTAAAAACATCCAGTCTGGGTCAGAAACCTTCACGTTCTGTTCTGTGTTTGAGAGACCCACTCGAACGTGCTTTAAAGGGGAAATTAAAAGCACAGTAAATTAGGCTCGGATTACATGAGAAGGGCCCCAAATTAGAAAGGAGAAATTTGTAATACATTCCTCAAGGAATTGGAGTCTAATGTGTGATTAGAAACCCAGGACCTGGCTGTGGCTGCTCCTTCTTTGTGCCCAAAGGCTCTGCCTTGGTGGCTCCGGGGAGCGTTTCCATCGCGCGCCGTCACCGGAGCCACCTCGGGCTGTGTTTCAAGTGCCTGTTTGACACGGTTGTTACAAATTGCTTGGGGGATGTGAACTGTCTATCCCTTCCAGAGCAATTAGAAAGTGAAACCTTATCAAAAGAAATCCGTCAAGTTTGAAAAGCCATAAATATTGCACTGGGATCTCTGAGGAAATCAAAGGGAGCTGCATCCAGGGTTTATTTACATGTTGCTGCACAAGCAGATGCACTCAGAGATGCTCCAGCCTGTGCTATTCCCTGTGCTCTGTATTCCATCAGGCCCGTGTTGTTTGGGAGAGAGAGAGAATTATCCAGTCGTTTTAAATGTTACGTAGCAATGGATTGTTCCTAACAACTAATTCTTTGGAATTTGGGCAGTTGTGTCTGTCTGGACATCGGGTCATTGTAATGAAAGGAAGGCAAAGCTGCATCTTCAGGTCTTCACTGTGTTCCCACTGTGTTCCTCAGTGTTATGCAGCTCAATTAGCAGAGTTTGAAGGTGGCTTTGGGGGAGATTTTGATGGTTTTCACTCTAGAAATAGGTCTGGTTTAGTTCCCCCTGCGTTGGGCTGCTGTGTTTGGAGGGATCCCAGATCTTCACCGCTGCACAGCTTTGCCTTTGCCTTCTGCTCCCCTGACCTGCTTTCCCGGGGTTGCCAGCCTGGCACTCAGCTCAAGTGACACAATTAGTCCAGACTTTTAACTAAGGCAGAGGGGAGGAAAAGCTCCTCCAACCATTGTAGCGTTGGAAAGGCTGTCTTGGAAATGACAGCAAGAAGGGCTCTCGATGGCTCTCACCAGCAAAGAGGCAAGAACTCTTGAAGCCAAAGGGATCATTAGCCCCAAAGAGCAGAGCTATAGAACAGCAGTGAAATATTTAACCTGGAAATTAGCGGGTTCTTGGCAATTAAAGTAATAGCAACTTAGAGAGAGAAGTAGGAGCCAAAAGCCTTGCTGGCTCTAGGCTGTAATTATGAGCGGGACTGTGTGGCCTCCTGGGAGGATGGGGGGACAGGGATTGATGCAGAAAGACCCTCCCCATTCGGTGTTTTCCTGTGGTCAATTCACCGTCCCACAGTCAGTGCCAAGTGCTGTCATGTTGCAGACCCAGGTGGGCTTTGGTGGAATCCTGAGGTGGGAAGAGTCTCTCCAATTCCAGCACCTCGGTGCATCCCAGGGCAGGGATGTTTGTGTGCCTGCTCCTGCCTGCGTGTGGAGCAACAAGAGAATTATTCACCGAGAGTAAATTTAAAAAAAAAAAAAAAACAAACTTAACTACTTACAGCAAATAATAATCTGGCTGAGAAGTGGTACCTTGTTTGCTTTGAGGATCCTCTTGACATCAGCATGAGGTTCCTTACAATGAGATGCACAGGAGATATTCATTCATAAACATAATTATCATATCTTCCTAAAAGTCTGAGCAGGCATTTTCGAATCCTGTTGTTCAAAATAAATAAATAAAAGCCAACAAACTGCATCCAGCCTCTTCTCTCTGTAAACAGTGGGACGTGAGGGCAGAATGTATTTTCTGAAGTACCTAATGGGAGCCAAGGTCAATTACAGTTAGGACTCATTAGAGTGTTAAAATAGGAATATGATTTTAGTATAATTAGCGTTCTCTCAGAAAGCTGCAGCAATCTTGTACCCACTTTAGTTCTTCAAGCTCTGTCAGTGTGACTTAGGCAGATGTAACAGGGTTATGTTGCATTAACCTCACCCCAAACTCTGCAGCCGCTGTGACGTCGCTCTCGCTTCTTGTTTTATTGCTCAGATAACTTCCAAAGATGCCCTATAAAACACAGAGCACTGTCTAATTAGTCACATAGAAGATTACAGCTGCTTAATTTAGTGTTCAGGGTTTTTGCTGATTCAGAAATTCCCAAGGAGTAAAACACACAGTGGGTGATGACATGGCTTGGCAGATCCTCCTCCCGACTGTTTTTAAAGGGAAGAAGAATTAATGAGGAAGAATGAAAGAAAGATCATGACCCAGGTTGAAACGTTCATGACAGAAAGGTGAGATCCTTGCAAAATGCATCATATTCTGGAAGAACTTGAAGGAGTAACAAGAATGTTTGATCTGTGTGCAGGCTCAGAAGTGTCACGGTTGGAAATTTGTGTTCGTAGCCACAAAGATCATTTGGTGGGCTGTGATATCTCCAACCTTCCTAATCCTTGTGCTTCCAGAGCTCACCTACGCGTGGATCTTCAACGAGTACCCCACCTTCGTGCACCAGGACAACCGGCGCTTCGTGTCGCAGGAGACGGGCAACCTCTACATCGCCAAGGTGGAGGCGTCGGACGCGGGCAACTACACGTGTGTGGTGACCAACACGGTGACCAACAGCAGGGTCCTGGGGCCCCCCACCCCGCTGATCCTCAGGAACGACGGTAGGACCCGGCGGAGAATCCAGGGCTGGCCCTGGAGACTCCGCCTTGCTTTTTTTGACTGGGCGTCACCCAGAAATTAAGGCATGGCCTGAAATATTCCTGAAATGGGGTAAAGGGGGAGATTTCTGCCCTTCACAGTGAGGCTGGAGATCTCTGCTCTAGCTGGGGTTCAAAGTCATGGGCGGTGGTGGGATTGAAGGATTCTGAGGCCAAGGATGCTCTTCCCAACACTGGAACAACTCTCAGTGTCAGGCAATAATTAGAAAAGAAATATGTGGTGAGAGCTGGCAAAAGACAGGAAACAAACTGGATTTTAGAGTCTGGATATCCTGGGTTTGCTCATTTTATGCAGCCTGAAAGTGAACAAAAGCACTTTGTTGTTTCGGTAACTGTGAGCTCAGACTGTATTTCCCAGCAGAACTGGGGCTATTTTTAGTAATCTGTGGAATAATACAAAAAGGCAAGAAGAAAGCAAAAGAGAGTTTCTAAATTTATACAGACAATTGATTTGTATCGTCGTCATTTTTGTGAAGATAAGGAAAATAAATTCGCATATTAATTTACAATTAAAACTAATTAAAATGTGTCTGTTCGAAGGCTAACAGATAGGACATTTGTTCCAGAAATAGAAGTGTATTATTAGCAGCTTCTTCTAGAAGAAGATCCGTTGTCACATAACGGTATTTGACCAAAATTCCTGCTTTGTAAAATCAGGGCTCGTTGCTGCAGCCTCCTGCCCATCACTGTTCCCATCGTGTTGACACAATTCCTGTTGGATGGGGAGGGGGGAAAGACAGAAAGGAATATTTAAATTTGCCCCAAACTGACAATTTCAGTGTGGAAGAAGAAGTATTTTTAAGTATTCCAATAATAGGACTGTTTTGCAAACCCTACCTGGCTGGAAGTGCTGAAGGGGGACTTTTTAGTGATGGAACAAGGGGGAATGGCTGGAAACTGAGAGGACAGGGTTAGATTAGGGAGGAATCCTTCCCTGGCACAGGGTGCCCAGAGAAGCTGGGGCTGCCCCTGGATCCCTGGGAGTGTCCAAGGCCAGGTTGGACGGGGCTTGGAGCACCCTGGGCTGGTGGAAGGTGTCCCTGCCCATGGCAGGGGGTGGGACAGGATGAGCTTTAAGTCCCTCTCCACACACACCAGTCTGTGATTCCATGAACTGGTGGAATCCCCCATTCCCAGAGCAGCTCACGGGGCAGGGTGGGATGTGTGGGGCTGAAATTTCACCCGCAGGACCCCCAAAGTTTCTTTTCACAGGTCTTCAGTTTATGGCAGTAATTTGTCTGGGCTCAGCTGAGGGTCATTTAGGCTTTTTCCATCCCATTCCTGCCAGTATATGGCACCAAAGAACAAGAATGATCCTACAGCCTGATACAGGACTGGAGCACTTACTGCTGCTCAGAAGAAAAAGGATTTAAATTTGATGCCAGACAAGCCTTCTGGCGCCTCACTGAGGGATCTGGACTGAAGGGAGAGGAAGAAAGGGAGCAAACCTGCCTTCCCCATGTGACAAAAACCTGTCCCCCCTGGAAGGGCAGCAGATACCCCGAGTGCCATCCCCCCTGCAGCACCTTTGGGACCCTCTGGACCATCCCAGCCCACCTGGGAGCATCCAGGTGTTGAGAGGCACTGCTCCTGCAGTGCTTCACTGCTTCCCTTGAAAATGTGCTTTGGATTTTTGACAGGAGAATTACAACAGTAATAGTAGGAAAGAACCGAAATAGTGCTGGAATCAAATTACCCTCAGCAGCAGCTGTACGGGCCAATTAAACTCTAACATTTCACAGGTGTTGTCAGGAAATGCTTATCATCTCCTCAGACAAATTAGCTTCCTTCTGAATTCCTGGGACTTTCATCCAAAAGCACGTTTTGAAGCCTTGAAATGGGAAGATACAAAAGCCTCTGAAAGGCGGACGCGTCGCGCCTCTGCTGCGCCGTGGCACCGGCGCCTTCTCCGAGCTCCAGACCCCGGGTCTCTTGAAGTCCTTGATTTCCTCCTCCAGCCCTGCCACCTGCACGGCTAACTCAGATGTTAAATCACGCGGGAACAGCAGGAAAAATAAGGATTGCCTGCACGGAAATGGTTCTGGATTCAGGATGGAGGTGTCTCGAGTTCACGTGTTGCTCCTGTGAAGCAGAGGCAGCCAGACTCGCATCATACCCTGTATTAATGTAATATATGTGTGTATAGGCAGGGAGGGTCTCAGTGTAGTGGGAGCCTTGTGATTTTTCCAGGCAGAAGTCCCGATTTTTGGGTGGTTGGAGTTTGCAGTGAGGCTGTGAGAGACCAGAGCTGCAGGGCTGTGGGCAGTGCTGGTCCAAGCTGATGTCCTACAGCCCCAGGGAGCCTTCCCATCCCAGGTTGGTCACCCCAGGACTGCAGCTCTCCAGTCCCAGCCCAAGGCAAAAAATGGGAACAGTGAAATGTCCTTAATAACACGCTCTGCCTGAAGTTCCTCCAGAGTTCTTTCCTGTCCTGCCATACTTCACAACCCGCTTTGCCCAGGGCCCCAATTCCTGCTTCAGCACTGGAGGAGCTGCAGAAGAAAGACCTGTTCTCATGGGTTCTGTTGAGGGTGGGTTTGTCACTGGCCCATCAGTGGTGGGTGACTCCTTGGGCCAGCTCCCTTTCTGTTGTCTCCTACCCCTGGCTGGGGGCTGATGGAGCCTGGGAAGAGGTTTTGGCCTCCCCTCTGCTCACACACCTGGGCTGGGGTGGGATGGAGGCTGGTGGTGGTGGCACAGGCATCAAGGAGCACTCCAGCCATCTCGAGGAGGGTGATGGAGACCATCTGGACTAGTGGAAGGTGTCCCTGCCCGTGGCAGAAGGTTGTGCTTTAAGGTCCCTTCCATCCCAAAGAATTCTATCATTCTGTGATCCCTCGATCGTCTCCAACCTGAAAGGCAACATCTCCCACAGGAGGCAGTGCCTGAATCTGGTCAGGCTGTCATGGGAAGCTTCAAAAGCTGTTCCTCGGCTGCATCTGCAGTCTTCATTGCAAGGGGTGGAAATACTCTTCTGGGAAAAGATCTCAAGAAGTTCTATCATCGGCTGCTGTTCCCAAATGTTCCCACCCAGCTTTGTCCTTGGAGACCACTGGGCAGTGGCTGCACTTGCCTTGGCTGAAGCTTCCCCAGCAAACACTTAGCGTGGAGTTGGGAGAAAATTTAGGCAAGACTGCAGAGTTTTGGCAAATGCCAGTCAGGAGAGCAGAGAGGACTTCCCACGGGAACTGTACCAGACACTACCAGCCCTTCCGGGGCTGCAGTGTCAACGTGCAGAGGGCTAAGGAGCAGCATTCCCTGTGTAATTCTGGTTTGTATGGTATGGAAATGGTATGGAAGTGCTGGAATTTTAATTGGACTCCTGGCTTTCCTGCTCTCTGTGCTGGCCAGGACATGACCAAGGGGGGAGTATTCCTATTTTTAATAAATGCCTTTAATTTTGGTGACCGAGGCTGTGCAGCAGCTACTCTTTATAGAACCAGCAGCAACACTTCCTTGCCATTAATGTGGTGGAAGAAAGATGATGTCACCTGCTATTACATCAGCGCAGTAACACCCAGGTCAGCCGATAAAGGCAGGTTTGATGTGAGCCTCATACCGAGCATTTTAAGGTTTATAACTGTGAAAAATGAAAGAAAAAGGTGGTTTGGGTTTTTTGGGGTTTTTTTTGCATCCTCGTTGCAAAGCAGAGGGACAAAGAGCAGCACAGCCATCACAACCCAGCTGGACCTGAATTCAGTGCAGATCCTGCTGTCCCCTTTGGGTGTCCCTCGTGCCACCTCGTCCCCATGTCTGTGGGATTCATCTGCTCTGCCCCAGCACTGCTCCTCACTTGGCCCACGGCCAGGAAGCTCCACGCTGTTGAGATTTAAACTGCAATCATCAATTAGCTGATAATCACTATTGGGGAAATTATATGTGCCGCTTTTAAGGCAGTCCGGTGACTAGAAATGGAGCCATTTATCATGAGTGTAATGGCCTTTTTATGTGCACAAATTTTTAAACACAATTTCATAAAGAGGCTGCCATGCTCCGTGATTTACTGGGGCAGTAAAAATAAAGAAATTACCCGAAGAGTAGATGATCTCTGCACATTGAAATCCTTGGAGTTAATAGAAACCTCTATTAACTCCAGTGCTTTTAAAACTTTTCCTAATGGCTGTTTGTTTCACATTTCATTTTCTAGAAGGTGGTGAACCTCCCTTGTTATTGCTTTCCTTATTTCACAAGTTACCTGCAAAAAATCCGGAATATTCAAAAGCAAAAAGCAACAGAGGCATGAAGAGATTTTAATCTTTGGCAGATGGTGTGGAGCGCTGGTTCAGATCCTCCTCTGGCAGTAAATGGGAAAAGAGCCCCCACTCCAGGGCTGTTAGGAACAGGCCATGTTTAAAATGAATGGATTAATTGGGCAAGTAATGATGTATAGAACAGCTCCGTGCTGGCACGGGAACACTCGCGGATTTACTGCGGAAATTCAACCAAGCCTGAGCGTCTCTTTTATGTTCACAGGGGTGATGGGAGAGTATGAGCCGAAAATAGAAGTGCAGTTCCCAGAGACGGTGCCATCTGCAAAAGGCACGACGGTGAAACTGGAGTGCTTTGCCTTGGGGAAGTAAGTTTGGATGCGTCGTTACCATCGTGGCTCCTCCAGCCTCTCCCTTCCCCAGCCCCGTGTCGGGGGGTTTCTGCGGTTCCTGACGAGTCCCTCACCTTGTCAGGAGGGGCTCAGGGCCAGTTTTCCCCTCAGACAGAGGGCACGGGGAGCAGGAGCTCTCCAGAAAGAGAGATGACACCTACTCTGGGAAGATGTGTCTGTGCATCTCCTGGTTTGGGGCCTCAGGTAGCACTGAAAGCACATCTCTGGTTTCGTGACTAAACACTGGCAACGCTTGCAAAGTGTTGGGGCTGGTGGGAAAATCATCACGGAATCACGGAATTGTTTGGGTTGGAAGAGACCTTAAAGATGATCCCGTCCTAACAGGGACACCTTCCACCAGCCCAGGTGGCTCCAACCTGGCCTTGGACACTCCCAGGGATGGGGCAGCCACAGCTTCTCTGGGCACCCTGTGCCAGGGCCTGCCCACCCTGAAATGGATGGATTGTCCCAGCAGAACCCCAAGTCCTCCTGTGTCAAAACCTGCATTTTAATAATGCAATGTCTCCTGGTTTTAAGGCAATGTGAGCAACACTTCTTGGGCAAATGTACCTACCCCTGTATTTTATACAACCTACCCCTAATAAAACTGTTCCAGATCCTGTGCCAGACTCATCACACAGACCATAATTTGATCATCCTCAAACGTGAGACAGAGTTCACTTGGCAGGAGCTTCTCGGGACAAGACCTGTGGCTTTTCCTGCAAGGCTTTATTTTGCTTTATTTCCTTGTTTAGCCCAGTTCCTACAATCAGCTGGAGGAGGGCGGATGGGAAGCAGATCCCCCGAAAAGCCCGGAGACACAGATCAAGTGGACTCCTGGAGATCCCAAACTTTCAGCAGGAAGACGCTGGGCCCTACGAGTGTGTGGCTGAAAACGTGAGAGGCAGAAACGTGGCACGAGGGCAGCTGACATTTTATGGTAAGCCTGATTTTGGGGGTTCACTGCGGCGACTGCAACGGGCAGGAAACACTGTGGGGAGGACGTGATTTTGGGAGGATGTTTTTCAAATGACTCTCTTTACAAGTGGCACATCTCAAGAAGGGTGTAATTTGAATTAAAACCCCTCTGAACGGTGCATGTGAATTGAGAAGGGAAGAAGACACCTCCCTGGGAGGACACTGGCTTGGTAACACGCTGGAAACCCTTGGAAAGGGCTCGCTCCCTCTCCTGGCTGGCAGGGGAAGGCAGGTTTGCTGTGGGAGCATCCTCCTGCTTCCAGCTTGGGATTTATCACAGATGTGTTGCCCCAGCCTGTGTGAATAAATGTGAATTGCTCAGCAGGGAAGATTGGGTTGAACTCCAGAGATGAGAAGAATGTTTTTTGATTTATAGTGATTTTGCAACAGAAAAAGTTTGGGAACTAACCCTCCTGGCAAAACCAAATTGAATTTGGTGGCTAATATACATATATATTTTTTTAAATTTTTTTTTAAGGCATGTGTATAGGGATGTTTTCAAATTTGAAGTATTTGTAAAAGATGTTTAATTTAGAAATCAGAACTTTGGGGGCTTCCATTTCAAATGAACATTTCTCCCTTTAAAATTGAGTAAAATATAAAATGAGAAAACATTAAAAAGGAGTGAAAGAGCAAGAACAAAGTGAAATCTTTCATGGTAAGGAAAGAATCTGGAGTCGATTGGAACTGGGTTTAATTTTTTTAATTAAATGATTTGAAGATTCCTTTTTCTGTTCATCAAACGATGTGTGTTTCTCCTGATTTTTCCCATGTGGAGAGTAAATCAAAAGACTCATCCCTGGTACAGTTTTGCTCAACCCACAGCCAAACCTGCCTTGTAAAGCAGCAAAAGGAGCCTTTGGAATACTCCCACCACAGCATATATTAAGTTATAATCTCATTACTGTAATGAATTTACCAGTCTGGATCCCATTCCTGGAGGAATGAGGATCCTACACAAAAGCTGCCACTGTGGCTCGTGCTGCTTTTCACACTCAAGATGGCATTTCAGCGAAGGAGCTCGAGGTTTTTTGGGAAAAGGAGTGTCCTCCTCTCCCTCTGGGATGGTGAGATGTCTCTACAGCTGCTCCACGAGAGCAGAGGAGTTCCCCAGGGAGAGGTGCCAGCCGGTTGTCTCTGTTGGTTACTGGTTTTAAAGATAAATAATTGACTAAAATACCGTCCTTGTTGCGCTGAGGACGGTGATTTACCGGTTGAGTACTGAGCTGTCGAGCAGAACTCGTGCTTGGCAGCCCATTAGACTGAAAACAGATCTCTTAAAATAACTCTCGTGCGTTCTGTACTCTGGGCTCTGGAGTTCCACGTGGCAGCAAAGGTTTCTTATTGTAAACTATTGATACATCCCCGTTAATGCAGTTACAGGGACTTGTCCCTGTTCCCCTGAGTGATGGGACTCCGAAGGACACGTCACTTGTTTCCTTGCTGTGTCCCCTGTCCTCTCTCCTGACCAGGTCCCACATGCCTCAAGGGAGTTCCTGACAAAGGCACGTGGTGCAATCTTGGAGTGTCCCGTGCAAGGGCAAGAGCTGGACTCGACAATCCCTGTGGGTCCCTTGCAGCTCAGGGTAGTCTCTCATTCTGAATGACCAAATGAGACTGCAAACCCTCCTCTTTTTCACCCCTTAGCAGCCAGAAATGCACACTGAGCTGCCTTCCTGACTTTGCTTGTTGCCTGCAGCCCCCTTGCCAGCCAAACCCCTAGGGACGAGGCAGGGCAGGTCCCCAGAGTGCCCCAGCCTGTTTTTCCATTGAACTCTCAGCTCTCTCACTGTGTCTCGATCCACAGAATTTGGGAAGCACTCCCATTGACCCCATTCTATTTTTAATCTGCCTGCTCATAAATTTTAAACCTGAGAACCCTCCACACGGCTCTGATTTATACCCCGAGCAAAAAGCAGTGCCAGCAATGGTTTGGTTCTTGGCAGAGGCACAGTAAACAGATTACCTTAACCAGCTGATTTGAAAAGAAAATGCCTTTTCGTTCATAAAAGCAGCATCAAGGAGAGGTTTATTTATTATCGACGTCATTTCATTCATGTGACGTTGAGATGCCCTTTCAGTCTGATCTTCCCACAGTGGCATCCCAGAAACTGCCCTGAGTGCAGGGCAAGAAGCAACAGGCAGGCTGAGCTCCCAAGGTGTTGGTTTGGCTGCTCATCCCTGGGCTCCAAGCCTTTCCCACAGCTGGGCAGAGTCTCGCTGCCCCTCGGCACCTTCTGCTCTTTTCTCCCAGGTAACAAGTGATAGGATAAGAGGAAACGGCCTCAGGTGGTGTCAGAGCAGGTTTATGTCGAGTATCAGGAAAAATTTCTCCTCTAGAAAAAGTGGTTATGCCTTGGAACAGGCTGTCCAGGGCAGTGGTGGAATCCCCACCCCTGGAGGGATTTAAAAGTTGTGTAGATGTGGCACTTGGTGGACCAGGCGGTGTTGGGTTAATGGTTGACCTCAATGATCTCAGAGGGCTTTTCCAACCTTTATGACTCTGCAGTTCTGCTTCTGTGCCTTGGCCAGGTTCTCCCTGGTGACCCTCACCCACACTCTCTGTGCCACCACAAGGGCACTGCTCTCCTGGACTGGTTTTTAAGAAGCATGAGCATATTTTTTTATGCAAAGGATGAAATGAGGTGGCTGTGTCGGTGTTTAAACTCCTGGGCTCTGCTTCGCTGTGCTGACTCTGACAAGGCAATGCAACATCTTGATACGCCCCTTCCCAAAAAAATGCATGGTCTGAATAACAGGAAGGAATGAAAAACCAGCTGCTGGTCCAGGTGATCCAAACACAGACACGTTCAGTGGGGCTGAGAGTGACAGCACTGGGGGGGGCTGGGGACAGGCACCCCAGAGCAGGCTGAGCAGCTGCACCACCACCAGGAGCGCTTGTCTGCCAGAATTCTGACCAAAACCATGTCATTTGTCACTGGCTTTCCAGTCAGATCAGCGCTGGAAAACATCCAGGTGGCGCTTGGCTTGGATTCAGGCAGCCCAGATGTGGGTGGTGCCCCTTCAGCATCACCCGCATGCATTGCCCCGTGGTGCTCCAGCATCCCTCCTGAGCTCCCCTATCCATGCCCGGGGTGCTCCAGCATCCCTCCTGAGCTCCCCTATCCATGCCTGGGGTGGTCCAGCATCCCTCCTGAGCTCCCCTATCCATGCCTGGGGTGCTCCAGCATCCCTCCTGAGCTCCCCTATCCCTGCCTGGGGTGCTCCAGCATCCCTCCACCCCTGCCTGGGGTGCTCCAGCATCCCCCCTGAGCTCCCCCACCCCTGTCCAGGGTGCTCCTCAGTGAGCCCAGGGCAGGAGGCACAAATTGCAGTTGAAAAGCTTCCCAAAGTGCCGGCGCAGCAGCATCTGCATTACGACAGACAGACTTATTTGTCACTAATTACAGTTCTTTGCAGCGTTTTGTAAGATACTCAGCACAAGCCATTTAATTGGCTGGACTGCTTTTCACATTAAATACTTCTCAAATCAAAGTCCCACCAGGAATTTATGCAGCTCCTTAATTTTGCAGAGAAAAAAAGTCGCCTTTTCATCAGCGAGCCTGTTTTATTTGTGCGAGAGCTACTTTATGCCACTCTATAAAACAACCTCCAATGTAAATCATATTATGCTCTTCATTATGGTTAGAGGTCTAAAAAGGAAATTTGCATAAGTGAAAATCAGGCAGTTTTATGTCTCTGCTCAGTTTAGGTCCCAAATCACAAATAATTTACTGAAAATTCAAAGCCACTTGAAATAAAAAGAGATTCTGGGCTCATAAAAATACAAGAAAATTCACATAAATAGGGCAAGTCTATATTACGATTGATTATCATTTACATCACTCCCGGTTGCCACCTGTTAGTGCAGGAGGGAGTAACTCTGAGTTTTGAGTTACGTGCTGCCCAAGAGAAGTCTTGCATCCAGAACAAGTTTCTGCCCAGGGAACAGGGGTGTTTCTCCTTCTCCAGAGGATTGATGGAAACCTGCTTACAGAGAAATCCAATTTTTAGGAGATTCAGAGAAAGTGCTCAAATTGTTATCATTGTGGCTTGGAAAAATAGCTCTCCAGCAGGAGAAGCAAAAATACAAACGGGTATGAGCAGTGAAGTGTGAAGAGCACCCGACACCCCCACTACACCCCCGAGGAGCTGCAGCGTGGAGCATCAGGGATGAAAAATGACTTGGTCCTTGAAGAATGGTCTCAGTGAAGTGTCCACACCCCTTTGGTGCCCGGAGTAAGTGGAGAGGAACTCATGGAATGGTGCAGAAGAGCTCAGGGGACAACAGGTAAATGAGAGGTGGGGACAATTTAATCGTTTTTATCGGCTAAGTGAACTCCTTCAGACTCCGCTCTGTTTCTTTTCCTCTGGTTTTTAATATTTTAGCCCCAGGCAGCTCTCCCAGAGGGATTCCTTATGGTGAGAGGCAGGGAGGAGCCATCCCACCCGAGGGGCAGCATGTGGTGGTCCTTCCAAAGGCACGGACAGCTGGACGTCCTTTGGGTGGGACGTTCCAGCAGCTTGGTCTGGAGGAGGATTTGCACAGCTTTGAGTTGGACAGACCTCAAATAGCCCTTCATCAGCAGGAGAGGGGAGAGGAGGAGCAGGAAAGGAGGAGAGGCCACTTCAGGTGTGGTTTCACTCTGCTGGGACCACTGGAAGGGTAAGCAGTCAGAGCCAAGGGGTCTGTGCTCAGGAGCTGTGTCCACACCGGGCTGCCCAGCCCTTACACACTGGCTGCACTCCCTCTTTACAATTACTCCTGTCTTCTTCCATCTGTTTTTCTTGCTTCTCCTGCTTGGCTTTCTGGTCTTTAGACTTTTCTGATCCTGGGCTCAGGCTCAATCTCTTTAGAATAGATGCAGTAATGGCCAAGTCACTGAGCCTTTCATCTGCCGTTAGTGATGAATTCCACAGCCTGCACCAGCTCATCAGCTGCCAGGAATTGGCTGAGGAGCACCAAAATCAATACCCCCCGACTGAGAATTGCATTCTCTGTATGTATTAGCACCTCATTTGCTTGAGTCTTTTTGGTTGTTTTGATCTCACAGACAATCACAAAGTCCTGCAGGTTTATTTCTGGTTTTTTTCCTCACGTTGTTTCCATCATTCTGCTGGTTTGTTCCTCAGTTCTGATGTGATGAATCGTCACTGGCCACGTTGTTTCATTTTCAAATGTCTTTTAGGACATGACTTCTGGTCCAGGTTTCCAGTGCCTCCTCTTGCCTTTGAATTTATGACAGTGATGGGCAGCTTCCTTCTGGATTTTTCTGTCTTAGAGAAGTAAGATTATATTTGGGAGTATTTCCCCAATCACCTGGTTTAAAATGCCCCACTTTGCACTGGTGAAGACTGGAAGGTGATCAAAGGTAAATGTTTTTTTTTTTTTTCCTAAGTGCTGCCATCCTTTTTCTTCTGTCCCCCTGAGGACTAATTCCAGACAGCTCTCATCTCCTGGAGGGGGATATTTTCCTTCAAAGCTGTCCTTATGTAAGAGTCGTGTTTCTCTCTAAGCTTTTTCGTTCACTTTATAGATTTAGCATATGAATTTTTCTAGCAATGCAGATGAATTCTTAATCAGCTTCCAGATTTTTCCTCCAGGATATTTCCAAGGCCAGTAATACCTTAAGTACTCCAAACAGGGCCAAAATATTTCCAGGTCCAAAAGAATTCGTCTTCACTCAGCACCACCAAAATGATCCAAAGGACTTTTTCTAGGCCACCTCTACCAGTGACAAATTAAACCTTGTCGTCACCTCAGATAATGTCGCTGTGTCAGAAGATGTTGTAGAGCGGAGCTGGTTTCAGACTCTTACTTGAATTATTTTAATTATCACGCTTGAAATCTCGTGTTGGGTTTCCACGTCCTGCTCCGATCCCCAATGGGCGGCTGTCAACTTCCATTAGGTTGTGGTGACTCTCATTTGGTGGCTCAAACACGTTTGCTGCCTGAGCCGAGCCTGGAGTATTGCCCAGGATGAAGTCAGGAACGTGCCTGCTCCTCCCTGCAAGGGGCTCTGGAAAGGAGACGTTGACCTAATTAGAGAAGTCTCCCAAAGAGCAGCAGAGAATGAAGCTCTCGGAAACAAAGGGCTCCGACGCTTTTTGCTGAGTTATTTTTTTGACCTGTTCTGCTCGTTTTTTAGTTGTCTGCATCAAAAATGGCTCAGGCATTGAAAACCAAAGCAGTTGAAGTGCCTGGAGGGGTGCAGGGTGTTGGGCTGGGAGGCTCTGGCTCTGGGTGCTGCACCCACAGCAGGATGGGAATTTGGGGGGTTGGCAGCTCCCAGCACCTTTCACTCTCAGCGCTGTCACTCGGGGCAGGAGTTTGGATGAGCAACCTGCAAAGTGCCCCCGAAAATGCCTTTTCCTGTGTTGAGCAAGAATTCTCTTTATTTGGGGAGTCTGCCTGAAATGAAGAGAAATACCGAATTTTCTTTCCTCCCCACCCAGGACTAACCTTTCCTTTCACAGTGATGTTGTAGAGCACACCTGCCCTTCCAGGAGTTGGCTTCATTTACAGGTTACTTCCAGCTGTTTTGTCACATTGTTTTTTTGGTTATTGTCATGTGGGAAATCAAAAAAACCCAGCACTACAAAAAAAAAAAAAGGCAAATAGATCTGTGTTGATTTTGTAAAGCTCCTTTTGCAGTATCATAAGATCCTCTTCAAAATTATGAGCTGATGCTGTTGGAATAGTAAATATGTAAATTCAGGAGTAATTTGCAAATGTCCTTGAGACCCTGGACCAGTTGCAGTCACTCAGCATATCTCGGCTCGATGGAATTGTTCAAGTTCTTTATCCAGACAACAGAATTGACTTTCATCTTGCCACATTTAAAGGCTTTCCCTTTCATATCTCTTTAGATGCAGACAATAAACAAGCTTAAAATATTACAGGGGCAGGAGGGGCAGCGAGAGAAATAAACACCGCTCGCCTCTCCTTTGAGCTGCCTCTTTTACCCCACATTTCACGTCCCTCGGAGTTTAAACGTGGTGCAAAACTCTGCAGCCTGGGCTGTGCTGTGCAGGCACCGTGGGAAGGGGGCCGGGTGCAGGTGTGGGATTGAACATCTGTCCCAGCCTCGGCACAGCTTTCAGCCACTCTCAGCTCTCTGGGGGAGTGTTTCCAACACCACGTCATCACAGGCGAACCAGTGCTTTGGGGATCATCCTATCAACTGACCAGTTCAGTATGGTGTTTTTAAATTTCAGCCCCATCCTCGGCCCCTGCCCCTATCCAAAGGAGATGTGTGAAGCTTTTACCTTTCCTTGAGTAATCTTCATTTCTTATTTTATCTGATTACATGGGGAAAAGTATTAATCAGGTTCTTGGGGACCTCTACTGGTAATGCCTTCCTGCTAAGTCAGGATTTCTTGTGTCAAAATAGGACAAATGGCCATTAAAGAAATCTGAACTCACTCTATCTTTTAGTGGGACTTTTTGTAAAGTATTGTAGCTGTATCTAGACAGAAGGGTAACTCTAAAGGAAGTGTGAGGATTTATATGTGGCAATTTTAGTGGAGTTTGGTTTGCATGTGGAGTCTGACTAAACTTATAACCTATTTTAAAAAAGAAAGAAAAAAAGGAAAAGCCAACAAACTTATAAAAATATGTGAAACATGATTAAAAATACAATCTCATAAGTGTCTGAAAACTGCAAGTGTCAGTTTTCCCCACCATATCCTACCAAAATGTGGCTCCAATATCTGCTTTTGGACTTTCTGGGTTTATTCAATGTCATTAATTCAATTATGGGGTCCAAAGCTTTTTCAAACACTTGAAAGATGTTCCTGTGGCCATGGATGTAAATATGGCCCTAATTAAGACAAGATTGAGAGGCTGGACCTGAGGTAGCGCCTGTAACCACATAGGTGTGACTGCCTGGGACAGGAAACATTAATTTCAACGCAGAGATAGTTCGAAATGAAAAGTTTTGAAGTTGAATGCTAAATTTTAGAGCTTTGAAGCCTAATTCACATAGATCTGGAAGAGGGAAATGTCTCTATTTGAAGGATCAGGGGTGTAAAGGTGTCACTTATTCCACTGAGGCAGCGGATGAGCTGTTGCTTTGGTTTTATGTAACGATCAGGATTTCTGAAGGTTTTCTCTTTGATTAAGTGTTCTTACTAAAAATGAAATAAAAGCAGGTTCTGATCTTGCCTGTGGCACCTTCAGAAAGCAGAACTGGACTCGGGGAAGGAAAATAATCTTTAGCAATTATTGATCCCGTTATTAACTCCAACTCTCAAATGTGCAGATAAAGACAGACGTGGCCATTTGATGCAGCTCCAGAGATGTGTTGGCCTCAGACACAAGGCTTCACTCACTGATTCTGCCTTGCAGCTCAGCCCAACTGGATCCAGAAGATCAGTGATGTCCACGCGGCCATAGAGGAACGGGTGGCCTGGGAATGCCGCGCCAGCGGGAGACCGAAGCCCTCGTACCGCTGGCTGAAGGATGGGCAGCCACTGCCAGCCCAGGTGGGCACAGCCAGAGCCCTTCCCCGGGCAGGGGGGCACGGCTCGACTGGTGCTTTGGGGCTCTGGCAGCTCTCTGAGCTCTGGGTGTTTGTTCATATTGGAATGGAGAGGATGGTGGTGCTCTACAACTGCTGTCAGTGATGAGTAGGACACACAGCAGCTGAGGTCCTCCCCAAAACGAAGGTTCCACAGTACAAACCTAAGGGTGGAGAGACCCTTGTGAAGAAGAAGGAGTGACTGAGTGGGGCTGTGCGCCCTGTCACCAGGAAATGATCATCCCAAATTAATTTTTTTTAAATTTATGATGTTTAGGTGAACTTCAGGTGATAATGAAAACTTGGTGTTTCTGCTGGCCTTTAGTGGTGCTCCACTGCTCCTGCTGAGCTGAGTGAGCAGGAGCTGAGAGATGCACGCCCTGCCCAGCCTCTCCTGGAGCCATCGCGCATCCCATGATCCCCCCATTACAACCACAAACCAAACCAGGTCCCCCAGCTTTGGTTTCACAGCAGCTCCCACTTTGTCCCCTCACTCCCTGGGAAGGAGCACGGCAGCCCAGACCTCGTCAAACCCTCCACACATTGCACAAACAGTCCATTTCTGCCCTCTGGCCACATGGAAAACCAAGAGCTCTTCGTGCTGCAATTTTTTTTTAAATGTCAGAACTCCCAGGGATGGAGGGAACGCTTTGCTCTACTTATTGGAATTGATAACTCGAGCTTCATATCCTTGGGCTGACAAATGGTAGCCTGGTCTGTTGTTTCACACACTAACTTGACTCGCTTCACGCTGGTCACTGGCAGATGGTCTTGTGCTTAAATCACATTGATGGCTGATATGAAGTAAAGGATCATTAAATTATTAGCATCTATATTATTTTCAGTAAACTGAAGAGGATTTAAAGTGTTTCTCTCTGGGCTGGCTAATATGGCAACTAGTCTTACCAGCCTTCATATATACTCATATATATATCTCATAACATGTACACTCAAAACAGCTGGGCCAGGGGAGTTTCAGGCTGGATGTCAGGAGGAATTTCTTCACTGAAAGGGTTGTCAGGCTTTGGAAGGGAGTGGTGGAGTCCCCATCCCTGAAGTGTTGAAGGAAAGGCTGAACGTGGCACTCTGGGCTGGGTGACAAGGTGGGGATGGTCACGGGTTGGTCTCGATGATCTTGGAGGTCTTTTCCAACCTCAGTGATGCTGTGATTCTATGAAAGTACCATTGTCTGAAATGTTTCTGAGAGCTGGGTCTGGCTGTGATGTGCCACCGCAGAACAAAATGCTCTTTTTTGCTTCAAGCTTATCTACTTGAAAGGGATATTAATCTAAATGATTTGGCTATTAAATCAATGGGAGGTCAAGGGAGAGTCCTCCAATTTAAACTGCATTTACCAACTCCTGTATTGGTTTTACCATTTAGTCTCTAACCCGGCATAAATTTGGCTGGCACACAGATAGATTGGAACATGCAAATTCCCCCTATTACTGCTGCGGTTTTTTTGTCCACCTTGGTATAAAATAGAGCGCCGCGAGCTCCGGGTTTGCATTCCAAGGAAGGATGTCCCTGTTTCCTCTGACGTGCTGTCCTGTTTGCCACAGGGCAGGGTCCAGCTGGAGCAGGGCTCGCTCACCATCCCCAACGTCAGCCTGGCCGACGCGGGCATGTACCAGTGTGTGGCAGAAAACAGGCACGGCGTCATCTTTGCCAGCGCAGAGCTGAGTGTCATTGGTGAGTTTGCTTTCCTGGGCCCCACAAACCTTCCAGAGCCGGGAGGACCTTCACCCAGACTGGTGAAGCAGCTGTAGTAGAAGGGCTGCTGGGGGGTCTTTGGCGAGTTGTTCTTGAGGACGGCGTGAAATGGAAGCTTGAGAGTGTGGATAGACAGAGAACAGATTGTTTTTTTACATCCTCCCATGTCCCCGTTTTGCTCCAGGTGACAGAGCATGGAGAGCTGGCAAGTGCCTTCGCTCTCTTGCTGGTTAGAAATGCTTATGGAGAGCCCAAAGTGTTGGTGTTCAGTGTACAGGACAGTACCTGCCACCCAGGGGCTGCAGAGGAGACTCTGCTGAGGAGATGTGGGCAAACCTGCAGTCTGAATGGACCTTCCACCATTCCAGTGGCAGTCCTAACCATCCCAAACCTTCTCCAAAAAACCCGCTTCTGCCCCACCTGTTTTGTGCACGCCTGCTCTGCTCCTCCCAGTTAACATCAGGAATATCCAAGGGGTGAAATTCCCCGTGGGAGGGAGTGGAGATCACAGAGCCAGGACCTTCTCAGTGGTGCCCAGTGCCAGGACAAGACCCAATGGCCACAAAGTGAAACCCAGGAAATGCCTTCTAAGCATAAGAAAAGCTTTACTAGGAGGTTGGTTGAACACCAGTGCAGGTTGTCCAGAGACATTGTGGCACCGTTGTCCTTGGAGTTCCCCAACATCCAATGGGACACCTGGTGTAGCTGCTCCTGGCTGAGCAGGGATGGAATGGGATCATCCCAGAGCTCCCTGCCAGCCTCGTGTGTCCTGCCAGTCTGTAACTCACAGATGTTCTTCTATGAGTGGCAGGCTTGGAAAATGTGTCACATAGACATGTGCTTTCAAAGGGTTAAACAGAAATCCTGATTACAAAATAGTGGTTTGGTTGGTTCCAAACTGTTTGTTTGATAGCAGCATTCCCTGTTTGATCCTGAAGAGCAAAGCACGAGGCTTTTTTCCCATTATGGCATTTTCAATTACTGGTCATTTTTTATCATCAGTGATAGATGCCTGCAAAGAAATAAAATGCATTTGAAGGACTGGCCATGTTGCTGTTGGAGAAAAGTACGATAATGCTCAATAAATTAGACATCACATTGCTGAGATTTATTGGACGTGTTCCTGCATGAAAGAAATCGAAATAAACCCACTGATGCTTTTCCTCTCTGTTAAAAAGGCGGTTTGGGAGGGAGGGAGATGTTCTCAGGAGAGGCTTAGCCCTTGCTGGTGGGCACCCCATGCCAGCAGCACCTTGTGGCCACATGAAAAGCAAAGATCTCAAAGACCTTGATCTTAGAAACCTGTTAGAGAACTTTTACTTGGCTGACTTCTCACTTACAATGTGCCACAGATGAATGTGGATGTGTGATTGAACTTGGCATGTTTTTAAAGGAAAACAGCATGTTTGCCTTTTCTCTAGAGTCTTTAAAGGAGGGCAAAACTCTGAGCCCTCCCTAAGAAATTTGAGCTTTTAAACTGATCTGAGTGTAAAACTGGTTATTTTAAAAGATTCCAAAGTTAAGCACTTGAGGTGATTAACTGCCACTCACAGCAAAATTAAGTGAAAAAAGAGACATGGAAAATTACAGACAGAGTTTTTCTCACAGTGATTCTTCTCTGTCATTGTTGCCAATTCTATTGCTTGGATTCGTTAAATAAAAGCAGAGTCCTGTTGTGCTGGGCATTGGGAAAATTGTGAAATATATATAGCAAGATACAGTCATTGTCTCACAGAACTGTCAGGCTAAATGTTTTTTAAAAAATAATTAAGGGGGTGGGCCTGCAGTAGAAAAAAAAAGAAGTGAGCCCAGCGTTCATAAATGTCAAATGACGATGTTTGGAACGTCACAGAATAAAACCCACACTGAGAGACTCCTCTGTCTCACACAGGACCAAGAAAAAAGTAGCAAATGACTCACAAAAAGCCCAGTCTCAACTGTTCATTGCAGAGATGGAAACAACAGGATTATTCAAAAAGCTGTTTTGCTCATAAGTTTGGAAGAATCATCTGAGAACTTGATTCCAGAAGTGATCATTATTAATAATAATACATGATATAAATAATAATCCATCTGGTTCTGAGCGATTGGTGGGTCATTGTCCCCAGGATGCCTCCTTTAATTCCGCAGTGTTTTACAAAGCCAGTGCTGCTTTCAGATGGCTCTTTTACAGTCTTTGATAACACCCCTGTCCTCCTCTGTGCCCAAATGAAGTGTCTGTGCTGTGACATGGGAGACAAGAGGGCTCAGAGATGAGCAAGCCCTGATTCACAGACTGGGTGACGAGGGCCATTGGATCCCGAAGAACTGAGGCAGGGGAGGTGCCCTGAGAAAAAAGGAATTTGCTGGGTTTTGTCTCCCAGCTGCTGCAGATGAGCTTTAGATCCTGTCAGGGGGCACCGAGGAGGTGCAAAGCACAGGGGTCTAAACTCTCATCTCGGAGAGTGCAGCGCAAGGAGTGAGTCAAGGGTAATGGTGGGAGGGATCCAGGGATGGAGCAGGAGGCACAGGGTGCTCCTGTGGCCCTTGGGGGTGCTGCCCCCAGGGAGAGGGCCATGCTGGGGCTCCAGGCGTCTCAGGTTTCTAGCTGAACATATATTTGTCACCCAGATATCTGCTTGCCCCAGTTGCACGTGTACATAATTCATAAAGTCCAGTCATTTCAGAATTGTAAGAGTGAAACAGCCCTGGAATATTACAGTGTTCCAAAGAGCCTGACTTGTTTTTTTCCGGAGGGAATTCTGATGTGGGTTGTGTTGTTTTTCTCTTTCAGCCATCGGTCCAGACTTTTCCAAAACACTCTTGAAGAAGTTAACTCTCGTGAAAGTGGGAGGCGAAGTCGTCATAGAGTGCAAGCCCAAAGCTTCCCCCAGACCTACTTACTCTTGGAAGAAAGGAAAAGACTTCCTAAGAGAAAATGAGAGGTAATGTCTCAAAGTAACCATTTCTTTCATTAACTTGCTCCAACCCAGGGACTTTCAGCAATGAAAGCTGAAGTTGTCATTAACAGCTTCACAAAACTGACGCGTGGAAACTGTTTAATCTTGAGGAGCTGGTGAGATTCCTGTTCCCACTGTGCCCACCCCATCTCTGTGTACTGTCCAAGTATCCCTGCCAAGAACCTGATAAAGATGCAACAATATTTTGTCTCTGCATTGCTCTAAATAGGCATTCTTTAAAAAAAAATACCCAGGAGATAAAAGCCTCCGCTGAAATTACACAGCTCTGGTCCATTGCTCACTGCCCTGCAAACAGGAATTACTTGGGGTCAGTAATTAATTTGGCAGTCCTAAAACCTGACTTGGAGACAGTTTTCTCAGACTGGCCAAGCGATTTTTTTGTTTCTTTTTTAAAATTCAAAAGGAGGGCGTTGGTAGGAAGTTGGAGCCACCCCTCCAAATCCCTGTGGGGTGGTCAGTGGTTTGCTGTTGGCTGTAGAGTGTGGTTGTGTTTCCTGTCCCACCTGTCCAGCATCGGGGAGGGGACACAGAGAGCTGGCCTTGACACTCCTCCAAACCATCATGTGCCACCAGGACTGAAAAACCCCTGTCCTAAAGGTCAAAAAGCCAAAAAAATACAGGAAATGGTTATCTTGAAAAGCTTCAATCTGCTCTTCTGTCTTGGGAAGTCTGGTCTTGCTCCACTCAACCAACCTGTACGTTGAAGTATATACTGTGGTGGTGTGTGTGAATGTGCACAAAGCTATAGTTCAGTTAGAGCCAGGTGATTAAAACATTAAACACCCTATTTCTGCCTTACTTGGTTTCTTCCCCTGATCTTTACAAAGCTGTTACCTGTGGACTGTTTGACTTCCCTCCCTCCCTGCCTTGGGATGAAGCGTTGGGTGATGGATGACAAAAAGCTTCCTCAGGCAGGGTACAAAGCTGTGTGAGGTCAAACTCATCAGAGATCAGGTATATTGATTTTTAAAATCAAAATAACATGCTTTTCTGGTGAAGATGGTGCAAAGGATGGGAGGTATTCTGTGCTGGAAGTTTGGGAGGGTTCCTGGGGTCTTCACTTGCTGAGGTATTATCTCCTCCTGTTGTCCCTTGACCGGAGTCCAGACCCGGGTTCTCCTCATATCTGTGCTGTGCATGGGCTTCAAACAGGAACTTCCTTGGCTGTTGAAAAACTCCATGGAAATCTAGGGAGAAAGATGCCAGGAAAAGCTGTTGCTGCAATCTCTGCTTCTAGGGCAGCAAACAGGACTTTTAGACAGGCGTGGGAGAAGAAACTTAAATGAAATCTGCGCTTAAACTTGACATTAAAGAGTCCTTTGAGTGCCAGAGAGGCACCTGAACATCTGGATGCTTCTGCAGGCTGAAGGTCGATCTGGTGAAGGTTAATCAATACAGATGATCCTCCCAATTCCAGGGGGAGTCCAAAGCAATGTTGCTGTGTCGGTGCCTGCTCTGAGTCCTGCTGTTCAGGCTGCCATGGCAATCACTCCAGAGCTTCTCCGGGGGCTTCTGTGACCGTGCAGCTGCTCTGGAACATCCAAGCCCTGGCTGGAGACGCCGTGTGTGGCTCCTGCTGCCGAGGGAGACTCCTGCTTGGGAGGCCACTGCTGGCCAGGAGGCCAAACGAAGTGTGGTGTTCAACACTGGCCCAGGGAACGGAGACTGCCGTGGTTTAAAAAAGAGCTTTATTGGTTTAGGTTTCATACCCTTCTCTGGAGGCTGAGGTGGTGTGTTCTGCACCTCTAATGAATCACATGGCCCGGAGGCATCTCTTGCTGGTGGTTGAGAGCTGTGCAATTGTGTTATTAGAAATTCTGCCCTGGGGTACAATTATATTATTGCAGTCATTAAAGGCAGTTCATCTCCATAATAATGGAAATCCTGCCTCGGAGGCCTAACGGAGCCAAAAATGATGTTGGTAGCCTGAGTTCAGAAGGTAAATTTTATATAGGAACAGCTATGGCACAGGTATAGGTACATTGCAAATGCAGGAGTTGCTTTGCCATCTCAATACACACATAACCTGGGAGGCTGAGCCAGTTGCAGCTCGTAGGGAGTCATTTCATCAGGAAGATTTGAGGTGAGTTCAGAATGTTTCTCACTTCTAGTTATTTCTGCTGTATTCATATTTCCAGGGATGTTGAACCTCTAGTCTCTTTATCCTGACTCACCATAGCAGAAGATAGATTTTGGAGGGCTGGGATCTCATGGCACAGGTTCTCTTTTCTCCTGGCACAGCCACATCAGTGGGGCTCAGAACTGATGCTGGACTTAAGCCCATGAGATCAAGATGAAAGTGTTACTGCCCTGCTGCCTGAGGAGGGCTGGCATTCCAAACCAGACCGAAAAAACTAGGATTTTCCTTTAAACCCCTGAACTCCTAAATCTAAGCCACTCCAATCCACAGTATCTCCCATTTGTGATATATTATTCATTGGCAGGAGTAGGAGGGGAAGTCATGGCAGTCAGATTGTTCTTGCAGGATTTTGTTAATCCTCTCAAAACAATTCAATTACATCTAGTGCCACAATGTTAGATACATTTCTCCCTGAGACTAGTGCTTAAAAACCTTTCTTTTCAGGTGATCTTATCACAGAAACCTTTCCATTTATTTATGGTTTTGGTGTGGCTCCCACAGAAAGCAGAGCTTGTTCAGAAGTGTGAGCAGTTCATCCTCGTGATGGTGGAAATCAAAAGTCACCGTAGTCACTGGTGTGATTGTTCCCATTTCCTGGGTGCAGGAGGGGGAATCAGGCCATGTGTGATCAGAGACAAATCCTGGAGCAGAGCCCTGCCAGTTGGAGTTCAAAGGAGCCTCTGTCACAGCTGCTCCCACGCCCCAAACTGTTGGAGGAACGTCCTGCAACAGGACTGGGATTCCCTTTGAACCACAGATCAGGAAGCGTTTTTAAATTCATCTAATACGCATAATTCACCCATTAATTTAAAACAGCTCATTTAACAATAATTTAATCTGCCTTAACTTTCATATGATCTTACGCAGCCCAGGAAAACCCGAGGCTGGAGCCCAAGGAACCCGAGGGCTGGGCGTGGGAATGGGGGTTTGGTGTCAGGGCTGACTCTGGTCCTGTTTGGTGTCAGGGCTGACTCTGGTCCTGTTTGGTGTCAGGACTGACTCTGGTCCTGTTTGGTGTCAGGGCTGACTCTGGTCCTGTTTGGTGTCAGGACTGACTCTGGTCCTGTTTGGTGTCAGGACTGACACTGGTCCTGTGATCTGCACTGACAAACTGGGTCATTTTGGCACTCCACTGCACAGACAGAACTGGCTTTTGATAACTCACCACCAGAGGCTGTTCAGTTAAAGCATCTCTAAGAAAATTTCCCATGGGATTGGTCACGGGTTAGATATTGCTGTTGGTGTGGAATGATTTTGCTGGAGCTGTCCGGACATAATCCTGAATAATGTTTTGGAGGGGACGCTCTCTGAGCAGGGAGGTTGGACTAGATGACCTCCAGCTGTCCCCTCCAACCTGAGCCTTTCTGTGAGTAGCACTGGGAGGGCCTGTTTGGTCCTGCTCTGTCAGGCAAGGTCTGCATCCCTTCCCCTGCAAGTCTTTCCTCCTTTCTCAGGTGCTTGTTTTGGACCTGGGCAAGTGACTTTTAATTTTCATGCCATAGCTGTAGAAATTAAATTTATTTATTTCTCACGCTGCCATTTCCCAGAGGTGAAGCTCTAGGGTTGTGTGGTTCAAGAGCAGGTGAGGAGACATCATGTTTCATCCTCTTGGTCTGCCTTGGCTTCCTGCTGTGCCTGTTCTCCTTTGCTCCCCCAGCAGACCGAGTGCAGGAAAACCAAGATAACTTTTATTTAAAATATGTACACAGTGGTCTTCATTCCTAATGTTCTCCCAAAGCTGCTGGAAGTCACATTTACCCTGCCACTAGACACGTACTCAGGCCAGGACAGAAAAATTATTGTACTTTTAAGCCCCAAAACAAATTGCTCTTCTCCTGTTCTTCATCTAAAGCCCCTACATCATTAAAGCTGTTGCTTTCCTATGAATATACAGTGCCCGCATTGTTTATACAGTTTAATTGTAAGGAAAGAAAATCATAAAAAACAAATGATGTCCTGTGCTGGTAGCAAAGAATATGAAAGTGTCCAATTAAACAGCCTTTCACTATGACTTGTGTAATAGCAACATCTGTTATCTTAATTAAGCAAGTTTCCATATAAAGAGACCCTCGTAGTGCACTTTGTTAGTGCAGGATCTGACCTAGACAGTGCAGGCAGGCTGAGTATCCTCATGGAAATGTTCCCAGTTGGTCCCATTATCCTGCAGCCCTGACAAGCTGGGTGATGTGTGAGCACAGTTGCACACACACACTCTGTTTCAGCACCAGCATCGCTGGGTTTTGGAGCTGAAAACCAATAAATGCTTAGAAAAGCAGCACAGGGTGGCATTTACCCATGGAGTGCAGCCAGGAAGCCTTTGGAAGTGTAAAGGGTGCCCAGACAACTCAGACCTTTGTCAAACAATGTTGAGGAGACAGAACTGCACTTCCAGAAAGCGCTCGGTTATCAAAACTGCCTTATCTGCTTCAAGGTTTCAGCAGTTTAGGTCCACATTTTCCCAGGTGTTCCCCTGTTGCTCTCCACAGTAGTCTAGAGCCAGAGACTGGGTGGGTAAATTCAGGTTTGAAAGCAATGAATCCCAGAATGGTGTGGATTGGGATCAGAAAATACACCCAGTTGGAAGGGACCCACAAGGATCATCGAGTCCAACTCCTGGCCCTGCACAGGACCATCCCCAAGAGTCACAGCCTGTGCCTGAGGATGAGGGACCTTAAAGTCCATCCAGTGCCACCCCCTGCCCTGGGCAGGGACACCTCCCTCCAGCCCAGGGTGCTCCAAGCCCCATTCAACCTGGCCTTGGGCACTTCCAGGGATGGGGCAGCCACAGCTGGTGCCATGGTAACTTCTGGAAAGAAGATGAGGACTTGAGACAGGGCAGGAGCAGTGGAAGTCCAACAGGACTCGGGGCTGTTGGTCCATCCATCAACAAAAACCCAAACAGAGCTGCCCCAAAATCCCAGGCTGCTCAGAAGGAGCTGCTCTGCTATGCCAGGAGGACCAGGAGCCCCATGCCTGGGGCAGCAGGACACGAGACAGCTGGAGCTGAAAAGCCTCTCAGATATGTTAATGCACAGCTGTGCCTCCAGGCTTATTAATTTGGCAGGGATTGTTAATTAGTTCGTAAAGAAGAACATCACTCAAGACAGGCCCTGGAGCTGCTCCAGAGAGGAGGCTGGAGGTCCTGCCCTGGTGGTGCTGAGCTGCTCTGACCTGTCCTCTGTGCCCTGACTGACATGAAGCCCTGGGTGTCACCAGGTAAGGCCCAAGCAGCAATCCCTCCTCCCAGGAACCGCAGTGATCATGGCCAAGGAAGAGCACAAAGCTCTCACTGAAGTTTTCTTGTTGTCTTCTACACTTTGGAACTGTTCAGTCTTTTCTCCCTGAAAGAGTTCAGCCATGGTTTTCTTGAGAGTTCACCTTCTAAGGACCTCCTCACAAGGGCTGTCCATTTACAGACCCTTCATTTAGGTATTATTTTTGTCACAGGAATTTTAACATGCCTATGTTTATACTGTGTCATTTTGAGAAGGATATATTGTAATATTGAACAAGAAAGGTTTTTCTCCTGCTCTTTCAGCATGTCTTCAGTCTAAAATGTTGTCTAAATTCCAATTTTTTATTTGTTGCCACAAACTCCCTATTTAGTGGTTAATTACTTTAAACAGCCAAAAAGAAAATGGCAAGAGGACAGACAGCACATCTTTCCCAGTCTGGTGCCAGGGTACAAACCACACTGATATTTTTATACTGATTACTTAAGAGATGAATTGCCAGCAGTGGCTTTTGGACACACGGTGGAGTGACACTTCAGCAGAAAAGCAAACCTCAAAGGATGCTTCCCATCATTGTTTCGCATTAATTGTGTTGACTCTCTTTTTTTCTTTTTTAAATAAAGCACCTGTGCAATTTCTTGCAGGCAGACAGGTAACCAAACCATCAATAACTTGTCAGGTTTTCATTACACCCTGCCTAGGCAAAATGAAAAATGACACCCTGCAAATAGCTTTTTGAAGTTTGAGCTGACAGCGTGGTGTTCATCTCACTTTGCAGAGACAATGGCAGAGATGGCTCTACTTCTTTGGAACATCTGAAGTAACTGGTGTGTCAACCTACTTTAGCCAATTTTCTGCAGAAAGAGAACTAAAATGACCAGGAAACCACTTGAGTTGGTGGTCAGAGGTCTTGGAAAGTTGTTGTCCTGGGCTCGATGGCCTCCCATCCATGGACTGTTTGTTTACCAGAAGAAGCTGGTTTTAGCTCTGTATTGCTCTGGAAGATCAAGGCCAGGTTGGATGGGACTTGGAGCAACCTGGGACAGTGGATGGTGTCCCAGCCCATGGCAGGGGGTGGCACTGGGTGGGCTTTATGGTCCCTTCCAACCTAAGCCATTCTATGATTTTAAGATCACAGTTTTAGCATCAGCTTGTCATGGTTGTGGTTCTGTCAACTTAAGAATAGTTCCTGGGCCTATTTTCTTTCCTGGGTGTGTCTCTGGCAAAGATAAGCCCTGTTGCTTTTGTAGTTTGAGATATCAATCGTATGCCTGAATGCACAGCCCTATAAACGGTCTCTCCTCAAATCTCAGATGTCCATCTCTGTCACTTTAGTAGCTCGATGGTGATTGCACCTTTCTTCGGTGTCAACAGCAAGTTGGTGAATCCACTTGGTTCTTGTATTGTTTTTCCCTTGTGTTCTTGAACTGGGAGAGGTTTAAGTTGGATATTGGGGAAAATGTCCTCACTGAAAGGGTTGTCAGGCACTGGCGCAGCTCCCCAGGGCAGTGGTGGAGTGCCCATCCCTGGAGGGATTTGAAACCCCTGTGGATGTGGCACTTGGGGACAAGGTCAGTGGTGGTTTGTCGGTGCTGAGTTAATGGTTGGACTCGATGATCTTGGAGGGCTTTTCCAACCCAAACGATTTTGTTATTCTGTAAATGTCTCTCCTAAAAGGTTTCCTGAGAAGGGTTAGAGGTTTGTGTAAAATCCAGCTTCACAGCTGGTTTATTTTGTATGCATCAAGTAATTAGGCTGATCCCTAAAATCTCCATTTCATTCATCTGCTCCTGCAGAACTGGGAAATTATTTCCTGTCAGCAGCCACAAAGGGCTGCTGAGTGCAGCGAGGAGTGGAATCCCACCCCGTGCCAAGTTTCAGCTGGCATTCCTGGAACGAGGTTCTCTCTCACACCTCGCCACAGCCTCCTGTAACATCAGCAATCTGTTCCCCTTCTCCCAGCAGATTCTTTCCAGCGCGGTGTCGTTGTAGTGCTCAGCGATACACGTGTAGGACAGCCCTGCTGTGTGTGCCTCTGCTGGATCCAGCTCCTGACACAAACCCAGGGGCGAGAGGGCTCAACAAACAGGCTCTCACCTTGGGCTTGTGTTTCCCCTTGTGTTTAATTTTAAATAGGAGAGCCCTGCTTGCAGAGGGGGCGGCATCCAGAGAGCCCCATCCCGGAGCATCCCACCTCCGGAGCGCAGGGAAACCAGTCCCACCTTACAGGGCACTCTCTGCCCTGCCTGCTCGAGGTGTCTCACCTTTGTAATCATTAAATTCACCTCTAGGTACAAGGAGGCCGGTCCTGATTGTTTCTCCCTCTCTGTGAGGAAGGAATGAGTCCCCCCACATGTTGCAGCCAGTGCTGTCAATATAAATGCCTGTAATTAGTCTCCAAAACGCAGCCTGGAATTGATGTGTGGTTCGTGCTTGTCCTCCAGCTGAAGGAAACACTTGGAATGATTTTAGTAAATGTGTAGTGCTTTGAAGGGAAAAATTATTATCAAATATTTCTTCTCCTGGATACTTTTATGATCAAGGGCAAGGAGGTAATGATTTTACAGTTAGGGCCACGCTTTGAGATGCACTTTTAAAATCCAAGGAAATAATTGCATGTCTAAAGGAGAAAAAGGATTCCTAATGAACTTTTTAGACTCGCTGATGCTCTTGATGGGTATTTAAACATCATATTTAAGGGACTTTGGATCTTACAAATTGTTAACTTCCATTACAAGTGCAGCGGGTAATTTCTGTTTGTACTGTGGGCATTTTTTGTTGGAGCTAGAAGGAAAGATGTGTTATCTGTGAGAGACTGCGCCTTTGGGCTTCCACTCCGGTGGTGTCAGCTGGAACAAATAAGCTGAGAATGCATTTGTTGCCTCTGCTCTGATCTCACGAAGGCTTCCAGAAACAGTCTGTGTCAGCAGCTGATGCACGGAAAACCTTGCATGGATTTTTTTTTTTTCTCCTAAAAGACTAATTTTTATGGGCTTCAGCGGAGTTCCCTTTAATTCTTCTGTTCTCCAAACCTCCAAAGCCTTTGCTGCAGGCAGAGGGTGGTGGCTTGTCCTTGTCGGGACGTTGGGGAGGCTGCGCTTCCGAATTTGATTCCTTGGATTTCCATGGTCCCTCTGCACAGACTGGGAGAAGTTCTTTCATTTCCGTGGCCTGGGCTGTGGTCAGTGCCCTGGAAGGATGAGCACAGCAGATATTTCACTGGACATTGGGCAGAGGGAGAGCGAGGGTGGCTTTGGGGCACCTGCTGCTCTCTGCCCGGGGTCGGCGTTGCATCGAGCGCGGGGTGCGTGTGTGTGTCTGCTGGGTAATGGTGCATCAAAGGATGGGTTAGCCTTTCAGGGCCAGCTTTGCAAATGTGCTTTGCCCCTTCGCTGCCACCAGAAAAAGCTGCTCCAGGTCCTGAGTCATCTGTTTCCCTGTCCCTCCCGGTGCTGTCGCAGCTTTCACACTTGATAGCAAATGTCCCGCTTAGTCTATAAAATGAACTGCCAAGTTGTGTCAAAAGGACAGTTTCCCACGGGGGATGGTCTTCATTTCCCACCAAAATCCATGGAAAATTGGCCCTTTGCACAACTGGACTCTCCTAGACTTGCAGAGTCTTCCCATATCCCTGAGGAAGGAAAGATGTAAAAATGAGCTTTGCTTTGCTTTACTCAAATCTGCTTCCTCAAATATTTATTTTCGTGACGTGGGCTTTCTTACTGTATTTGTTTTAATTTGGTGTGTAGTTAAAAAAAAAAAAAAAAAAGATCAGGGAGGGAGAGAAGGCAAAAGGTTTCTATTCTTTGAAATTCCCCACAGTCTACTCGTGTCGTGTTTGGCTTTCATTTGTTTCCTCCTGCTATCAGCATCGCTTAAGAAAGATATTTTCTAGAGAGCTGTTCTTCTTTGATAACCTAGGGATATTTTTAAATTTGAATTATGACTCCGGGCACCCTTAAACAGTCGACATGAAGTCTCTAATAGCTGTAAATGCTCCCTTCCTTCCCTCCCACCACCCCGCTCCACTGCCATGAGGTTTTGTTGCTTCCAGACTTGTCCTAAAAATTTACAGACAAAAGGCAGGGTGATGACAAAACACAGCTTTTGTGTTTATATTTATATTTGTGTTAAGAATGGCTGGCTGCAGTGTTATTTCTTTGGACTGCTCTGTCACTGCACATAAACAACGTGTGGGAAAGGAACACTGGGAGAACTTGGGTTGCCAGGTCTGTGACTGGTTCAGACTGATGCTGAACTCAGTGGTGGTGTTTGATGTTGCCAAAGGGGCCCCTGGTACATTCTCAAAAATATTTATCTGTGCAAAATATGTTCTGGTGGGGTTCTTCCCCCCCCCCTCCCTCCCCCCCGAATAATATTTATAGGTTTTTATGGTAAGTCAGTACTTAAAGGGGGTTTATGAAAAAGAGGGAGACTTTTTACATGAGTAGATAGTGGCAGGACAAGGGGGAATGTCTTCGACCTGACAGAGGGCAGGGTCAGATGGGATATTGGGGAAAAACTCTTCCCTGGGAGGGTGGGCAGGCCCTGGCACAGGGTGCCCACAGAAGCTGGGGCTGCCCCTGGATCCCTGCAAGTGTCCCAGGCCAGGTTGGATGGGGCTTGGAGCAACCTGGGTTGGTGGAAGGTGTCCCTGCCCATGGCAGGGGGTGGCACTGGATGGGCTTTAAGGTCCTTCCAACCCAAACCATTCTATTATTCTATGAATACAAAAGAATTGCAATTTATGCTCTTCTCACCTTTAGTTCTTCATGCTTAGCAAACCTGTAAATGAAAAGCCTGAAATGAAAACAAGTTTACACACAGCAGTTCACATCCCTGCAAGAAATGTTCTTAGGTAATTTCTCTGAATCAATATCAGGAATTAAGAAGACAAAGTGTAGGACTCTGTATTTTTCAGTGCAGCAAGGTAACAAGAGCTATTACCCAGGGACGCCTTCCAAAAGATTTGTTTTCATCCTTTGTGCTTTCCAGTTGTAGTCTCACAGCAGAGAAAATGACAAACGAACCCGAATTCTGTCCAGCTAATGCACAGTTGTTGGAATTCAGCAGTAACACCTCCTGGTGTCCTTTGTGACTCCACTGAATTAGTAAAAATGGTGCAGAGGCTCCTCAGGGCCTTCTCCAGACACTGGTTTTCCTTGGACAAAATGCATGTATTTTACAGACTGAGAAACACTCCCACAATGGAGATTCCAGCAGCCCCTCGTAGTTGTGCCACACAGAACCTCAGCAGTCCAAATATTTCATCCTGGGGCTCTTTAGCACCCCCTCAAATGTATCTCCAGCAAAGCTTGGGAGAAGCATTCTGCTGAACTCAATGCAACGGGATTTTACCTCAGTTCATTTTGAGCAAATATAGTTCTTACCTGAAAATTAATTATCGGCCGTTTGCTGTTAAGAGACCTGCCAGTTGTCATGGATAAGGAAGGCCTTATCTAATGCCTGCTTTCACCAGGAGAGAGACGTGCACTAAATTAAATGGGCTTTGACAGAGGCTCTAAATTAGCTGAGGCTTTCCTGTGAACCATGAAAAGACAAGTACTTAGAGACAAATAAATACTGGAGCAGCTCTGGGTGGTTATCTGAGACAAAACTAACCGGCCGAGGAGGGGCAGATGTGTGAAACAGAAGTACCCACATCAACTGGGAGTTTGGGTGGTTGCTCAGATGGGAACCACGGGCATGTGGATCCAGCTGGCAGGATCATGCTGGGTTTCATTCGGGGTTGTCCTGGAAACACTGACCCAGCTTGTCCCATCCTTGCTCATGGTGTTGTGCTGACGTCCCATGTTGGTGGCAGTGTGGACACTGTGCCTTTCTCACCCATTTTCAGAAACATCTGGATGGAGTAACAGGATGAGGGTGAAGCTCGAGCCTGGAAAGCCCTGGTGGGGATGCTGAATGTTTTGGGTTGGGGTTGAAATCAGAGCTGTCTCCTTTCCCTCTCCTCCCTGAGCACCAGGGACTGTCAGGGGTGTTGAGCGAAGCCCCAGGACGTTGCCTTTGACCTCAGGACATATTTTAATCAAGATTAATGTCACGAAGCAGAAAGCTCTGACCTTACAGTTGCTTCTTTCTGAGATGTACAGGTTGTAGTGACACATGGACACAGCATTCCAGGGAATTCTGGAGCGTCCTCTGAACCAGCCCAATCTTCAGGTGATGAGCAGGTGCCCGTGAGTGATGTCTCTGGTGTCGGGGAGGGCTGTGCTCTGAGCAGGAAAAGCTGGGGGTATTTATAAACCTCCCTGTGTGTTCCTGAAATGGCCTGATGGCCTGTACCTCATCTAGGAGATCATTTTAATAATCCCAGCCGCTGCCGCGCTGCATGGGAAGCATTATTAAAAAGGTAATAAACTGCTACAAAGACATTGCGAGAGAAATAGAAATAATTTGATAAATAATGCAATTGCCCGGAATCATTTACATTTGCAGTAGAGTTGTGGCGTGAGGCAAAGTTGCTGTTAGGCTAAAAATTGCTCTAGATATTCCTGCCTGTGAACTATGGAAAAGAGTGAACAAATCCACTGCTGAGACTGCAGGCAGGGCTGCCGGGTGCCTTTGCTTCCTTCTCGGCTTCCAACCCCCCAGCCCAGGCAAGGAGGAACAATAGGCCATTCATCATGTCTGCTGAAATCCACTGTTTTTCACAGGTACATTTAACCTAAATCCTCTCTCAGAAGACGGATTATCTCTTAGAAGAACTCTGGCACCAGTGTCTCTTTTCAATAGCCACGTCAACCACTGCCACGAAGGCTGTACATGGAGGGATCAATGGTAGTTTTATCTCAAATTGCACTCAGCGTGTGTTTCTTCCAGCTGACATTCATTTAAATGCTTGCTCTAAGACATCTTTTCTCTCTGTAATAGAAAAAGGATTGGACATCCTAAGCGTTGTTTTGTGGAGGGAAAAATATTTAAAATATTCACTTGGCTAAGCATGAAATATTTCGGATGCGTGTGTTAAATCAAGAGTGAAAGGAAGGGTAGTTATGCTTGTATGTCATAAATTAAAATGCTAAAATGATCAGATAAGAAACAAAATACCTTCTTGCATTGCAGCAGCGCTAATGAAACCATTTGAGAGGAGAGAAAAAAAGAAGTCGTCGCTTTGTAATTAGGAGCCAGGAACGTTGGGCTGTGCTCTGTGGTGCCGCGGTTGTGCCGCGGTTGTGGCACGGTTGTGGCGCGTCCCCCCGGAGCAGAGCGCGCGGTGTCACACGCACAGCCCGCCCCGTGAGCGGCTTCGCAGCCCCTTCGTGTCCCACCTGTGTCCACCTGCTGAGCAGAGGGACAGAGGGCAGGCCCAGGGGAATGCACTGAGGGCAGGCCCAGGGGAATGTGCTGAGGGCAGGCCCAGGGGAATGCATTGAGGGCAGGCTGAGAGGAATGCATTGAGGGCAGGCTGAGAGGAATGCATTGAGGGCAGGCTGAGGGGAATGCATTGAGGGCAGGCTGAGAGGAATGCATTGAGGGGAATGTGCTGAGGGCAGGCCAAGGGGAATGCATTGAGGGGAATGTTTTGAGGGCTACCTGCCGATCCCCAGCAGCGCTGGGTGCGCCCTGGGCAGTGGGACGTCATTCCCAATGTAAGTAACAGAGTCTCAAGCCCCAGTGGGTTTTCGAATAAGAGTTTATTATATGGTAAAGCCGTGGTAACAGCGCTGGGTGTGGGGGAGTCTCTGCTCCGCCAACTCGCACGCCAGATACAAAGTGTGCCAGGCATTTATTCAGTTAAGCCATACATGTTCATTACATCATAGGAATACATATTTTATGTTCATTTACTATCTCAGTAATGACTTAACTATAATTCATATAGTTCCTGACAAAAATTACAAGAATATTGGGAGTCTAAACGACCTAACATCAATCTTACCATAATTCGTGTATCCCTTGATAAAGGCTTAGCTGGCCTAACCCCAGTCTTCCATAATTCAGGTACCCCCTGATAAAAGCTTAGATGACCCCTAACCCCAGTTCTCTATAATTCGTTATGGGGTGTAGTTGAACTAATCCGTTTGTTTTATTTCTTTTATGGGGATGCAATTAACCCATTTGTTTCTTTACTGGCATGAATCATATCTATACCTATCACACCAATGAGGTGGTGGGTGCGTGGACCTGCTCCCCACCCTGCGTGGCTCCCACCAGGTACCTGCAAGGTGCAGGGTGGGCTCAACAACCCCTGGCTCTGCAGGGCTCTGGTTCCTGGAGCCACGTAGGTTTTCTTGTAATTAAACCACGGAGTGAGACTTTACAGGAGATACTGAAAGTTTAGGATTTTTAAGTAAACGATCTCGCCAAGCATGAAGTCAGTCCTGAGCAGGGTTACAGCAGGGCACAGGCATGTTTGGGGAGATGGAAGTGATGCAGCCACACAGCCAGAGGTCAGGTTTCCACGGAGCTGGGCTCCAGGTAGTTCCTGCTACTCTGTTTTATGACGTGCTCTGGGAGTTTGGCAGTTTTCAGTCATCGTTTATATTCCAAGTAAGGGCTTGATCTCATTTTCCCAAAGTTGTTGATAAAACTCTTACCGATCTCAACAGGACATATTCTATCTGTAAATGCATATGTTACTGACTGAGGAATATTTCTCTGCTCCTGGGAATCCTGCCTGCCAGTGGGGGATATGCTGCAGAGGGCTCCATGAATCAGATCTATCGTGCTCAATTCAGGGTTGGAGGTAACACAGCTGCTGACGGGCGACTTACAGATACGGCAGATGGAGCATGAGCTGAAAAATAAGCACTAATAGATCACACCAAAATGATTATGCTCTGCTATTTTTCCTTACACTGCTCCGGATCTGTCTCACCTCCTGCATCCATCTCCAGCTGCTGCCGGAGGCTCTGGGTGAGTTGTGTTGCTGTTGTGGTCCAGGCAGAAGATGTGCTGATGGGCTGTGATGCCCAGGTGGGTCCTGCCTGGGTATCTCAGGTGCCTGTGAACAGCAGAGCTTGGTGTGGTGTAACACACTCACAGGTGTTTGTCAGCCACGAAGATGAGTCTCCTCCGTGTGCTTTTCAAGGTTCACACCAAGCAAAGAGGTAAATGTTTTAAATCCCTTCCCTCCCTGCAGAGCTGGCAGAGGGCAGAGCAGTTGTGGGCTTGTGGTATCATAGAATTCCAGACTGGGTTGGGTTGGAAGGGACCTTAAAGCCCATCCAGTCCCACCCCTGCCATGGGCAGGGACACCTTCCACCAGCCCAGGTGGCTCCAAGCCCTGTCCAACCTGGCCTTGGACACTTGCAGGGATCCAGGGGCAGCCACAGCTTCTGTGGGCACCCTGTGCCAGGGCCTGCCCACCCTCCCAGGGAAGGATTCCTTCCCAGTGTCCCATCTGACCCTGTCCCCTGGCAGTTTGAAGCCATTCCCTGGTGCTGTCACTCCATGCCCTTGTCCCAGGGAGATGCTCTGGGAGCTCAGTGCACGTCGGCTCTGGAGATGCTCCTTTAGGGGATGCAAAGTGTCCAGTTTGCAATGTCTTACATCTGCTGCTGCAGCAGCAAAACAAAAGGGGGAGAATGTTTGCAGCACTTCTAAAGGTCCTTTGTCCCCAGAAGAGTTTGGATGGAAACACTGACAAGGTCAGCTCCTCCTGGAGTAGAACCCAACGCTTCAGTTTAGGAAACAAGCAATCCTTTTATCTCCTAATTTCAGACGTGTCTTTGCTCTCTGTGGACCCAAAATCTCCAGCTGACAACACAGACCCACAGACTCTCTCTTACAAATGCTATGTTTAAAATAGATGACCTTTCTTTCTATCAGGGTGCTAAGCTACCATAAATCATCTTTTTTTTTTCTTGCAAAAGGGTGTCTTTACCTTCTTTGATTTTTCTCTGGTATTAGCAGTGACCATGAGCCAGGTCATCAGTCGAGCTGTTGCATTAACCTGTGCAAGAAGGGATTTCTAATTTCATTTATTGTTACTGTTAGCAGTGTCAGGGAACCCAGAACATTCAGCAGCAAGTCAGTAGCTCCTGTTTTGAGTCTGTAGTGGTTTAAAATGCATACTCAGCAGGCAGCACTTGGTTCTGAAGTAATGCACATGTTTGTGGGAAATGTGGTGTGTTTTTAAGTCTTCTTGGGCATGTGGTGAGAAGACACTTGGAGGGCGTATTTCAGAGGAGAGAGCACGCTGAGCGGGGCTTCGTTCGCTTTGAACTTCATGTCTTGAAAGAACGTTTCCACCCAAACTGCTAGAAGTGGAGGAGGAAGGGTTGTTTTCTTTCAAGCCAATTAGCAGTTTGAGAACCTCCGTGGCCTGAAATGAGCCTCTCCTCTCGTTTCATGCAGATAAGTCTGCAGAGAAAATCTGGGAATTAGCAATATCAGTGAGAGTCCTTCCTACTTTCTCAACTAACTGTAACAAATTTCCAAGTGTTCAAATAATTATTTGTTAACTTCTAACACATTGGATTCAAATTAGAGGGCAAAACATTCACTGTAGAAAAGCACCTTCAGCAAAAAGAGCCACATAACCATAAGGCCTCCTAATCAATGAGTCACAGAGGGGTTTTAATGGTCTGATTTATTTTTTAAAAATCAGTTAACTTGCGCAATTATTTGTCAGTTTTAATGCTGGTCGTTTAGAGGAGTTTGGAGGGAATTGCTGAGATACCAGATGAGAATTCGCCATGCCTGGAGGTCTCTGGGGAAGGGGTTTGGAGAACTCGGGGAAGCCTCTCCTGAACTCTTTGCAACGTTGCTGGGATTAAAGGATGTCTGTGGGCTGACTGTGAAGCCAGTGCCTGTGGCTCTCAGCTTAGGGAGGGAAGGCAACAAAGACAGCATGAGCTCCGTGAGATGTGCCAAAGCCAGTGGGGGATTGACTGGCCTGATCCAAAGGTTGTCTCCAGGGCAGTCCAGTCCACATGAGCTAAACCCCAGTTTTACATAGGGAATAAAGACAACTTAGAAGGAAACTGAGAGTATGAGAAAGACAGAGACAGAAAAGGCACTAGAATTTGGAATTAAATCTGGCTTCATCAACAGACACAATTAAAATGATCGATGGGAGAGATTATCCAGTTTTCAACCATATGGCTGAAAATAAAACATAGATAACTAAAAATAAAATCTCGACTGTATAGAAATAACCTAAAACTTCACTTTTTTCTGGATTTCTTGAGGAGTCGGAAGTGTGGAGGGAGGGAGTGCAGAGCCCAGGGGGCAGTGCCCGAGCACTGGGGTCCTCCTTGAGCTGGAACACATTGCTGAGCTTGCTCTGCCTGGATATTGATTGGAATTTTAATGCCTGCCAAGGGCACCTTCAGCTTCCAGAAAGGCACTGTTGTTTCCAGAGGCCTGAAATTGATAAGAGCAGCAAATAATTCCTTGGGAGCTGCTGCTGCTGCTGCTGCCCAGGCTGCCGTGCTGGAGGCCAGCGTGGCGAGACCAGGGCTCCAGCACACATTTAATGCAATCCCTGCATTGATTTGTGCCAACACGGTGAGGGAGATAAGGGACAGGGAGCTACAAACTGCTCTCTTCCAATTATCCCACTGCAGCAACGGCGACACGAGCAAACACATGGCACTGGAGCCCTGCAGAAATAAATCACAGTGGGGAACGTTACTGGCTGCAACAATTTGGAACCCTGTAAGCCCAGTGAGAGGCTTCTATTAATATCACTGCTGCTGATGTGTGAAATTCAACCCCTGTCCCCAGCTGGCCTGGCTGTCGTTGGGCCGCTGCAAGGGCAGGGCAGGGTGAGCCAGGGTGCACCCTGGAGCATCCTGCACCACCCTCCTCCTCCTCACTTGCTGAAGATGCTCCAAGGGGCCCGTGTTTGGAGGCAGGTGGGCTGAGCAGCCCGTGTGGCTGCAGGAAAAGGCTACAGCTGGTTGCTGTCCCCTGAAGCCTCCTCGGGTGGGCAGTGCCACCTGAGCCCCTGGCGGTGGTGCCAGTGCTGCTTGCTGGGTTTCTCTCCTCCTTGCTCCTCAGTCCAGTTGTGCAGAGTTTAACTGGCATTAAGGATGCAGGAGGGCTCCTTCACTTCAGCTAAACTGGGAAATCACTGAGCGGGAGAAGGCAGAAATAAAGATGAGATTTTCAGTGCAGGTCTCAAAGTGGCTGAAGGCAAGAAAGCAGGTTGTGCTGCAGGAACACTGAGCAGATACACAAGAATTGTGCTAAGAGAGGTGATACTGGGCTGGGAGAAAGGTTTTTCTGGAGTCCCCTTAGATGATGCCTCCCCAGGGCACAAGTCAGTCATGTTTTGCTGGGATTTCCTGAGCAGCATCAGGTTTTCTGGACTCACTGACCTAAAGCAGAGCAGGAAAATAAAAGGAACAGGAGACAAAGCTCATTGTGAGAAGCAGGGGAGCCTGAAGTGCAGCCCTTGTGCAAGAGAAGGGGCTGGGGATCAGCACAGGAGTGAACATCCCATCCTCTCCTGCCTCCTGCCCTCATGGGACGTGTCCCACTGCAGGTAACACTGCTGAGATGGGGACTACGTGGGTGAGGAGAGGATGGGAATGAAATGGGCTCATCTCTTTTTAACCAGCAGACAAGCCCCGTGGGCAGAGCTGTGCCCAGGCAGGGAGGTGCAGAGAAAGCTTGGCAGTGTGGTGCCCTTGGTGGAAAGCCGTGAGCCTTCTGGAGGAACACCCAACATCTGCTGCAGGGCAGCAGTGTGGGCATTGGTGGCTGCCAGGCTGTCCTGGGCACCACGGGTTGCCATGGGGAGGGCCGAGTAACAAATCACAGGCATGTGGGAAACCTATACGAGCTGCTGATGTGGAAATTAAAGGTGCCCTGAAGTAAAGACATGGCAAACTCCTGTAAACGGTGCACTCGGTGTTCATGAACGGCGACCTGAGGGATTCCCCTCGGCTGAGCTGCCCCGCAGCGGGCAGTGCCTGCTGCTCCAGCCACCCGTAATTAAGGCAGACCCTGATGAGCTTTGCTCTCCTGGGACAAACGCGAAGGTTCCGTGTGTGCTGTGTTTGCAGGATCACCGTTCTGGACGACGGGAGCCTCCGCATCGTCAACGTCACCAAGTCGGACGCGGGGAGTTACACCTGCGTGGCCACCAACCACTTTGGGACGGCGAGCAGCACGGGCAGCCTGCTGGTCAAAGGTAACGGAGCCTTCTGCTGCCCCTGACTGATGCACAAAGCCTGGCCTGTTTGTGTTCTTTCTCAGCCAGGGCTTTCTGCATTGCAGGAATTCCTGAATTGCGTTTATTTGTGTGCATTCACGTTCTGGCAAATATTTATTCTTAAAAGTAAAAGCTACAAGGTTCGACAAAGACATTTGAAGGAATGATTTGATAAACAACAAGAGACACTGAAAAATGCCTTGAGTTCATTTTTGCCCTGCTTATGAGTAGTCCAGTGTCTGAAGAATTATTATAAGCAATGAACATATAGGTTAATACACTATCTCCTTCTTATTTGGGTAAAAACCTGTACTGGGTTACAAATCAGGAAAGACTGATTACAAAGCGATAAATCGATCACAGACTCTGGTGCTGTCAGTTTTAATTCTCCCATGTATTGGCATTGATGGATCATATTCAGTAACAGCTTCTCCCTGTCAATTATTTCTGCGGTCTGCAGGGAATGGTTAAAAATGTTTCAATGCTGTGTTTTTTATAGTTGTAACACACCCAGAGGTCCCTCCCAGTCCCAGCCAGTCTGTGATTCTGGGAAGCCTGTAGGGGAACATTGGACCCCACAGATCTTTGGGTTTGGGGTGGTTTGGGGTACTTTGTATGGCATTTGTTTGTGCCCACGTTGGTCCCTGCCAACAAAAATAGAGACAAGTGAAGACCGAGGGGTGGTGAACGAGGCTCTGCAGTTCAGGGGCCACCTGTACCCCCATAAAACCAGCCAGTTTTTGGAAAGGGGAGCGATTCTTTTCTGTCATTGGAGAGTCACTGTCCTGCAGCTCAGGGCTCACCTTTGCCCTCCCAGTGGCCAAGGAGCAGCCGTGAGTGCCCGCAGAGGAGTCGGCAGCTGCGGGACCCGCTCTGGGGGCACACGTGCCTTACAAACCCCGCTCTTTGTGCGCACGTTATAAAGGATGAGCAAGTGCTTTTTTCTCCCTCGGTGCCCCCTTCTGACTGTCCCCCACTTGCATTAATGGGAGCACCACGTGTGTGTGAAGCAGAGAATAAACTCGGGAGCCCAAGACGTGGATGGTAACGGCACGCTGAGAAAGGCAGTTTGCAAGTCTAGCCCATAAAAAGTGGGAAAGAGCAGAAACTACCCTGAACTCCGAATGACCTGTGTGAAATATGGTATTATAGACTGAAATGCTTGAGTTTCTCTGCCCTGAGTAAAACACGCGTGGGTTTGGACAAAAATAGGACAGAATCCCTTACTTTAACTCATTTTTGTGCTGTATAAAAAGCCTCGTTTATCAGTTGATGTGGTTTTTGACCTTAAGATTTGCTTATATTCTTTTCTAACTCATCTTAGGTCATTGAGTGAAACAACTGTGAAGGTCAAAAGACATTTTTTTCTAACCTTCCTGTGTTCTTCCATTAATATTGCAGGTTATCTTTATCTTCTTTCAATTTTCTTTCTCAGGGAGAGATGCCACCAGTGTCCCAGACAGTGTAGGCAAGGGTGGGAGGAGGAGGGGAATATCTTACACCAGAACCAAGGAGCCTAAAATAACTGTCTGGCAAACAACCAGAGGGGGTGAATAAATATTCATGCTATGCATGAGTAGACAGTTTAAAAAATATCAAGTTGTGACTGGTGCCCACGGGGTGTGCGTCAATGTTCTGCTGTCAGAACTGTTGAACCCCAGTGGTTTTCTGAACCAGTGCAGTTGTGGTTTGGGTCTGTTCTGTTGACTGGTGTTAAACGAGAACCTCTTGGCCTCCAGGACCTGAAATCTTGGAAACTTACTTGTACAGTTTGACCTTTAAATTAAAAAGCAGGATTGAGGTTGTAAGGATGGAGAAGAATCCCAGACAGCATTCTGAGCTCTGTTAAACATAGTGTGTTTCCATGTATTATATCAATATTAATTTTCCATCTTGTTTTCTCATTTTTATGTGTACTTGAGGCTAAATGTTCAGTTCTTCCCACCCACAGAAAGATTAGAGATTTCCAAGTACCGGGGGATTAAACGACAAACAGTGTAAACAGGCAGGGACTGTTCCCCAGGAGTTTCTCGGTACCTGATGCAGTGGCATAAATTGGCTGATAGAGCAGCAGGCTGAGTGGGGAGCTGGTTTCAAGGCATGGCAGTGAAAACCCTGGACAGAGGAAGTGCCAGGAGAGGCTCCCGGTGTTAAAATCCCGGCTGGAGCAAGGAGTGAGAGCCACGCGAGGTATCTGTGGCAGCCCTGGGTGTGGAGGAGGCACCACGCAAGCTAATGAGAGGACAGTGGGGTAACCCCAGGATGAGAGAGTGCTTCTCACGCAGCTTTTGTCCCAGTAGACCCATGAAATACCTTGATGTGTGGCCAGCTTTGGTTTGGGGATGTTGGAGGTGACTGGTCGTGGTACCCACCGTAGACATGTGTGGCTGCTCCTCCCTGGAGCCCTCTGGGCTGTGGGCTGAGCTATAAATCCATCTTGCTATCACAATACATGCTTTTATATAAATTTCCATATAAATCTAAGTGCTTGGTAGACTTCTGTTCTCTTTGGGAAGAGCAGCAATTCGGTCACGTTGTTGCCTCTCTGAGAAGGGCAGGTTCTGATGACTTTATTTGCCTGTTTAATTATGATGCACCTTTAACATTTTCCTGCTGCTGTTGGCTCATCTCATTCGAACTGTCATGGGAGAGCTCAAGGCAGTGAAAGCAGGAGAACTTTTGTTGGCTGGAATCTGTATCACTTTAGCAGAAAAATAATACAAAGATAATGTCAGTGGGTTATTTTTTCCTCACGCTTGAATAGACTGATAGTCTTGATTTTGTCCAGCACAGTGATTCAAATTAATTTCTATAAAGTAGCATATTTTTCATTCCAAGCCTACTCCTCTGTGTGAATGTTGAAGTGCTGCACTGCACTTAAAATTGATTAAATACTGTAAATTCTGGCCCATTATAGAGGAACTTTTCAGAGACTTCAAATGTTGCTGCCTTTAAACCTGCAATTCTTGCTGTGTTTAGGACACAGCATTTGCTCTCTGCAACAGCAGTGTTGGTGGGGTGGGGTGGAGTGGGATGGGATGGGATGGGATGGGATGGATTCCTGGCCCCCCTTGCCACCTGTGGTTGTCTCTGTTTCCGTATCGCTTACTCAGTATTGAACTGCGTTCTTTGGAAATTGCGTTGGGCTTCCTCATATCCACAGGTTTTAGGCTGGGGTTTGTTTTAGGTTTTGGGGTTTTTTTTAATCAGTGAATGCCAATATCCCTGTGGGTTCTACCAGTTCTTCTCAGCTCTGTCACGACTTCTGATTAACTGAGATATCAGTTTGTTGGAATGGGGTTTTAACTCTTTTCCCAAGAGGAAGAGTAGCCATACATTAAAATGGTGGGATTTTTTTAACATGAGCAAGGGAAAGTTGCAGTAGATCCCTAAATCCATTGCCCAACTGAAGCCCTGTCCCCATTCCCAGAAGCCCTCTCCGTACCTCCCTCATTTTCCCCCATCAGGTACATTGCTGCTGCCTGGCTCCTGTGGAAAACTGTCCCAGAAAGCTTTTGCAGGCATTTTCCAGACCATCCCTACAAATGCTGGGGGTTTAGGATGGTCATTTTGAAACAGGAATAGCCCCTCTGTCCCTCTGAGCTCTGCCTTGTTCCACCACTGTTTAAGGTCATGCGAAGCCTTTCGTTTTCTTTCCTCGTGGTTCAATTCAATCTAATTTAAATTCATAGTGGTTGAGCCTCAGCCCTTAAGAAAGGACCTGGGTAACTGACACCTGGTGTTGAAAGCATAAAATTTAATTTCAAAAAGAGAGGCAGAGTTTAAAGTAATAATCCCAGAGCAGCACTTTGGGGCTGTCCATATTTTATGGGCTTTTTAGAATGATCCTGGAGAGCACACGAGGTGTGTGTCAGGTACTATCAAAGCCAAGAGTTTCTACACTTGATAAAGGCTCAGAACTCTGAAACCATGAAAAGAAGTTTCATTATTCTTGAATTTTGTTTTAGTATTTGCTGGACACAGTTTTTATATGTAGACCTGACATGAATGAATATTCCTTATCTCAGGGAGAAAAAAATCGATTTATATAGTTCTCCAGAATCTCTAAATCAGGGGGGTTATAGGTAAAAAAGGATCAGAGAGCACTACAGAGTTATGTAGGCTCTGATTTATTCATGAGAACATGTTATGTATTCTCATGTTTAGGAAATAAAACTCATTTCAAAGTCTGAAAAATCTTTCTTGACTTTAAACTCACAACCAGTAGCAAATGGTTGATTTTCACAATAGACGAGGAAAGCAATAATCTTTGGCCATGAAATTGCAAAGGAATACATTCAGCTCTAATTGGAGTATTTCCACTGACACCAATTATTTCTAGGACACAATTAAGGCTCTTTTGGTAGGTTTAAGTACAATTCTGACCCAGAGCACTGCATGAAAGGCACAGTGACAAATGAGGGAGCTGTGCATCCACCACATCTCCTGCCTCCCCTCAGCTCTGCTCCCCCCACTGCTTCAGGCTGGGTCTCCTGACAAAGCCTGGGTGCAAAAGCTGGGAGCAGAAGTGCTGATGGGGCTGGTGTTAAACCATGTATTTTATAGTTTCAGCCAGTTTTCGTGTTTGCTCCCAGCTGCAAGCCAGTCAAGAGGGCTGTGTGATGTCCATGTGATGTCCGTGCGATGATGTCCATGTGATGTCCATGTGGTGATGTCAGTGTGATGTCCATGTGGTGATGTCAGTGTGATGTCCATGTGATGATGTCCATGTGATGATGTCCGTGTGATGTCCACGTGATGATGTCCGTGTGATGTCTGCATGAGGATGTCCATGTGATGATGTCTGTGTGATGTCTGTGTGAGGATGTCCATGTGATGATGTCTGTGTGATGTCCACGTGATGTCCACGTGATGTCCCACTCACCTTGGGCAGGGGTGAGTAGCTCAGCCCGGTGTTTCAGCCCTGGCAGGTGCATCCCCTCCAAGCTTGTTGGACCTGAGGCTGGTGGAGCTTTGGTTTTCCTCCCGGCCCTGTCCAGGTGAGAACCTGAGGCCACCAGAAAAATCAGGTCAGCCCCAAAGCACCCCAGGGAAGATGGAAAAGCTGTGCATCCTGTCGGCATGCCTCATTTTCTGGCAGTTAATTGAAGCAAAAAGGTTGTAATTATTCTGAGACTGTAGAAGTGGCAGAAGGAGGAGCAGGTGCCTCGTGTGCCACCGACCCCTCCACAAACCTCCCCTCCTCGGGGCTTCTCGGGCACACCTTTGTCATCTCCATGGCCCTCCTGGAGGAGGAGGAGGATGGGAGGGACTCTCTGGGGACGCACCGTGACCCAAATTTGGGGTCAGACCCTGGAGCGAGGCTGAACTGCCATCGCCTCTGAAGGAGCAGCAAGGGCTGCAGGTTCCTCAGGGCCAGAGAGAACAGTCGGGTGAGCTGCTAAAGACAAAGCCAGCAAATGGCAGAGTCGTGTAAATGAAAGAGAACACCAGCAATAAAATCAAACAGCAATGCTTTGCTCTTAGGGCTGAATGAAGCAAGTCAGGGTTTGGGTTTTTCCTTGTAAACACTTACTGATCATAACAAATAAAACTTGTAAACATAACACAAGCGTTAGGCTTCATTAAATTTGCAGCAGACAATTAATTTTTTTTCCAGGCAATTCAAAGGTTCTTCTGTAGTACTGATTTAGTTTAATTGAACATATTACCACAAGCAGACAATAAGAAATATATTGAAGATATCCATCTGGCTCGCACTGCAAACCCTGCACGTCTCCTTTCCTGAGCCTGTCACAGCCCTTACTAATTGCCTCATTTTGGCTCTTTTACAATCAGTGTGATTTAGCCATTAACATGATAAAAGTCATCTTGGTGAAGAGCTTGATATTAAAAAGCATAGATCTCCTGCCTTTCTCTCTTGCCAATTTTGGACTAATCTGTGGCATTATTAGAGTGATATTTTTAAATGCAGAAATACAAATATTTTGACTCCTGAGGAGCAGCTTCTCCAGGTGCTTTGTGTGGTTCTGATGTAGGGAGTGCCAGCTGGAGTGAAAGATTTGCTCTGGATCTTGGAAAATGCATCTGATTCCTCCCCCTTTCTTTCCCACCACCTTCTCCTCCCTCCTCCTCCAACCACCAGCCAACCTTCAGACACAGGAAGGGTCTTCAAACCGATAATTGCACAGGTAAATAAGGAAGTCAGCACTAGAGCAAGCAGCTGATGCTTGGAGATGTATCTTGCTCAGCACATAATGTGGAAAGAATGTATTTTTTTAGATAAATTCAACCTTTTGCCTGTATAACCTGTAGAGGGGGTGGGAATCATATTTTTGGTTTGTATTTTTATCTCAAACCTGCAGCGTATTGCATGGTGAGCATTATTGCAATCTCTTCTGCCATTAAAAATAAAAGGTTGGAATAATTCCTTTAAAAACTCAGTACTTGTGGTTTAGGAATTTTCTTGACCTTTGCCAAAAAAATTGAAGAGGTGCAGGAGTTCTCCATCATCAATAAGAGCTCGGGTTGTTTAGCTCATCACTGAAGAGATCCATACATCAGCTGAAAGAGGAGCCGACCTAGAGGTTAAACACAGACTCTTTAATGAGGCAAAAGCAGGTTAATTAACACTTTTCATCAACTTGCTCCAATTTATTTTCGTGTGATCCATTTCAGAAAGGTTAAAATATTTCTCAGGTTTTGAATACAAATGAAAACTCAACACAGTTAGAATTGAACCATGGATTTAAATCAAAGAGAATGTAGTAGATTTGATGATACGTGGGAGTGTTTATGGATGTGATTGTATATAACATGGAAATAACAACCTGTGCAGGGCCAGCACTTGGACTTAGTCCTTGGGGGTCCCTTCCAGCTCAGGAGATTCTCGTTCCAGGACCTGGCCCAGCTCTGACAGCTGATGCTGCTGGTTCCACACACATTCTGGTCAAGGAGAAATGAACCCGCCTGGAAATGAGGGGTCAGATCCCAGTCCCTGCAGCTTCGTGTGTCTCAGTAGAGTTACCACAAATTTCAGGCAGTGGAAGATCTGTCTCCTGGAGCTTTTAGTTTCATGGAACTCTTTTGGTTCCCAGAAAATGAAACATGACAGTTGCACTTAAGTTGTGCTTAACGTTGGATGGGGTGTAATCCCACGTCGCTGCTGAAGAAGATCCTGCATTGTAACTCTACTGACATTGTGAGTTAAAGCTGCTGGCTGTGTGAGTGTGGTCTTCATCTGCACAGCTTGTCCTTGTTAAAGAATGCAGTGGGGGGAACTTCCAGGCACAGATTTCCTGGGAATTCCACAAATATTGGGTAAATTAGGGCCGTAGTCTGAGGGGAAATTATACAGCAGAGAAACCTGGGGTCACTGTAGCTTTTGGTGCTGTTGTGGAAGGTGGGAGAAGGCCTCCCTAGAGCCACTGCTCTCCACATCACAGTCATTAAGTCTGGGTGGGATAGGGAGTGGGATAATGATGATCTAAACATGACATGCATTGGGAAGTGGCTGCTGATCTCTGTTCCAGGTAAACATGAAGGAAGCAGAATGGGAGAACAGAGGCGGAAAGTGAACTTTCCATCCCTGCAAGCAGTGACTCAGAACAGGAGAAATGTCAGGGACACTTTTTAATGATCTCCGAGTTGAAGATTTATTCCATAGGGGAAGGGCTGGGAATGTGAAGCAAGTTCTAATGAGGGGATGGTCTTGCAGGTTGTGTTTTCATTTCAGCTGTGATCCTGCCTCCATCCTGCCCCTTCCCACAGCATCCTAACCAGGGCTCAACCAGCATGACAGCAAAGAGCAGCACGTCCCCTGGCAGAAGGGTTGGTCTCCTCTGTGTGGCACTAATTAGTTGGACCAAGTCTGTTCCTTGCAGTGGAGCACAGGGCATGGAGACACCATCCCACCTTCCCCGGGAAACAAATGAGACCTTTGCAGCCCAGGAAGTTTTGTTCCAGTGTTTGTTTTGCTGGATCTGGTCCTACTGTCACTTGATCTGCTCAGTAATAGGTGTTTGGGCGTCAGACTTGCTCGTGGTAGTGCAGAAGTCCCAATGGGGATTCAAGAAAAAGTTAATCTTAAATAAAAATGTCTGCTGTGCACAGTGGTATAGGAAGGCAAAACAGTTTATAATGAAGGTCTGATCCATTTGATACGCTGGGCAAATAAGGCAGCAGAGACTTTCAATGACTTGCTCAAGGTCAGACAGAAAGTGAGGAGGAGAATTTGTTTTATTCCTAATTATTCCAAGTCTGTGCCTATGCTGGAGCAACCTTCCTCTTTGGTTTGCACTCTTCCTCCTCTTTCCCTTATCCAATTATCTTTTCATGGGAATTCTGTTGAGTTTAATTGTTCACATTTGGTTGTGATTCAAAGTCTGAATGTTCAAACTGGTGTTTCAGGAGCTGGCTCCCCTCCTGGGCTCCCCAGCTGGAGCCATGGGCAGCCTGAATACAATTCCTCTAAGCATACTGATAAAAAGAGCTAAAATCATCCCCTTGCTGTTGCTTTCCATGTCTCCCTGTTGCCTGACTCGGTTCTTTGGATACTGGGAAAATCCTGAGGTTTGCAGCTGGATTTGTTTTTGTGCTGTCGTTCTTCCTTCACTTCTCGTAAACTTGCAGGTGCTTTTCAATAATGTGTATTTTCCACAAACAGCAATGTAACAGTAAAACAAAACAGTTCAAAAAGAGTGAAAACTGCCCTGTGTTCAGGGGTATCAGCAGGTACTTCCTCCAGTTCCCCTTCCACACACAAGTGGACAGTGGGAAGACGAGCTCTTAATAAATGGCCTGTCCCCCAGGTCTGCCTTATCCAAGGCACTGATGTCACATGCAAGGCTCCATCCACGTGGCACTGAGGATGGCTAAGCTATGGATCATTCACTGGGAAGCTGGAAAGTCCAGCTAAGGATTCTCAGGCTATTCCCTAAGTTTGACAGCTCCAGAGGCACCAGCTCCTAATGGCTCCCAATCTGGGATTTCTTTTGCATGTCAGCTAATCTTAACATCTCAGTCCTGATGAGGAGGGTGTGGATAACAGACGTAGAATTCATGTAGGAAATACCTAAAATGCATATTTGCACCTTAGAAACGTGGCAGTGACTCCACAATGTTGCAGTTGGAGTGCCTGGGTATCAGAGTGTTGCTGCTCCGCTGCTCCCTGAAATCTTTTGATTTATGGTCGTTGCCATTCAAGCCGTGTAAAAGCACCACGAATGACCCATCCCCGCGGGCTGAGCTGCTCCCAGGGCAGAGCCTGGTTGGGCACCGTGTCCGTGGGCTGCCCAGCACTGCGTTGGCACAACGCCCCGTGGTCGTGGGGCAAGGAGGGCAGGGGCTGATCCTTGAGCGCCTTGCAATTTGTCAGAGATGAGATGTGGTTTCTCCTGTATCTGATTAACCTCCCCTGTAAGATGGCCATCGTTTCTGCAGTGACACTGCATTATTCCATACTCCAAAAGACAGATATCAGGTGGTCGCAATCAATAACCCACAAAAGGTGACACCTTGAGGTCACTGGGTTGTCTGGAAAATGTGTCACAAAGAGCTGAGTCGTTTGTCAAATGCAGCGATTGCATTGGAGGCACCTCAGAGTGGCTTTGATTTTAGCCTGAAATGCAAAGAGCTGGAGAAGGGGTGTTTGGGGTTCGTGGTGTAATCAGGCTCTGTTGGATGCTGCTGGAAAGAGCAAGTACAAATTGCCATGAGTGACAGACTTGATTGTCATTTGCAGACCCCATTACATGTGATTTTCTTTGTGCCAATTGTATGGAGAGAGCTTGATTTGATCAGATTGCCTTGCACTGGGGAAAATGGAGGTTCAAATGGAGTATTGTGCCCTCTCCTCAGATAAGTGACACTCTCTGCACTCTTGGTGGAGTGGATATATTTTCATATATTTTGTCTTTGAATTTGCTCTAATGGCACATCTCTCCCCAGTATCCTTCCATGCAATTCCATTCTTAATGTGTTTTCGGATTTAAATTAACCTTCATTTATTATTCAGCCGCACGGAGAATGCAGATTGTAGTGTGCAGAAATGCAATCCCTGATTGACTCCCTGCTCCCTGTCTGGGCAGTGGGAGGCATTAATTCCTGGGAGGAGACTCTTACATCAAGTTCAGACAGTTTTCAATCCTCGGGAAGCTTTTTTTTCAGTATCAGTGTAAGAAATGTGTTAATAACTTGTACCTCAACTGCAGTTCAGCTCTGACTGGAGCTGAGAAGGGAATGATGTTGGAAGCGGACCTGCAGCAGCTGGATGGATGGGTCACCAAGGAGTGCAGTCATGGGTAACATCTAAAGAACATCCAAACTCTTCTCTTAAAACAACCTTTCCCACTCTGAGAGAAATCAGAGGCTTCCTCAGAGAAAGAGGCTCAGGCACCCAGCTAAAAATAATTGTCTTGGTTCTGATACAGCAAGATTTGAGCCAAGTAAACTGCAAGATAAAGATCCTCCTTCAGGAAGGCAATTCTAACATGTCCTAAAAGCCCAGCTCAGCTGTGTGTGTTGCTGAATTGGAGTCTCTGCCCTCCCAGGAAAGGTCAGATTTCCATCCCTCCTTTCCTTAATCCCTGTTAAATACAAGGCCATGGGAGGATCTCAACCACTAATCACACACCAGAGCTAAGTGACTTCAGTGCCAGGCCTAAAGTCCCTTCTCTAAACTGAGAGTGCCCCCTTTGAATAGCATTCTGTTTTATTAGGCTGAACCCCCATGGACCACAGCAGAGGGTACTGTGAGTGCTGGGAACTTCCTGGGAGGAACTGCCTTATAAAGCAGGGATTTGTCTGGGACGTGTGAAATAGCTGATTATAGGGAAAAGAAGAGAGACTGGCTAAAGAGCCATGTGCCTGTTCCTGAAAGCTTCATAAAGCTGGGACTCATCACAGCTCATGTCTGGGATATTTTGAAGTCCAAATATTGTAAATATTTACCTTTTCCCCATTTCTTGTCAATCTCAGTCGTGGCCATGCCCCATAAATTACTCAATCTATTAAGGTAGCTGTAGTTTGCTGTGCTCATTCATACTCTGTGTTGTTATTAATTCTTTTTTAAACTCTTTAGTTCAGGGGTGTGTTTCCCCCATTTGTGCAGATCCCGTAATGTCCGATGGTGCCCAGAGCCCTGAGAGCCCCCCGAAGTTTCAGCAGGGAAGTCCCAGATGCTCTTGATTTTATGGTCTTGGATAAATGTTCCATTCCCAAAGAACCAAACATGAGAGCACATTGGAGTATTGTCCTGTGCTGGGCTTTGATTCTTTGGTTGCTCACAGGAACCAGATGACTCTACCTCGGGATTGATTTTTATTATCTCCAGACACGATTTGCCTTGGAATCAATACAATCATGTAAAATGTCATTGCAAATAGAGGACATTGATCTGCGATGCATTCATTAACTGCCGCTGGTAAAAGGGAAGGTGCAAATGGTGACGATGCCGGTATTCCCAAAAAACCAGCGGGTCCGGGTGGGCTGGTTTCTTTGCAGCTTGGCTAATTGGGGCCCCCAGCCTGGGGGTTGGCAGGTGGGAAACGCATCCCCAAACCCCTCTCTGGCATCACCACAGTACCTGCCTTGTTGGGGCAGGGTTTTGGTGTCCATGGTGGGAAAGATTTGGTTGGTAGCTCTCGTTTTTTATATTTATTCTTTGTGAGGACTCTTCTTGCACAGAGACAATGACCTGGATTTGAAATATCAAACCACAGAGACCGTGGCCAGTGTTCCACACAAGCAGTGAGTTTCCCATAAAAATGAGGTACAACAATAACCTCAGTCAGTTCTTTCCCTTTCTGGGTGTGAGCAGATATCGCTCGTGTTTTTAATATCCCCTTCTTCATTCTGGTTTTGCAGATTTTCCACTGAGAGGGTTTTCTTAAGGCAGCATTGAATACAGAAATAACAGAGTAGTTTTTTGATAACCATGGTGGGCAACGCATGACTGTGAAACAACTCTTTGGAATAAGAGATTTCAAAGAAGAGAATCTCTGATCTCCAAGCTTTCTCAAAGATTTTAACCCGGCCTTTCAGATTTGCTGCACTCTTTCCCAGCCTTTTTTTTTTTTTTTTTTTTTTTGGTCTCTGTTTTCATCAGGATGGTGGATGGAAGAGGATTCTGGAGGGTTTATTAATAGAATTTCAATATAAGAACTAGAGAAAGGTATCAGGGGATAAAAGCAGAGATGGGATAGTTCGCTTGCTGCATTAAGGACCTTCCTAAGTGCTCACTGCAGCTGTGGCAGGTTGCTCAGGGTCTCTCTCAGCTCAGGACAATGAGATTAATGTCTTTTTCCCCTCTCCTTGTTGTCTGTAGATGCCACGCGGGTGATGGTGTCCCCTTTCAGCATGGATGTCACGGTTGGAGAAAGCATTGTCTTGCCTTGCCAGGTGTCTCACGATCACTCCCTGGACATCGTGTTCACCTGGTCATTCAATGGGCACCTGATAGACTTTGACAAGGACGGGGATCACTTTGAAAGGGTTGGAGGGGTAAGTATCAGCCCCAAAGTGATCTCCTCACAGCATTGGAAGCAGATAACATAGCAAAGGGCTACTCACAGATGGAGTGGGCTGGACTAGGCTAGTCCTGGAGGGGTTTGAAACCCCTGTGGATGTGGCACTTGGGGACTTGGTTAGTGGTGGCCTTGGCAGTCCTGGATTCATGGTGGGACTCGATGATCTTAGGGGGCTTTTCCACCCTAAATGATTGCATGATCTTGTATTACTTCCTGTTTCAGGGACTGAGATGAACATTGCTGGGGTATCGGTTCATACAGTTGGTGTAGAGTTGATGTGATTTCCTTAAGGACATGACTTAAAACTTCTCACATGGACAGTGGGATGGATAGCAGAAGACCTAAAATGTGTTTTCTCATTGCAAAAATCTGCCTCCTCCTTCAAGGAAGAAATCCATGATAGATTTTCTCTGTCTGAAACAGGGAAATAAATGTCAACTATAGCCATTGTAGGACTTTGTATTTATAGAGGAAATAGCAGGAAATCAGAGATGTCCTCAAAAATGCCCAGCCAGGGTTTGTTGCCATGTTTATCTTTCTCTGTCTGTGTCCCCCTCTTGTGACCACATGCTTAGAATAACTATTTTATCTGTACAGAAAATAACCTGCAAAGTATTACAAACATCCCCCGCTGCCAGAGGTGACATTTCTCTGCAGTCTTATCTGGGCAGGTTTCCTGGCAATGTCACCTTGGTGTCTCGGGGTTGTTTGGGCGAGTTTTTGTTTATGGGAAGCTCACTCAGTACCCACTGAGAGAGGAAACTTTTGCAATGCCCAGAGGATTGTTTATTTGAAGGTTGAAAAGTTCATGTACGTGGAATGGACAAGTGGGAAGTGATGGTTGGATGAGGAAAGGGAAATACAGTTTCCAAGCCTTGCTGTTACACCTTTTAAAAAATGTCCTTCCAAGGTGCCCTTGCAGATTGATGGCCAGGGTGCAGAGCAGCAGCGATGCCTTTTTGGGGTGACTGCACCTGCTTGGCCTGCAAAGCTGAAATTACAAACTTGATTGATACTTTTCAGTCAAAAACCTCAATCACAAGGTTACCGTGAGATTTCCAACATATCCAGGGCTTTGTGTCTGGAGAAAAATGTACAGAGGGTTTTCAGCTTCTGATACATCGAGAAACCTAATTAGTTCTATTCAACAGTTAATCAGACATGCACTTGGCGTTTGGAAAACAAATTACAGCTGTTAGGTGATGCAAGATTTCCTGGGAGAGCGCTGTTCTCGTGATCTTCAGCACAAAACCACCGGGCAATCAGGATTCTGTCTGCAAGACAGAGCCGTGAAATCACTGCGGATGTCTCGTAACGCAGGCTGGGTTCCACTTGAGGAAGGGATGGAGACAGAGCCTGAACCCAAAGAGGGGGTCTGGGTACCCCCAGAGGGGTCAGCTGGGTACCCACTGAGGGGGTCAGACAGGTACCCACAGAGGGGGTTTGGGTACCCCTAGAGGGGTCAGCTGGGTACCCACAGAGGGGTCAGATGGGTACCCGCTGAAGGAGTCTGGCTACCCACTGAGGGGGTCAGATGGGTACCCAGAGAGAGGTCAGATGTGTACCCACAGAGGGGGTCAGCTGGGTACCCACAGAGGGATCAGTTGGGTATCCAGAGGGATGGGGGAAGAACTGGAGTGAGCCCACCCCACGTGGGCTTTGTTTGTCTTGTTCTTTTAGTGGGGAATCCCGGAATCCCAGGATACGCTGACCTGGAAGGGACCCACAAGGGTCATCCACTCCAACCCTCAGCCCTGCAAGGAACATCCCCAGAGTCCCACCCTGTGCCTCAGAGGATCATCCCAATGCTCCTGGAGCTCTGGCAGCCTTGGTGCTGTGCCCACTGCCCTGGGGAGCCTGGGCATGCCCACCACCCTCTGGGGGAAAGAACCTTTTGCTGAGATCCCACCTGCCCCTGCCCTGGCACAACTCCAGCCCTTCCCTGGGTGCTGTCCCTGTCCCCCAGAGCAGAGATCAGTGCCTCCTCTGCCCCTCCCAAGGAAGTTGTAGACCCCAACTAGCCTACAACCAGTAACTAAGGGAATGTGCTTGGCCCCGGCCCTGCTCCCTGTGCTGGGAGGAGCTGGAATTTTCGAAAGGCTCCCGCTCTTCCCTTCCAGGCAGACTCACATCCCTTTAGTAGGCCAAGCTTGCATTACTAATGTTTTCATCAGCCAGAGCAAAGTAAATCCATTAGTCACAGTGTCCTTCATGTGATAATGATGTTTAGCACTCATTAAAAAGTAATTGTAACCACTTTTGCCTACTTTATCAGCAGGATTCAGCGGGTGATTTGATGATCAGGAGCATCCAGCTGAAGCACGCAGGGAAGTACGTCTGCATGGTGCAGACAAGCGTGGACCAGCTCTCGGCTGCTGCAGACCTCATTGTAAGAGGTATTTGAATTTTGTTACTGTTGTTGTTGTTGTTGTTGTTGTTGTAAAATTGCCTTTTTTTATCCTATCTTGTGCTGCTGGTAAGATAATGCCTGAGCTCAGAGACATCCCAGCACCCTGTAATTAAGGGAAAAGCTTGGAGGACATGCTGGGGCTGCCGACATGTTTTCCAGCTGCATCCAGAGTGCTGCAGATGTTCATTCAGTGGGCACAGCCCACGTCGGTGCCCTGGTCCATGGCTGTGTCCCGAGGGCCAAACCTGCACCAGCTGAGCTCCTTTGACAGGTGACCTGAGCAGCAAAGCAGTGCCCGGGCTGTTCACCGCACCTCTGCCAAGCTGTGTCCTTCCTTTGGTAGGAGGAACATGATTTAGTCACTCCACTGCTATCTAAAGACCTCCATTGCACAGGAGATGTGTCGGTATGACCTGACCAGAGCTGCCAGGAGTCACCCTCAGGCCAGATCCTCATGAGGAATAGGAGTTATATTTTCCTGCTCGTTAACTTTGGGGAAAGCAGACTGTGGTGCTGCTCTGTCCCTTGGTTCTCACAGACCCCAGGAATATCATGGAATTGTTTAGGCTGGAAAAGCTCTCTGAGATCAAGTGCAAAGGCCACCACTGACCCATGTCCCCAAGTGCCCCATCTACACCGTTTTTAAATCCCTCCAGGGATTGGGACTCCACCACTGCCCTGGGCAACCTGTTCCAATGCTTGATCACCCTTTCCATGAAGAAATTTTCCTTAATGTCCAGTCTGTACATCTCCTGACACAACCTGAGTCCGTTTGCTCTTGTCCTCCCACACGTTCTCTGTGTAAGTTCTCAGGCACCTCAGTGAAAGGGGCAGGGATTGAAAAATGAGAAAGCAATTGCCTCTTGCACTGACTCTCTGGGTTTTTGTTGCAGCACAATTTCAGATGAAGTTTTATTGTTTGTTTAGCTCCCACATTTCAACACAGGCTGCTGCTGGGTGCCTCGGTTGGGTAATTTCCTTAGTGCTGCCTCTGTCAACAAGCAGGAGGAACATCAAATTCTCACAAGAAAATGGCCCTTGATGATGATAAAATACTGATCTTGTCACTTCTTTAAAATATTGAAGGTGATGAAACGGTGGCACAGGCTGCCCAGAGAAGGCCAGGTTGGACAGGGCTTGGAGCAACCTGGGGTAGCAGAAGGGGGTGAGACTGGATGGGCTTTAAGGTCCCTCCCAACCCAAACCAGTCTGATTTTATGATCAATGGGACGTTTTCATCCAGGCCAGTGATCCCAGAGCTCACTGAGAGTTGTGCTGTATGGAAACTGGGAAACTTCCCTGGGCTGTGGCACAGGAGCAGGAGCTGAATGGCTGGTACATCAGTGCAGCCTTCAGAATAACTCTGAGGAGTTTTTAAAATACTGGAATTGTGTCAAAATAAGAACAGATGCTGGATTAAAAAAGTAGATACTAGACTAAATACCAATTATCTATGTCAGGGAATATGAAACAATGATACAGAAAGCATAGCTATTCCCAGAGACGAAGTGAAGGCAGTTTGTTTCAACTTCTGCCAACCAGCAGGAGCAATTTGTGAAGAATACAGTGAAATTCCATCTTCTAGTGTAGCAGCAGAAGAGCCACTGCTCTCCAGGCCTGTGTGATGTGGCTGCTCCCCCCAGCAAAAACAATTTAAAGTTTTAATTTCTCAGAAATTAAATCTGGCTAGACCTGCTGAACTTTCATTTTAAAGACAGGATATTGGAAGGTTTGAGGGTATTTTAGATATTTAAACATGTCCAGCTCTCTGAATATCATATGAGAGTAATTTTAATCCACAGCGTGAGTTGCAAGAGGAGAATGTGCTTGAGTACCCAAAGGGTACCTTGGCCCAGTACCTAAAGGGGCTCCAAGAGAGCTGGAGAGGGACTTGGGACAAGAGATGGAGGGACAGGACAAGGGGAACAGCTCCAAAATGGCAGAGAGAGGGGTTATATTGGTTATTGGGAAGGAATTGTTCCCTGGGAGGGTGGGCAGGCCCTGGCACAGGCTGCCCAGAGAAGTGTCTAAGGCCGGGTTGGATGGGGCTTGGAGCCACCTGGGCTGGTGGAAGGTGTCCCTGCCCATGGCAGGGGATGGGATGGGCTTCAAGATCCCTTCCAACCCAACCCATTCTGGGAGTCTCTGGGGTGGGAAGAGGCTGCACCTCAGGTACCACTCCCAGGAACAATGGCCGTGTGATAGAGGAGAGAGGTCTGTCCCTGACTGGTATGTTCTGCTGGCTTTGCTGGTTAAAAAAGACCCCAGCAGTGAAGCAGAACACACTGGTGTGTCCTTGGACATGGTGCTGGTGCATCTCCCTGGATGTGGTGCTGGTGCATCTCCCTGGACATGGTACTGGTTCCTCCCAGTCTCATCCAGGCACTGAGGGCTGGGACTGCACCGATTGCTCAGCAGGGACTGCGTTCCCTCTGTCCTGAGAAGGGTGAGATATCCACCTCAAGCCCTCCACCCCGCCCTGTCCTGCACTCCCCAGGTCCCCCAGGTCCCCCCGAAGCCGTGACGATCGACGAGGTGACGGACACGACGGCGCAGCTGTCCTGGAGGCCGGGAGCAGACAACCACAGCCCCATCACCATGTACGTGGTGCAGGCACGGACCCCCTTCTCGGTGGGCTGGCAGGCAGTGAGCACAGGTAAATCCATCCCTTCCAACTCCCCCGCTGGAAAACTCACCCGTCGGGATGCGCCCGGCGCTGGACCGGCTCTGCTCCCTGATGTGAGAAGCAATTTCCCAGGCTGCAGAGCACTGCTCTTATTAACTGGTTGCAGGTTTGGCAAGCCAAAGATTTAGGGTCCAGTCAGTGCCATTCCTCATCCATTTTTCTCATGAATGTTTAAGGGAAAACAGAATGAATTCCTATCTTCTGTTGCCACGCTGGAGATATACAACAGTAATTGTGGTCTATAAAGACATCCCTCAGGGACAGGCTGTGTCATCTGGCCTACCTTAAAGTGGAATTATGTCCCTGATAGAGGGAAAAATCCCTTGATGTAATTGCTCATTCCGTCAGAGGTTAATTTTGTTCCAGTGACCATTAAATAGAGGGAACAGTGTGTTTTAAAAAGAGAAGAATAAAACCGCTTTAAACCTGTTGTCTTGACACTTTGTTTTCAAACAGTGGCAATTTAAGAGAAACTCTTTAATAGCAGGAATTTCTGGGCTAAAGGCACAGGGGTTTAATGCTGCCTCTTGGACTTCTTTGCAGTTACAAAGATGACAAAAGGTTTATCAATCCTTAATCACTCTACATTTATGTTCAACCCTCACTTTGAAGGAAATCAGAGATCTGTCTGCCTTTTTCTCAGAGTTTTTAGTATTTCAGTGGGTTTCCTTGCCCTCCTGACCCCCGGCTGTCTCCCAGTTCCAGAGGTCATCGACGGCAGGACGTTCACGGCGACGGTGGTGGGGCTGAACCCCTGGGTGGAGTATGAATTCCGCGTGGTGGCCGCCAACCTCATCGGCATCGGGGAGCCCAGCAGGCCCTCGGAGAAGAGGAGAACTGAAGAAGCTCGTAAGTGGTCATGGACAAAACACTTAAACCCCGTGGAATTAAAACTCACTGGCCCTAAAAGACACCTCAGTCATGGGAAAGCCTTGGTGGATGGCTCCTCTGTTCTGCTTCATACCATAAAGGAACCGAATATGAAATAGGAAAACAAATATAAGCACTTCTTTATGGAAGATAAATGTTTAAACTAAACAATTAGAGACTGAATACACAAGTTAATTGACATACTTTTAATATACTTTTATTGACATACTTTTAATGTGCTGTTTGCTGTGCCAAATTAGTCACTTTAATGGCTTTCCTGGTACCAGCAGATTGCTGTGGCTGCACAGCTCTGTTCCATCTCCATGGAACATCTTCTGGCTTCCAAGTTGCCACATTTACCTTCTGCACTTATTTTTTTGCAGTTCCTGAGGTGACCCCAGCCAACGTCAGTGGAGGTGGAGGGAGCAAGTCTGAGCTGGTCATCACCTGGGAGGTGAGTCTCATCCCAGGTCCCAGGGAGGCTTCTGTGCGTTTCAAGTGGTTTGCAGGGAAAAAGCCCAGATTTGGGCATAAAAATGCCCAGTTAGTAAAATGGAGCTAAAGAGCTTCCCCTCCACATGCCTCTGTGCTGGTGGAAGGTGTCCCTGCCCATGGCAGGGGTGGGATGGGATAGGATGGGCTTTAAGGTCCCTTCCAACCCAACCCATTCTGGGAGTCTCTGGGATGGGAAGAGGCTGCACCTCAGGTACCACTCCCAGGAGCAATGGCCATGCGATAGAGGAGAGAGGTCTGTCCCTGACTGGTATGTCCTGCTGGCTTTACTGGTTAAAAAGACCCCAGCAGTGAAGCAGAACACACTGGTGTGTCCTTGGACATGGTGCTGGTGCATCTCACCACCAGCAGGGAAGTGCTGGGCAGGGGGCTCAGGGACACCAGCTCCGCTCCCCTGGACTCCCAGCACGTCCCTACGGCAAAACAGGGATGGGCAGAAGCACTGAGGGGTAGAACAGGTGCATCCCAAGCCTGCTGGGCTGGCTCCAGGCGTCATCCCTCATGCTGCAGGGGGTGTAAGGCAGCACGGAGCCACACGAGGTTGGCTGTCAGTGCCGCCCAAGGCAGCCAGCACGAGGAGATCCACAGTGAGCAATGTCTGAGACTCCCGAGGCATGTGGGGTCAGAACTTCAGCCCTCTGTCTGCTCCTGCCTCCCTGTTGGGATGGGATGCAGCTGCCACGTTTTCCCTAATAATGAACTTCACCGGCCACACTGACACTTCCATCTAGCACTGTTTCTGACCAGGCTGGCAGAATGAATCACCAGAGATATTTTTAAGGTTATTAAAAACCTATAAATGGGTTTTTGTCCTCGCCACATGGCTCAATGTGCTAAATTTCCTCCTCTGTTGGACTAATTAGCTACGCTGTGTCTCCTAAAGATACTGCAATATGTTTCAAAAACACGCATGGCAAGAACATCAGACATTGGTTTCAGTTGTAATTTGTACAAAATATAATTTGTGTTTTGATAGAACAGTTGTTTTAGTCTTTGAAATGTCCAGGGGCCATTTCTTTCTGGTCTGTGCAGCCTTACAAAGCAGAGTGGGCAGCAGCAGGAGTGACCCGTGTGTGCTTGAGCACCACATCTGTGGCACAGCAGCCCATAATTATGGAGTATTTTAGTACTTGAAGCTTTTGGGTTAATGCAGCTTTTTAGGGGGCTGCAGACCTGAGAGTGGAGAGTGTCAGCGTGTCCAGGATGTTCTTTGGGGACTCAGATGGGATCCCAAAGGTGTGAGAGCAGCTGCACGTGTGTTGGGAAAGCAGGAACCGTGTCCTTGGCTCCCCTCGACAAACCTCAAACTCTTGGTCATGGCAGTGCCTGAAATGTCATCAGTGGAGGCTCCATCTGGTCAGTGGAGGAAGGTAAAATAAGTGTGGGCAGAAGCATCCTCTGGAGGTGCTGCCTCCCTCGCTGACGGAGCAGGAAGGCTGTAGCATTGGAGGGATGGGATAACGGGTTGGATGGGAAGGAGGACCTGGTCCAGCAGCTTTAGCAGCACCCAGAGGCAGCACGGGGCGATGAAGGTGTGCCCCTGCTGCCAGTGCTCTCTGTGCTGCCCGCAGACGGTGCCCGAGGAGCTGCAGAACGGCGGCGGCTTCGGCTACGTGGTGGCGTTCCGGCCCCTGGGCACCGTCAGCTGGATGCAGACGGTCGTGGCCTCGCCGGACGCCGCCAGATACGTGTTCCGCAACGAGAGCCTGCCGCCCTTCTCGCCCTACGAGGTCAAGGTCGGGGTCTACAACAACAAGGGCGAGGGCTCCTTCAGCCCCGTGACCGTCGTCTACTCGGCAGAGGAAGGTAGAGCCGGGAGCCCACCCTGCCCTCCTCCCTCCTCCCCCCTCCCCTGGGCACGGTGGTGGCCGGCTCAGCAAGGGCCTGGTATCCACCTTGACATATCCTTTGATACCTAAGCCTTGCTCTGATTTATAATAAATGGCAAGCCGTGATTAATTCTTTTCATGGCCATTAAAATAACATTAATCGTAATGAAATCTTTTGATATTAATGGAAAAGTAATATGTAATCTGGAAAGAATTCCACTGAGATTTAGCATGAATTAATGGCCACTGATTAGAAAATGTTCCCACTTGTCCTAATTACAGTACATGGTATCCTGGGCTGAGTTTAGTAATGACATCTTATTATTTCTTAGGTAGAGGAGCTGGTGCTGCCCGGCACAGCCTGACAGGCCGTTGCTTTGAAATGTGGACATTTGTTTGCTTGCTTTCTTGTGCAATGAAGAAAATAAATCCCTTGACATTTGGGACTAATTGAACATCAAATTGAAAAGCCTTACTTTTATTTTTAACCCCACAGAGCCCACGAGAGCTCCAACCACTGTTTTGGCCAGAAGCCTTTCTGCCTCCGACGTTGAAGTTTCTTGGGCTCCCCCTTGGGAGACCCAGCACAAAGGAAGAATACAGGGATACGAGGTACGGAGAGGGAATGCAGGATCCTTGAGGAGATGTGGAGATACATCTTGGGCACTCACCGTAGTGTGCTCCTGGGCTGTATTTGCTTCCCTTCGCCTCTTCAGCAAGCAAAGATTTCTCCCACATGGTTAAAAATCACACACCTTTCTGTGTGTGCTGTGGCTGCAAATGGGGAGCAGAGTTTGCTGGGGGGACCTGTGTGAAGGTGCTCCCATGGCCAGGCAGTGCTGGAGATTCTGGGGAGGAAGCACTGGAGATCCTGGGGAGGGAGCACTGGAGATCCTGGGGAAGGAGCACTGGAGATCCTGGGGAAGGAGTACTGGAGATCCTGGGGAGGGAGGGCTGGAGAACCTGGGGAGGAAGTGCTGCAGGTGCTCTGGTCCCTGCAGGGCTCAGGAAAGGATGGGGCAGGATGCAGGACCTGTCCTGTGGGCTCAGTCAGGGATGGGAAGGGATGGGAGTTGTCACCCCATGGCTGGGGATGGGCACGACCCTGCTCTGCTCCCCAGGTCAGGTGTTGGCGGCACGACGAGAAGGAAGAGAACGCCAAGCGGATCCGGACGGTTGGCAATCAAACATCCACCAAGGTGGGCAACTTGAGGGGCAATGCCCTGTACCACCTGGCAGTCAGAGCCTACAACACAGCGGGCACCGGCCCCTCCAGCGCCGCCATCAACGTCACCACCAGAAAGCCACGTGAGTGTGGGAGGGTGGGGGTGCTTCCAGGGGAGTCCTGCTGGGGACATCCTGCCAGGGGGGTCCTGCCTGCACTCCCACCTTGCCTTCAAACCCTCTGGACCTGAAGGAGCTGCCGGGCTCCTCTTTGCCAGGGTTTTGTGCACAGGGCCCACCAGCCTCAGCCTTTTCCCTTTATTCTGTTTCGGAAGGCTCTTCCCAATGTTAAGTAAAGCAGAGCATGCAAAACCCAAATCACAGCTGTGCAGGCCAATTAAATATTTATCTCATCCTTCAAGAGGGCTTTTTTCTTCTGGGTTCAGGCATGTTGAGCAGCTGACTGAATCCTTTTCTCCTTTGGAGCACTGTGTTGTGTCACAGCTCCCGTGACCTTGGGGACACAGAGCAGTGGAACAGCCCCTTAGCTTTGCAGAGGGACAGGACTCTGGGCAGGCTCAGCTCTGGTGGCAGAAGCCTCGTGGGTACTGGGAGGGATCTAGCTCTTCAGCAACATCATGCCCTGTGTCTTTTGGTGCAGCACCAAGTCAGCCCCCCGGGAACATCATGTGGAATTCATCTGACTCCAAGATTGTTCTGAACTGGGACCAGGTGAAGGCACTGGACAACGAGTCAGAAGTGAGAGGCTACAAAGTGAGTGTTTCCATGAACCCGGTGTCGAGCTGGGGTTTATGGTAAGGCCAGGCAAGGTGTTTTTCACGGCACTTGCCTGGTTTTCCAGGCTCAAATGGGAGCATTTCTGCAAAAGCAGAGGCCATGCCTGTGCAACATGAGCACCCTCTCCCCACTGCTCCCCCTGTGAGGGGGTCTCAGCCCATGGACCTTCAGCTGCTGCTCCCTCTGTAGCTCCCACCTGCAGGACCCCTCTCCTGCCCCTGGAGAAAACCTCCCAAAGGCTGTAGTTGGCTCCTGAATTGCAGATAAATAAAGGGCTTTTTTAATAGCTCCCATTTTCTTCAGAAAGCAAAACCAAAAGGAAGAGAATCCTCATTAGTAGCAGTTTTAATAGGATATAATTTAACTAGAGAGAAATCTTGGGAAGAGTTCAGCTCCATCACCTTCCACAAGGGCTTCATTTGGCCCAAAGAAGATGCCGGTTCTTGATTTCCAGATGTTGCCTCAGGGGTTGAGTTGTGCAAACATTTCCCCCCAGAGCCTGAGACAATGAACCTGGCCATGCTTTGTGTTTTGTGCCCAGTCTGGAGTGCCAGTGGCATCAGCTCGAGGAGCCTGTGCCAGCTCTCCTGAATTTCTGCACAAATTTTGAAGTATCTTTGGTGCACTGCATGGGCTAATCAAAACTAAGTAATTCCTCAGGGTTTTTAGTCCAAACCTCAGATTAATCTCAGCAATCTGGACTGACTTTTCACTACATATTTTAGGTTTGAAATGCAAATTAAGAAGTCATTTGAAAGAGGGAGAGAGAGGGACTCATCACCCTGAAAAAGCAAACTGCTTCTAGTGGGTTTCTACAATATCCTCTTTTTAACTTACTGTTAGCATAGCACAGCCAGATGGGTTTCTGTCCTGAATCAAAGCAAAACGTTGCCTACTTTTCTTCCTTTTCTCTAGAAATCTTGTATTTTATGTCACAATTTATGATAAAAATGAATAGAACTCCCCTATCTCAGAAAGTCATCCACAAAGTCAATTATTCTGGGAAGCTGTTGGTGGCACTGTATGAAATGTCCCAACTCTGTTTCCCAAAGAAGCATAATAAGAAGTTTCTGCCCCTCTATAAATAAGCCTTTACTTACACAGGGATTGATCTGAGCTCTGTCGAGGTGCAGGTTTTGCTGAGGGGCTGCCCCAGGTACCAGTGCTGTGTTTGGGGCACACATCCACCCGCTCCCAGTGTCACCTCCCTGCCCAGGCACTGTCCCCACTGTGCTGGGTCTGTGCCCCCTGTGCCCCCCGTCGTGTCTCCCCTGGCTGCAGGTGCTGTACCGGTGGAACAGGCAGAGCAGCACGTCTGTGATAGAGACAAACCAAACCTCAGTGGAGCTGTCCCTGCCCCTGGACGAGGATTATATCATCGAGATCCGGCCTGTCAGCGACGGCGGCGACGGCAGCAGCAGCGAGCAGATCCGAATCCCAAAGATATCCAGTAAGGACCATTCCACAGGGAGCCGGGATGCACCAGGGCTGGGAGTCCCAGCAGGGCAGGCTGTGCTTCCATCCACTTCCCAGACTCACCCAGGACTAGCATTCCAGCCCCCAGCTCTGATTTCATCCCCAAATCAAGATTAAACCATAAGAAATGCCATCCTAAGAAGTTATATTTGTATTTAAGGTTTCTGGACACTTCCCACTCCCTCCCTTCCACACTCATATATAAGTTGAATATATTGTTTCAGTGCAATTCACTATAACCAAATACAAAATGCAGTGTTAGAGGCTTTTAAATTATAAGGCTACTGTACAGCCATATTCCATTGTGTGCTGGATGCATAAATATTTATTTAGGGAAATGAGGTTGTGTAGGAGAACAAACAGAAAGAGTATTTTATTACACAACATGGCTTTTGCAAAATCTCCATGTCCCATCTTCCATTAATAATGGCCCAGTTTATAAGCTGCATTAAATCAGGAGCCTCTGCAATGCAGGAAGATGGCATTAAAATTACAGCAGTGCAAAAAACCCTGGGTGAGAGCGGAGTTCTCTCCACTGTGGCTGTATAAACCATGCAGAGGAATTTAATCAGCAGGCACAGGAGAGGGAAGGAGAGCTGGAGCACCTGCCAGCTCAGATTTGGCTCAAGGCACTGGGTCACTGTGCAGGTACCCGGCCCCTCCAGGATGGGGGTCGTGCCAGGCTGGGGCCATAAAGGACAGCTTGAATAGAGCACTGTTGTGAAAATACAAAATAGTGAAGAACCAGGGTGTGAAATCGTGTAATTGCGAAGGAAACCTCAACACAATGGTGGCACCAATTGAAATTAAACAAAAAGTTCAGTTGGAGAGGTGGCACGTGGTATCACAGAATATGCTGAGCTGGAAGGGACTCGCAGGGATCATCCACTCCAGCCCTGCAAGGACCATCCCCAGAGTGCCCCCCTGTGCCCCAGAGGATCATCCCAATGCTCCTGGGGCTCTGGCAGCCTTGGTGCTGTGCCCACTGCCCTGGGGAGCCTGGGTAGTGCCCACCACCCTCTGGGGTAAGGACCTTGTCCTGAGATCCCACCTGCCCCTGCCCTGGCACAGCTCCAGCCCTTCCCTGGGTACTGTCCCTGCTCACACAGAGCAGAGATCAGTGCCTGCCCCTCCTCTGCCCCTCCCGAGGGAGCTGGACCTGCAATGAGGTGTCCCCTCAGTCTCTTCTTCTCCAGCTGGACACCCCAAGTGCCCTCAGTGTCCTCACACACTGCCCCTCCAGGCCCTGAACCATCCCCATGTCCCTCCTTTGGACACTCTCCAATGGCTTCATGTCTCCAATGGCTGTGACACCCAAACCTGCCCCAGTGTCCCAGGTGGGGAACAGGACAATCCCCTCCCTCCCCAGCGATGCTGTGCCCTCCTGACCCTTTGTGGTAGTTTACATTTTAGCCCTTGGTGAGGTTTGTTGTTCTTTAGGCCTTCCCTAACAACTGGGGTCAAAAGCTAAGGCAGTATTCCACCCTATTCCCTTACGGAATCAGGTGTATATCAGTAGGCAAGGGGCAGGTCCTCCGTTCTTGGGCTCTGGCTCTTCTCCCTCCCTGTGGGATCAGCTCACAGACAGCAGCTCTCAGTGTTTGGGCCTCGCTTATCCACGTGGGCTGAGACCCATCTGAGAGCTCTGTCCGAGCCCGTGTCCAAAGGGGAGGAATCTGCTGTTCTTAAGGGAAGTGGTGAGATTTTATTGTACTAGTTATTTTGTTAAGCTAATCCCTGAGTTCCCATTGTTTTTATCTGTAGTGTTTTTACCCCTTTTTGTCCTTTCTGCCCTTCCCTTTTTCCCTTTGGGATTGGTTGGGATTGATTGGGGTTCCTATTCATATGTACATAGTGTTTAATTGTACATAATTGTACATAGGTAGAAACATATTCTTTGCTGCAATTTTCTTTTGCTACTGTTTTTTTTCCCCTTCTCCCTGTCGGGTGGGGGGATGATGTCGGGTTGTTGTTCAGGTTTGGCCGGGAGCCAACCTACACTGCTACACCCCCCGAAAGAGGGTCCAACCTTGACATCACCCAGGGCAGAATGAGGGTGCTGGGGCAGAATGAGGGTGCTGGGGGTGGTTGATGAGGTGCTGGGGGTGGTTCATGAGGGTGCCGGGAGTCTTTCAGGAGGTGCTGGGGGTGGTAGATGAGGTGCTGGGGGTGGT
>VWZG01012793.1:1906062-1928395 GCA_013396735.1 Grallaria varia | reverse complement strand
GGTGCTGGGGGTGGTTGATGAAGTGCTGGGGGTGGTTCAGGAGGTGCTGGGGGGGGTTCAGGAGGTGCTGGTGGTGGTGGTGGTTAATGAGGGTGCTGGGGGTGGTTGATGACACGCTTGGGGTGGTTCATGAGGTACTTGGGGTGGTTGATGAGGGTGCTGGGGCTCTCTGCTCACCGGTGGCCTCCCCTCCCTCCCCGCAGATGCCTACGCGCGCGGCCGCGGCGCCTCCACGTGCAGCGCCTGCACCCTGTCTGCCATCAGCACCCTCATGCTGTCGCTCACAGCGCGCTCCAGCCTATGACGGCGGCGACACGCGGGGCTCCTCCGTGACAACACAAGCAGCGTCCAGCTAGTTGTTCCGAAGACACCCAGTGCTAAGTAATAGTGTGGTCTGAGTACATCTTACTACTGGAAAAAAACAAACAAAAAAAAACCAACAAAAAAATGTTTATGCTTCTTTAGGAATGGCATTATACAGTACTTCCTCAAAGCAAATATAGCTTTGTCTGAAGTTTCCTTGGAAACTCTGCAATGCACTGAAAACATCTGTAATATGATGTTACCAAAGCAGTTTACATATGTCCTTATATGCATATTTTTTATTATATATTTAGTGTTTTATAGAATTTTTTAAAGTTAACATATGATGTAGATATTAATTTTTTTCCTCTGCTATAAAAATGCTGCGGACAACATAATCACGGAAGTATTGTTTGGAATTTTTTCCTTTATGATGGAGAGTTCAAAGCTGTCCTTAGTAACTTGGCTGCCCGTTCACTGTACAGTTCTGTGAGGCCACAGGAGGCAGAACCCACCCAGTCCTGGTTTATACTCTGGCTGAACTTCAGTGGCACCTCCAGTGACTCCCGTGTTCAACCAAGCGCTGCTGACACACGAGGGGGTACATTTTAGTCAGAGGTCTAAGCAAGACGAGCTCGAAGTCCTCAGTAAAAATACCACAATCATGCAAAAACCCAGGAATTTTGGTTGGTTGTGGACTACAGGACACGTAACAACTGTTCTGGCACCTGCGGGGAGGGGCCATCCCTGCTGCCTTGAAATGCCTTGGGATTAATTAATATCCAGCTGGGGAGGAACGAGGACACTGCAAAGACGGGATGTCTGTCTCTGCTGGCACAAAGGGCCGGGCAAAGCCAGCTGGGCCACCTCGCCTTGGGCACTTCATTCCCAGGAAACCAGGACCCAACGACTCCGAGACACAAAGCTGCTTCGGGAGGCAACCCACCATCCATCAGAATTCCAGTGTGGACACAGCACTTAGGAAAGCTGCTCTGGAACACAACCCACCATCCATCAGAATTCCAGTGTGGACACAGCACTTAGGAAAGCTGCTCTGGAACACAACCCATCATCCATCAGAATTCCAGTGTGGACACAGCACTTAGGAAAGCTGCTCTGGAACACAATCCATCAGAATTCCAGTGTGGACACAGCACTTAGGAAAGTTGCTCCGGGACACAGCCCATCATCCATCGGAATTCCAGTGTAGGAAAGCTGCTCTGGAGCTGCCCAGTGGCATGCGGGATCTCCGGAGGGCTCTGTAGGAAGTTTGCCTTTCTCTGGAAACTCTTCCCAGGCGCTGGAAGGCACAGCAGGGTCCCACCGGAACACGACAATGCCCACATGGAATCATTCTTCTTAAGGGAAGGACTGTTTGCTACTACGGGGGAATTTTGTAAGTTCACTCAGATGGGAAAATGCTGGTCAAAGGCAATGGAATTTTCTATACAATTTTCAAGTTTCAATGCGCTGCAGTGGTATTTTTTTTTTCTTTTTAATTCCTGATAGCTTGAATTTGCCTGTAACTTGTCTTTTTTGCTTACAAAATACTACAGTTAACTTTTAGACCTTCTATAATATATTTATTCAGTAACTCATAATCAGGATTCCACTTGTGTAAAAGTCAGGGGTGTTGACCAGAGAAATATTGTCAGTATTTCAAGCTGTGTTCCTTTCTTAGTTTGATATGGTTACTTCTATGTAAAAAAGATAAAATAAGAAAAACAAAAAAAACCACAAAACCAAGAAAAACGAAGTTTAAAAAAAAAGCTGCTGTAGTTTTCTCCCCGGTGTAAATGATATTTATCAGTGATCTAGCAGATGTAATCTTTTTTTAAAGGTATTGGTAATAAATATTCTGTCATTTGTAAAGATACCTGTCTTCCAGGAGCCTTTTTCCTCCAAGTTTCGTTCTGCCCAGGGAGAAACTTCACCTCAGCCCCTGCTCAGACTGTCACTGGTGTGAAGATGCAACAGTTGGTTTAAGTCAAAACTTTGTGGAGGCAGGAAAAAATTATATTTATACATCTCTGGTCTAGTCCTGCTTCTAAACTGACACCAAACAATCTGTGGGGGTGGATTTGGGGTGACAGTGTGTATTTATGCAGAGCCATGACCTGTCTGAGCTCCTGGGGCTGCTGCTGTGGGAGCATTGCTGACCCTGCAGCCCAGGCAAAGCCCCTGCGGGTACAGCAGCAGTTCCTGAGGATTTTGGGGAGCCTGAAACCACGACATCCACCAAACCCACCTTTCTGATTCTTTCAGGAGTGGCAGCACAGGAGCCACAGGATGTGCTTGGCATTTCAAAGGAGCACTACTGCACTTTGCAATCAATGAAGCATAAAAATAAAATGGCCCAGTAGCACAATTGCATTTTAAAAAAGAAATTTAAAGTTGCCATTTTCAGAGGCAGGCAAGGGCACATTCCTGGGGCTGCACTGCCAGAGGCAGCGGGGAAGAGCCACGGCAGGAGGAATGCACGGGTGGGAGCCAGGTCTGGAGAGAAACTTTGGAACAAATATTTCCCTGCCGTGGGAATTTGGGGATCTAGAGCTTCCCTGTGGTGTGGGCTGTGAAACTGTGCCAAAACATGACACACAGCCCTGAGCTCCCCACTGCGCTCATGGAATCATGGAATCCCAGGATGGTTTGGGTTGGAAGGGAATCTTGAAGACCATCCAGCCCAGGTGGCTCCAAGCCCCGTCCAACCTGGCCTTGGACACTTGCAGGGATCCAGGGGCAGCCACAGCTTCTCTGCCCAACCTGTGCCAGGGCCTGCCCACCCTCCCAGGGAAGCACCAAGAACCTGACATGCAAAACATATTTATGTACATTGCATTAATCTCTGCAATATCTTGCTATTAATGGGAATGAAATTATATGTAGAAATCTTCTTTATTAGGCCACTTGAAGGCATGACATTAAATATATTCCAATAAATGAATTCTCTTTAGTCTCATTTTTAGGATTTCGCTAATGAAATTCTGATTTTGGATTGTTAAAGTTGGGCACCTCAAATCCATTAAAAGCACATGCAGGAGAGACATTTGAGGCACAAACACTGTTATATTAATGAGCTACATTAATTTTGATGGAGACCATGATGAGAACTGGCTCATTTATTATAATTATCTTTCATCTGTAGTACCTGGGAACTCCATTTCTTTAGGCACATTCCAAAGAATTGCTGGATTAAGTCTTTGTTTTCGTTCTTTGTTAGCGTGCTTAAGCCCATGGATGGACAGGAGCTGGATGGACAGGAGGTTTCTTGGAAGCAGAAGGGACTCTGCAAGACCAGGAGAACTTTGTGATCTGCAACCAGTGAGCTCAGAGCCAGAGGTCTGAGGCAGGAGGTTCATTTGGTAGCTCCCTCAGTGGATTCACAAGGTGGGTAAATAAATCCCAAACAGAAACAGAGGCTGTCTCAAACATCCCACACTGGTGCTGTTTCCTTACAAAGCAGGATGTGGGTACCTTTGAGCAGTGCAGAGGGCACGGGGACATCACACATGTCCCCACACAGGAGTGGCTGGGCTGCACCCTCGTGGCTCACACACAGCACAGATGGCCCTGCTTTTAGCAAGGAATGGCATTTCCATGGAGGTTTTCCAGGCTGAAATTCACAGTTTGATTCCAGAGTGTCTCAGGGAGGGCAGATGTGGATCCCCAATCCCACGCTGGACCTGCTGCCACCGTGCAGCACCAGGAAGAGGGCACTGGGAGGCTGCACACCTTTTGTTACTGTGTTCCCAAGGTTTGTCCCCCTTGGTCACCACCAGGACCACAGCTGGGTACCTTGCTGCCATCCCCAGGGCCGTGCCAAGTCCCAGTTTGCATTCTGCATCTCAAGTTGTCAGAGTTAATTAAAGCAAAACAAATACCCAAAAGATTAAATGGCCAACCAGGAAAAAAAGCCATTAACTCTTTTCCAGATTTCTTTTTCCCCACACAGCCCTTGTTCCATGTACTTTTATCCTGCTTAAACTGGGATTTTTTGTTCAGCAGCTCATCCTTGAGGCACCTCGTGGAAGCAGCTCGTCCTCCCTGCTGGGAACACGGACACAGTGGAGGTGACCTGGAGCAGCCCCTCAGAAGACAGAGTCGTCGAGGGCTCTGCAGGAAAGGTCTTCAGCCAAGCTGCTGAACTCGGTCTCCGTGTCGCTGGTGCAGGTCCGTGCCCTCTGGAAAGCAAACACCCCTGTGAGCTGGGAGAGCTGGGAGAGCTGGGAGCTGGGAGAGCTGGGAGCTGGGCTGCTTTGGGCTGGGGCACAGCTAACATCCATTGCAAAACACGCGTGCATTTAGAGAAGGATCAAACCAAAATGTTTTGTGAGTTAAGAGCTGAGAGGGAGCATTGCGTTGAACAGGAGAACTTTCACGTTCCTGCTGAAGTTCTCACAGGGCTGCTCATCGCTCTGTCCCTCAGGCCAGCAGCCCCCTGCACCCACAGATTCCCATCTGGCATGTTTTACAAACCCCCCTGCACCCACAGATTCCCATCTGGCATGTTTTACAAACCCCCTGCACCCACAGATTCCCATCTGGCACGTTTTACACAGCCCAGTTGACCACAGTGGCCCCAGACATCCCTTTGCAGCCAAGGATGAGCTGGAGGGCACAGAACTGTTGAATCATTAAGGCTGCAAAGGACCTCCAAGATCATCAAGTCCAACCTTTGACTGACACCACCATTCCCACTAAATCCTATCATTACATGACACGTCCACGTGTTTCCTGAACAGCTCCAGGATGGTGAGTCCCCCACTGCCCTGGGCACCCCTTTAACACCCTTTCAGTGAAGGAGCAGGGTCTGAGGTATGAGACATTTTTGTGAACACCCAGCAGCAAAGTCCCACCGTGGGGCCATGACCTGACGCCTCAACACCGAGCAGAGTTGCACAAGCAAACGTGCAGGGCCGGGCTGACCTGCAGAAGGAAGCAGAAGTTGAGCAGCAGTTGAGCTGCTGGGAAGCCCTCGAGGGCAGCAGAGCAGCTCCTTGGGGACAAGCAGGTTCCCACGTTGCCACCACTGTGTGTGGCTTTCATCACCTCACCCTGTTGTTTACACTGCAAATTTAGGAACTGAATGTCCACAACAAACATCTCTCCTGGGTGATCTCAGCAGTGACCAGGGTCGTGTCTTCACCTCTCCTTGCTGGTGCCACCAACCCTGTGGCCACGGTGCCAGCAGAAAGGCCCTGGCTGGTATCAGCTGCCCACACCCAGCTCACTTCAAATACAGCTAAATACGAGGCAGTTCTGGTTCTGATGATGTGAAACAGCCTTCACAAGCTCACACTTCCCAGCTGCAGCATTAATATTTGCCATTTCTCATATTCTTATTTGTGATGCCCCAAGTCATGTTATTTTACACCCGTGGCTTTAATTAAAAACAAACATTTATAAGATAAATCTTTTAAGCCTGTTTTCTTGACCAGAGGGTGGAGTAAGAACAATATCAAAAAAGTCAAACCCCTTTTCTAAGGAGAAGCATGAAAAGTTATTGAGCAGCACTTCCCATGAGCAGACAATGAGGGGTTTTACCTTCTCTGTAAGGCAAATGTATTTATCAGAAGTAACAGCAAATGTAATAAGGCTTAAGTCCATCTTGACAGTAGGAGCAAAATACTTCAGATTGGTAGGTTTAACAAAACGAATCAGCTCTCCAGGAGTCACCCTCCAGTCCCTGCGAAGGCAGAGCACCTGCTTGTCTGTGGGGCAGCTGCATTTCCTACAGAAGGCAGAGCCAGAGGTACCATTCCTGCATTCCCTACAGAAGGCAGAGCCAGAGGTACCATTCCTGCATTCCCTACAGAAGGCAGAGCCAGAGGTACCATTCCTGCATTCCCTACAGAAGGCAGAGCCAGAGGTACCATTCCTGCATTCCCTACAGAAGGCAGAGCCAGAGGTACCATTCCTGCATTCCTTACAGAAGGCAGAGCCAGAGGTATGGAACACGTGCCTGAAATTTGTTGCATCTTAGCAAAGCACTCGATAATCCTTCTGTTCATTTTTAACCCTCCCCAAAACACAACATCTACAAACGAGGCCAGATCCAAAGCTCCTGCGGACTAGGACCTGTCCTTGGCAGAGAAAGTGGTCACACAGCCAGGTGAGGACCTACCACAGCAGTCAGGACTGCAAAAACAGCCTCAGGAATTGCTAAAGTCCATGGATAACCATGTTATCCTCACAGTCAAGACCATACACATCATTCCATTAACTGCACCCATGAATTTCCCCTTTGGCAAGCTTTGCCCAACACATTTGACCATGGAGGCCACATTTACTATGGACATTAGAAATTCTAAGAGGTCAAAAGGCTTTTACTGAGCCAATGAGAAGCTCCAAGATTTGGTGGGCATGGTGGTGTCAGGTCAAAGGCTGGACTTCTCCAACCTTAATGATTCTGTGATCGTATTTGCTCCCAGCCTTGCAGGAAAAGAGCAGCACACAAACACAGCATTGCTTCTAGTTTAAAACAAACAAGCAAACAAAAAAGTTACTAAAATCTTATTTTACCTCATAGTCAATTGGAAAGGGATCTCGGAATTTGTTGCTGGGTGTTGGAATTGGTGGAAACAGTTTGTTCCAGACATGCTTTCTGCAAAAAACAGCAACGGAGAGATGTGAAACAATTGCTTTTCCTGATGGATGACGTATCCAACAGGCAGAACGTGTTTAGCCCCAGGAGAAGACATGTCTCCTCCCCCACCTCCTCCTGGCCCCCTCCTGCTCCATCCCCGGCCCTGACAGCAGCAGCAGCAGGTTCAGAAGGGGTCACAGCCATGGATAATGGTCCATCAGTGCACACCCTGGGCACCTGGGAGGTGTGTTGTCCCTCACTTCTGGCCCCTGGGACATGTGGGTGATAGGGAGGAGATGGGCTGATGCTGTCCCCCATCAGCCTCTCCCATTGCAGCTGCAGCTGGTCCAACCCAGCAGGGCATTCCAGGGGCTTTCAGGGACAACAGGCCTGTCTGGGAGAGAAATTAATTGCTCTGATCTGTCTCTTCATGCTCGTGTTCTTCCCAAGGGCTCTGCTGTCATGTACCTTGTTTGGACAGTCAAGACAAGCTGCCTCGTGCTCAGAGTTTGGTTTCTGGACATGAACTGGCTGGCAGGAGAGCAACTGCAAATAATTGTGTGCCGAGGGAATGGAGAGGAGGCAGGAAAGGCCCCCGAGGTGGCTGCCAGTAAATGGTTCTGCTCAGCAGTGCAATAACTCATCCCATTAACGCCCCTGAGATCCCGTCCCTGCCTGACACCCCCAGCCCGGCTCAGCACAGGCACTGCTGGGGCTGTGACAGCAGCTGCTGCAGAGGGAACTTTGCCTTGTCTTTGGGACATCCCAGACACATTTCAGTCACCAAAACACATTCACTGTCTCCACCCCTGCATAGCACTGGGTCCAAACGGGGCCACATTTTCATGGGAACTCAGCCGGGGCAAAGATTGTAGGATCCAGTGCAGGATTAGCACCCAGGGTCTGTTCTGTGGAGCATCCTGACACCCATGAAGCAGAAATGTGGCCAAGGAGTGCAGCTGCTGGGACCCAGGGCAGATCTGCTCCTCTGCCCCCTTTCTTTTGTGACAGCCCTGCTAGCTGAGGTCTGGTTAGTTCGGTGCTTCTTCATCCAAAAGCTATCTGAGTTCTGCCAGGTTCTCCTTTATCCTGTTATTCCTTCTCACCAGGGAGGTGAGGAGGAACAACATTTCCTGTCTATCAGTTTGGGGCTAAACCTTCCTGGCTGAGCTGCTGCTGCCTCAAAGCACGTATTGATGCTCCACTAATTACTGGTGACTCTAGGGGAAGGGAAGGGCCCTGGCACTGCTCCCCCCAGGCACACAGCCAAGCAAACTGGGGGATGTCTCCCCACTGCTGCCCACGGATGAGGCTTTGTCATGGAATTGCACAGCCAGAAATGGGATCCTGGGGAGGAAAAGCAGAGGGTGAGGAGTTTCTGGGAGAGAAATGCTGAGCACAGTCGAGGCACTGGTGGCTGCAGAGGACAAGTGAGGTTGTGTGGTCAGCACTGGTGGAGTGGGACAGTAAGGTGGCTGCTGGTGTAACTCAGGAGTGGGACAGGATGAGTGCCAATATTATTAATCCAGCACCTGGAATCATCTCCATTTTTCCCAGCTTTCCTCCCCAGGGTTAGGTCACGTGCCCACACTCAGGTTAGCTCTGCAAGCACTGTTGTCTTCACAGCCCCTGCCCCTCAGGTCTCCCAAACTTTTCAGGAGGAGGGCCTGGAGGCCCCACCATTTCACCTGCATCACACTGAAGCTCTGTTTGCTGCCATTGCTGGGCAATGTACCCAACAAGAGTTGGCTCATTTGGGATGGGCACACTCCTGGTTGTGCTGATCGTCAGTAAAAGATTTTGATGGAACCATATCAAAATTCTTTATTGAGTCAGCAAGAAGCATGAGTTGCACATCCCTCCTGGAATGGGAACACTTCAGGAGGGTGCACAAACACCCAAAGGAAGTGAGGCAGAAGCACATTTGTGTCCAGGGGGGCCCTCAGGTGCAAGAGACTTTGCCGGGAGGTGTTGGTGGGGTGGTCACAGTGGTGCCCTCAGAATGGTCCTGTGCTTTTTTGCTGGTTACTGAAAAGTTGGAGTTATGTGATTAAATATCTTGTTACAAATGTCCCAGGTATCTCTGCTTGTCTCTACAAAGGGCACAGCCCTTCCATTAGCACTGCCTGGACCTCCAGGCTTTGGACACTGCCCATGGGACCCTGGTGCCTTAAGCCAGCCTTTCAGGGCCTCCAGTTATTGTGCTGGCTCTGTCTTCCTGAAATTTACCCCTTTTCCCACAGGCTGTGACATGCAGAGGCCAAAGACAAACAGAGAGAGAGAAATAAATAGGAGAACAAGTTCTTCTTTTCCCTTTTAACTGCTGCAATGAAATTGATAAAATATTTGTTTTCATTGTGTGTCCGAGACCTCGTTCCAGTGTTTTGCCTCTCCTGAGATCCCCTGTGGCACTTTTCCAAAGGTGTCTGGTGTGGGGTCAGAAGAGGGAGAGCACTGGTGGAAGTCGGGATGCCCACCCTGATTTGGGGAGGTGGGAGGTACTCACTGTGCTCTGCCCGCTCCATGGAGAGCAGCCAGGAGCAAGGTACCACCTCCACGCTGCCATGGGCTCCCCCCAGGAGAAAATGCTGTGCCAAGGCCCAGCCCAGGGAAGCACAGAGGATGTTCCCTCACAAAGACAGCAGGGGCCAAACTAGGAAAACATCCAGCTGTGCTTTTTGTCAAGACTGTGACTCCATCAGCTCCTGCAGGTAAGCGAAGGGAAAAGCCAATGCGAGCAGTCCCAGAGGGCCACTTTGCCTTGCACTCCTCCCAAACAGAGCTCTGCATCTCTGACGCCTGCAAGTGCACAGGAAAATTGATAGGACTCTTTGCTCTAATGAAATTCCTTACAATGGCTTCAAATCACAGGAAATTTGAAATGATTCCGTGGATTGTATTGCACGGGACACTTTGTGAATTTTCAAGAGCAGTAAAAAGTGAGAGCACTGATGAAACCCTAATCCAGGGAACCTGCTCTGGTTTTCTTTTTTTTTAGTATCTACAGATACAGCAATGAGCACTGTTTCATCTTCTTACTCTTCCCAGCTGCTCCCAGGGCAGGCTGGGGGACCAGAGGAGGAGGAAGGGTGGAGCAGAGCCAGCAGCACCATGAAATTCAGCACAGCAGGTCAGTGAAATTTGCATCACGGTGGCCGAGGTGGAGTGCAATGAGCCTTTGGGTGTGAGGGCACAGCAGACTAGAGAGAAACTCCTGGAAGCAGCCAAGCAGCTGAACTTGGAAAAGCCACCTGAATTTTGCCTAATGGATTAAAATCATAAAATACATTAGTAGAGCTTCTCCAAGCTGTCCTTGAGCAGCAGTCTTTCCCTGTACCTATTTCTCCCCCTCTGTCTGCTCCAGGAACTCCAAAGGGGAAGTGTAATATCCAAGTACTTGCAGAACCTGCAGAAAATGGAGCAGTATGACTGATCCAAACTGGTGCTGGAGTTCTGGGAGGAGAGAGCTGAAGATGATGATGCTGGAGCAGTGGAGAACCTCCAGGTCAATCCATAAAAGAATCAGAGAGGGAAGTAAGAGCAGTTTCACCAAAACATCAAGGCTGCATAGCTGGGGACAAGTGTGTGTGGCACAGAACATGAATAAACTCTCTGGGGAGTTAAATCTGTCTGGTTGCAGAAAGGATTGCTCACTGAGGCCTGGCATGCTAATTAAATTGCCTTAAGAACAGGTTACACAGACACCACACACTGGAGGGAGAGTCAATAACAGTAATTCTCTTGTAACATTCCTGTAGACAAGACTTTTATTTGATAAAGGAAATGTGGTAGTGAAAGGAAAACAGTCAAGGACGCAGCAGGATGACCAATAAATTAAAAGGCACTAAAGAAATGAATAAGAAGGTAGCAGAGTTGAGGACAGCACTCCCATTACTGGGAGCTGTGTTTATTGTGACTGCTAATTGCTGCTTGCTGCATGTTTCAGGGGAGAAGCTTGTAATTACATCAGTTCCTTAATTCATCACTTATGATTTCACTTGTCACAGCGACAGGAATCCAAAGTGTACCTGGGCTTCTTCACAGCACATTTTTAGGGAGTTTGGTTAAATGGCCTCTGGCTTTACCACAAGGCATCCAGAGCCTCTGTATAATTAAAAATAAACTAAATAAATAGTTCCAATACTCAGTGCAAACAACAGTGATCTGTACATTTTGGCCATGACAGATGCTCTCGGCAGCTTTCACCAGGCATGGACACAGAGTCCTCCTGGGGAAATCTGACCCAACCAGGTGCATTTAAGGGAAGAAATCGTATAACAACAAATAGATTTTTAACAAATTGACCTCACTCAGTATCTGGGTTTGCTGTATAAGATTAAATTGAATAATCTTCTTACCCCACCAAATTGAATAATCATCTTACCCCATTTTCTCTGTGTTATAATTGATAACTAATGAGGCTGATTATTACTGATTCAGCATTTTTGCTTTGTATAATTATGCTCAAATACCAAACTCGGTGCCCTTGTTTATAAATAAGCAAAGCTCGTACTATGCCCCCAGTCTCGCTGAACACCTGGTCATTAGTTCCACTGCAATTAAAAGGAAGATGATGGTACTTACATTTTGCATATTAGAGCAACAAGCAGGAACGTGCAGGATGTGGACACACAGAGCACAGCGAGAATCCAGGCCACGGAATTCTCCAGTTTGTTTTGCCCTGAATTCCAAGGGAAAAAAAGAGAAGAAATATATTATGTGAGTGCAGTTTATTTTAAACAAACTCTTATGAAATATTTCATCAGCTGTTTCACATTATTGTATTCAGGTCACATGCAAATGATGAAGACTCAGTATCTAGAATAAGAAATGCAACACGGAGGTTCAAGAAGAGCCTCCATGAAGTGACTGCTTTCTAATTTCAGTAATAAATTTCTTTTATTTTGACATGGAGGAGAGGCCAAGCCCAGCAGCTCGAGGGGCCAGGGTGGGTCCATTCACTGCCAGCCCAAGACAGGCACTGGCACAGCTGGCACCCCACAAAGGCCCTGCTTGCTCATCAGCCCTGGCACAAACTGCTCGTGCCATCAACCCATTCTCCCTTTCTGCTAATCCCCTCTAGCTAGGAATGGGATTTCTCCGGCTTCCTACGTTTACCTGTGACAAAGACACTGAAGGCCCCATTTTCAGCTGGTTGCTGATAGTTCCCTGAGGAATTTCTGTGCCTCTGAGCAGGTATTTCTCTCGAGGCTGATGTTTCTCTTTGCAAAGACATTGCTCAGTGACCACCACCACCAGTCTGTGCCACGTTACACCAGGGAAGGGGTGAAACCTCCTCAGAGCCACAGAACAACCCACAGCAACACTAAAGAGACCAGCTGAAACCCAGCGACTTATGCAGGAACCTGAGCTGTGTCAATGAGCTCCAAGTCTCTAAAACCTTTTCCATAACAAAAACAGCAGTAAGTGGACCTGTCCACAGACACTGCTGAGATCTAAGTACATTTCTATGGGACACTTACTCTTTTTGACCATCAGAATGACTTTTTCCATACGTGAGCCATGGAGGGGTGTGTTAGAAAGGAGGCAAAACACAGGTGGATTTGCATCCACCAGAAAACAGCCACGAGGGGGAAAGTGTAGTAAACAGGAGAGGGTAAGAGACATTTTTTAAAGTGGAAACAAGGAAGTTAAGAAACTCAAGATAAGAGCAAAGGAGGATGTCTAACAACAAACAGTTGATAACGTGCTGTGATAAAGAAACTGTTCTTTCCAGAGCAACGTGGCCAGCAAGAAGGAAATTCAGAACACAGTGGGGCAACTGAGCGTGTCCCAAAGATGCTCTTTATTGCCCCCAACATTTCGGGGTTTAGAGAGCTCCTGTAAATAAGAGCTGATGTGATCTCTCGTGACCAGCATGATGCATGGCAAGGAAACACACGGGGAAACTAAAGAAGTGATCCAATTAAAAGGCCTTAAGCAAGTTTAAAGCAGCCTGTGAGAACACGCACAGGTAAAACCAAAGCAGCGTCTAAGAAATATCCCTTCATACTTCCAAAAGTTTGCTTGGAGTTAGTTTTTTATTGCTAAGGGAACGTGGATTTAAATCAGTGGAGAGGCGTGTGCCATCCTTACCAACATAGACAGCCTGGCTCCAGTCGCTCCACACTGCCCTGCCACACCACGGCGGGTGGTTTGCCCGGAGCTGCACCGAGTACCTGCTGGTGGCGTCGACCCGCAGCTGGAAGGGGCTGGAGGAGATTTTCAGTGTCTGCTGGGGGAACAGCACTGTGCTGTTACAGCGCCCTGAGCAACGCCAACAATTAACAACATCGATAGTTTTATTTTTCAAACCTGCTCCACTAGATCGACGGTAAACATCTGGCTTTGCCTTTCAGGTAAAAATCTCTGTTTTTATAGGTGTAATTTGTCTGGTAACACACCAACATTTCGGGGCAAATTCTTGAAAGATGCCTCATTTTTGGCATTCTTCCTTAAGATATTTAATGCAGGATTTTTCAGGATGGCAAAAACTGTTCCAAACCCAGATGCACAAAACTGAGTAACTCCAATTTTGTCCTTCTGCTTTCCCAAGTATCCTGGGGATAGTTTATTGCAGACATGAAATACACCCAGAAAAAGAGGGGAAAATATGAAAGCTGGTAAGACTTTGGTTTTGTTGAAGCCAAATCACACATGGGAACCAGTTTCCCCAGAAATCCAGAGTTTCAAAAATGCACTAACAGCAGGTTTTATTTTAAAATGTTTAAAATTTGTAACTCATCCATGAATTTCTAGATTTTTCCACCATAAAGGCAAATTCCAGCTGTACAGGACAGGAATGCTGGCTAACACTTGAGTGCCAGAGGAGCAATTACCTGCTTGTTACCTGACTTCAGGTTGACGAGGTAAAATTCATATTCAAAGCAGTTCTCATTGAAAAGAGAAATTGGCTTCTCCCAGGTGGCCAGGAGATCGTTTTGCTCCAAGGATACAGTGATATTTCTGGGAACATTCACCTTCTCTGCAAAAGAAAACTCTGCTGGTAAGTTATTTATAGAGCAAAGTTTAAATACTGACAGTTGGAGCATTTTATAACTTGCTGGTGTTTCCAAGTAGGACCTATAAGTCTAGAATTTAATTCACATTTTGGACAGAAAAGATAAGGATTTAGGAGGAATAACTACATTGCAGAAAATAGTTCTGGGAAAACAGTTTGGAAAATCCACTTAAAAGTTTTGGACAACTAAATTACGGGGAGAGGAGCAGATTTATTAAATTCATTTTCACAAAAGCATTAAATTAATGATAGAAGAATTAGAAAAACTTTGTTTCAGAAATAAAGCAAACAGGTATAGCCAGGAAAGTTACTGAAAACTGGAATAAATTCAAAGGAATGGATCAGCAGCTATTACAGGGATGGTTTTAAGAAGAAAATATGTGAATTTTCCCCTTAGTGAAGCCATGCAAAAGGGAAATGTTATCTGTTTAGAAAAAAAGAAAAGGGCATGGCACTAATGAAGGAAAATAAAGCCTTTGTGTGGGTGGACAATGACGGACAGTCCTGGCTGATGCTGTCCTTTATCTGACAGTGGAATGCCTTCCTTTAAAAGGACCTGGTGATCTTGAGCATTACATTCTTTTTCCTTTCAAAGAAAGGCTGCCAAATAAAGGGTAGGAAAACTGTACTTTAAAGAATATTGACTAAATCAATTGAAAATTCATATTGGAAATGCTGCTTTTGCTAAAAAAAACAAACAAAAAACCCCCCAAAAAACCCCAGAAAAACTGTCTTTTCTAGCTTTTATTTTTGTCATTCTCTAATTTCAAATAAATCATTGAAATCACATCTAGTTCAAACAACCCAGTTCTGTGTTATACTCTCTATCAATTTCATTAAGATGTCTATGCAAAACCAGCACTTCACCTGCATCAAGAATAATTGAATCCAGTAGTATTTTCTCACAAACCTTTTGGTAATCCTGCCAGACTTTAAAATATATTTTTAAATGTATTGCTACTCACCGATGGCATTTTGCCTAAACAACTGCTGCAAAGGCTTGATTGCAGCTCTCCTGCTGGAGCCATTAATGTGTATGACAAGGACATCATCGACCTCCTCAGGGTCAATGTGGGTGCCTGGAAAGCTGCACTCAGTGTTCCTGTTCCACTTGTCTTTGACATAGTTGTGACATTCTTCAGTGTAGGTCTTGTACCTAAATTACAACGCTTGTGAGATGTGATGCTCCCAAAGGAGTTCCCTGTGACTGGAAGAGGGGGAAGCACCAACCTGTAAAACAGAAAGTACTGGGTGTCTTCTGGTGCCCCCGGGCCGGGCAGCCACGCGCAGTGGAGAGAGACGGTGCCAGCACTGGTGATGTGGGTGACACAGGACACGTTAGTGACGGATGTCCCCGGAGCGCCTGCGGAGGCAAAGAATCGGAGAGCAGAAGGAAAATCTTACTGCAAAAACCAGAATCGTAGAATCATGGAATCATAGAATCAATTGGGTTGGAAAAGACCTCAGAGATCATCAAGTCCAACCCTTGGTCCAACTCCAGTCCCTTTACCAGATCATGGCACTCAGTGCCACGTCCAATCTCAGTTTAAAACCCTCCAGGGATGGTGAATCCACCCCCTCTCTGGGCAGGCCATTCCAATGCCTGACCACTCTCTCTGGAAAGAATTTCTTTCTAATATCCAACCTCAATTTCCTCTGTGCCCCCTTGTCCTATTGCTGACTGCCTGGGAGAAGAGACCGACCCCCACCTGGCTACAACCTCCCTTCAGGCAGGAAGAAATGCATGTTGCTAAAACACCTGGATCCCAGTCCGTGGCCCATTCGATGTGTGCCTGTCGTATCCAATCCCCTCCCTTATCACTGCTGGTTATGGATGGAGGGAGATTCCCAGGCAGTGTCAGTAAAGCTGTACCACACACCACCATTGCATATTTAATGTGCAATAAGGCAGCAACATCCTCCAGTGCCCCACAGTAGGTGATCTCAGCCTCAGCAGGGGATTTTTAGAACATTTTATGAGTGTTACCCATGTTCTGCACCTCCGGATTGCACTCCAGGCTTCACAGCAGAGGAGAAAGACCTGGACTAAATCCTTTCCTAAGGTCAGCAGTAGCACTTAGAGCCGAAAATGTGGTATTTTTGAAGTCTTAAACCTTTAACCCTTTGGTGCCTGGGGCAGAACACAAAGTGCAGACGTCCCCTGGGTTTCTCCTTACCTGGCAGAGGTGGGAGCTGTTCCTCCACCCACTCACTGCTCATCTGGAGGGGGCCGTGGAGGAGCAGGGTGCGGACACGCGCCGAGAAGCCGTCGTGGAGCGCGGCCGTGCGGACACTGCGCGTCCTCCTGGTGTCATACTGGGAATAAAAACCCCAAACCGGCATCACATGGGGTGGCGGCTGAAACAGGGGACCTGCCAGGACTGCCCCAGGCACTGACAGGAGTTAAGGGAGCTGACCCGAGGACTTAAAACCAGGACCAGCATCCCCTCGAGGTGAACCCCGCAGGGAATGCCAATTCCCAGGCTAATCCTGGTCCCAGCAGGGCTGTGCCCATAAGGAGAGCTGAAAGGGCACCTCTCCAGAGCTCAGAGTTTAGATACAAGAGGATAACAGGAATTCAGCCTTCTCAGGATACTTGATTTATTTTCGATCTTACCTCTTCAGGCACAGGGCTTAGGATTTTCACATCGTATCTAACGGTGTGGTTTTTTTGCTCTTGATCAGGGTTTGGCTCCCAGCGTAACAGAACTTGTGCTAATGCACAGACTGTAAGGGTGAAGTTAACAGGTGGGAAAACTTCAGCTGGAAGGGAGAAAACAAAAATATTCAAGACACAGTAATGCAGGGAATTGTTTAGAGCAATACCTGTTTGCAAGCAGTGAGCAGTACAAGCAAATAATTTCATTTCAATATAATATTCTGTCAACAGCTTCTTAGAAAATCTTTTTAATATTGGAAAAATAGCTTTAAATAACCAAAACCTTATCACCTAAGAGTTTACTTAAAACTTAGCTTAAATATGGACTTTTACAACAGTTTCAACTTGAAACTGACTGTGCTATATCACATTTGGCTTGTTAACTAGGTTCAGGTCTGTCATCCTGGTCCTCGTTGCCACACAGATACAGGGAAGGAGGGTATAAACAATTCTCACCCACATAAACATCCAGAGGAGCGTAACAGGGGGGCTTTCTAAGACCAGGCTGGCAGCCACAAGAGTAGAAACAAAATGATGAACAGAGAAATTAAGGACAAACGGAAGAAAATACAGAAGGATGAGAATGGTAATTTAGAATGGCAGGGCTAGAGGCATTCCTGGAGCTCACATGAAAATGAGGAAGAGCTCATGCTGGGGGAAATGTTAGCATAGGAACAGCAAGGCAGGGAAATAATCAATCTGCTCCCCCCAGTTTTTCAGAGCCTACCCTCCCTTGTTTGCCATCTCCATGGCAGCTGAGGATCACCAGAATCCCTGGAAGTGTTCAGGGCCAGGCTGGATGTGACTCCGGACACTGTGGTCCAGTGGAAGGTGTCCCTGCCCATGACAGGGAACAGAACAAGATGACCTTTAAGGTCCCTTCCAACCCAAACCACTCCGGGATTCGGAGCAGTCCCCTCTCCTCCTATGACTTCAGCCTCTGATCCCCATGAGTTCAGTGGTCAAGCACACACCTCCCATCAGGAAAACCAACTCACAGAGGCTCAGAACACCAACACAACCCGCTCTGGAGCGCCCAGCCCAGAGGACCGTGGCACAATCTCCATGGAATCTTCCCTCTCGGGGCAAAACAGTCGTCAGGCACCGGCTGGGAGCAATGTGGGACAGGGCACAACTGCCCCAGGAAGCATGTTATCCACGGTCCTGCATGCCATGGACTGTTTCATCCATGGTCCTGCACTCCTGGCATGCCATGGACTGTTTTATCCATGGTCCTGCACTCCTGGCATGCCATGGACTGTTTCATCCACGTGGAGAACAGTGACTGACAGGTAGAGAGACCTTGGTCACCCACTGGTGCTAAAGCTACACCCTGGCACAAGGAAAACACCTCACCTCCTGCAGCCTGAGAGATGTTGGGCTGAGCAGAGTGGGTCGTCCAAAGGAGGATCAGACAAACCTGCATCCCGCTGGCCTTCATCTTTAGATGGGGAATGAGCACGGCAAGGCATCAGCAGAGGTGCCTTGTCACCATTTCACAGGACCTGGGAGCTGAAAATGAACACAATCCCAACACTGAGATTATCCACGTGATCAAGGGAATGGAACTGCAGGGATAGACTCTCCTTTCCGTGCAGGAAAATGCGTCTTGTAGGAGCTAAATCTGGTCCAAGTACCACAACACGTTTCATGTTGCTCCCTCTCTGATAAAGCTGCTGGTTTCAAACCCTGTCATGGGGATGTCCCAGGCACTCATGGAATCAGAGCATTTCTCCACGGAGAGAACTGTGCTGGTTCAGGTACATTGCCTTTCAGCAGAGCCCCATTTCCTCAAGAGCAGAAACAACCAGACTTTTAGCTGCCACTACATATAAAATGGCTCCTTACTGCAATTTACTTTCTAGCTCCTATTTCAGTAAAGCTCTCTAAAGATGCAGTCAGTGCTCACCTCAAGGCTAATTCTTCACTGTTAATTATTTGGTGTAGGAGAAACTGTTTTGTTTGCTTCTAGTCTCAATGAACAACTGTTTTTAATGCTTAAAACCAGCACGTTCTCGTGCTTCCTACGGATTGTTTCATGAATTACTGGGAGAAAAAAAAACCTGTGTGTTATCACTCATGCATAACCCAAGATAAATATGGACACACAGAACAGCAGCTCTCCAAAATGTTCTTCCTGAAGAGAAATATGCCCTCCTGGCCCAATCTCCCTCCCTTCCTGGGGCACTACAGCAATTGCTTGTATGGAAAACATAATATTTTCCAATGGTAATGAGCAGAGAAAGCATCTTTAACCCATCAGTTCTCCCCGAACCTCCAGTGAATCACCCAGGGACTGAGTTATGAGCCGATGGATCACAGTTGGAGCAGTTCTGCTTTACAGTCACTATTTTTCAAGCTGGCGCATTGGTGCAGAGTTCATTAAAATGCCACATAATCCACAATACAGTATGTCTCTAAATGTCCAGGTCCCCTCATTATCCACATTCACATTTTGTGTCTATCTGCTTTTCTCCAAGCCCAAAGGTGCACGAGCCTTCCTGAACCTCTGGAGTTTGTTAATGGATTATTCCCAGGGAGCTGGGGTCTGATTTTATGTACACTGGCTTATTGAAACACATTTTGGTCCTTCCAAAGTGTAGTCAATCACAAACAATGGATAAATATTCCTTACAGCACACATTTATGTCTGCATAATGCCCCCTGGACTATTTCCTAGGCATTACCATTCCCAAAAAATCTGTTCCTTTGGCTTTTCTCACTTGCAGAACATGACTGGGTTCTTCTGGAGGGCATTTTGTGGACTGGACTCAGGTTTACAAAGGCACCTGATCTCTGCCACTCCTGTGCTGCTTTCCTGATAAAAACTCATTTAAAGAAATTGATAGAACATGACACACATTTCCAGCACACTTTTGTAAAAATTACTGGCATCAAACTTTCTTTCCTGCTTCAAGAAACCTTACATTTAATTCAAAAAATGCTTAAAAATATATTTAAACTATTTTTTAAAAACAGTTTCATGTTTAACAGCTGTTCAGGTTTCACATCTACTAACTTGAATAATATCAGTGCATTGGCTTCAGGCATTTAGTACAATTAGAAAATCTGGCTCTCCCTTGGGTTTATTTTAAGTGGGTTTGGCTACCTATGGATCTTTTTTTAACTTTGTCCTCAGAAAGTAAGGGGTTTGATTCTGCCTGGGCACATTCTTTTCCCTATACTACTGAAAAGATCCTAAACCTCAGCTTTACAAAGGTACTCTTGCTGCCTAAAATCTTGCCCGTATTAGATACGTATTAGATTCCTGATTTGAAACTGGATATAAAATGTTCCTGTAATGCAGCTTAGTCCGTAATTATAACCCTGTCCTTTTCAGTTTATCTTAACCTGCTTTGTTTATAAACACACTATTTCTCCTTCCCTTGCTGCCAAACTAAGACTCAAAACACAGCTTTCGGAAGAGGTGTGTAAGTCCACAGCCTCTAATAACACTTTGCAGTCTGTCAGTCTCTGTTTCACATGAGAAATGGCTGAAAAGAGAAAAAATAAGTATATTCAAGTAAAAATGGTAAGTAGAAGTCTGCAAGAGGATTACGCTCCTCCTGAAAATGGCTATAGTCAGCTTTCAGGACAAATAAAAGCTTCGATTCTATTTTGTTTTGCTTGCATATGGCAGAAAGTAATAAGCAGAGGGTAAAGGGTATATTCCCTTTGTACAGGGAATACACTCCTCTTACAAGGACAGTGGAAATCCAAGCCATAGGAAACAGCCTCTAGAAGGGAAGCATTTCCTCACCTACAGCTGATGTGTCCCACTGCCTCGCAAGCAATGGAAGCACATTCCAGATGCTTTTCCCAGTGCAAACTGGCTGAAAAGCAGGAGCTCTGCAGTCCTCAAAGCAAACCCAACAGGACAAGTCCAACCCCAGCAGACATCCCAGGTTACCTGTGGAGTCTCACCAGTCCTGCTCCCTCGGTCCAGCCTCCCCTGGGTCATCTCCCTGAGGGCTTCTTTTATAATTGCTGCCTTTCCAGTACAAACGTGATCCCCCAGAAGTGATGACAGCTGATAAGTTAGATAAGCACGCAGTGAAAAGGGGAACCACGGCTTGAACACAGCATGGAAGGCTCCAAACAAGCGCACAGTGATGGGAACAGGGTCACAGAGCAGAACCCAACCTGTGTGATGGGAACAGGGACTCACAAAGAACCCGACATGTGTGATGGAAACAGGGGCTCACAGAGCAGAACCAAACCTGTGTGATGGGAACAGGGTCACAGATAGGACAGAACCCAACCATGTGACAGGAACAGGGGCTCACAGAGCAGAACAGAACCTGACCCATGTGATGGGAACAGGGGCTCACAAACAGGACAGAACCCAACCTGTGTGATGGGAACAGGGTCACAAACAGGACAGAACCCAACCCGTGTGATGCAAACAGGGGTTCACAGAGCAGAACCAAACCTGTGTGATGGAAACAGGGGCTCACAGAGCAGAACCAAACCTGTGTGATTGGAACAGGGTCACAAACAGGACAGAACCCAACCCAGGTGTTGGGAACAGGGACTCACAGAGCAGAACCCAACCCATGTGATAGGAACAGGGTCACAAACAGGACAGAACCCAACCCGTGTGATGGGAACAGGGGTTCACAGACAGGACAGAACCCAACTCGTGTGATGGGAACAGGGTCACAAACAGGACAGAACCCAACCCGTGTGATGGAAACAGGGGCTCACAGAGCAGAACCAAACCTGTGTGATGGAAACAGGGGCTCACAGAGCAGAACCAAACCTGTGTGATTGGAACAGGGTCACAAACAGGACAGAACCCAACCCAGGTGTTGGGAACAGGGGCTCACAGAGCAGAACAGAACCTGACCCATGTGATGGGAACAGGGGCTTCACAGACAGGACAGAACCCAACTCGTGTGATGGGAACAGGGTCACAAACAGGACAGAACCCAACCCGTGTGATGGGAACAGGGTGACAGACAGGCACAGAACCAACCGAAAGGCCCGGGGCAGACCCTGCGGAAGGTGGGGCTGTATGTGATGGAGTTTTGGGCAGGATGAGGAGAAGGCAACCAGCAGTAGGACAAGAGGGCACGGACTTAAGCTCTGCCAGGGGAAATTTAGGTTGGATATTAGAAAGAAATTCTTTACAGCAAGAGTGATCAAGTATTGGAACGGCCTGCCCAGAGAGGCAGTGGATTCACCATCCCTGGAGGGTTTTAAGCTGAGACTGGATGTGGCACTGAGTGCCATGATCTGGGAACCACCGCGCGGTTGGACCAAGGGCTGGGCTCGGTGATCCCGGGGGTCTCTTCCAGCCCGGTTGGTTCTGTGATTCCAAGGCGGATAGCTCCAATCCATGACCCACCCGGGCTGCGGGCGCAGGGACCGCGCAGGCCACAGGGCGGGCGAGCTGAGCGCTGGGGAGGCCAGACCGGAGTTCACAGTGTTCTCGGCACACCGGAGGAGCCGGCTGTGGCTCGGGGTGGCTCCCGGGGTGGCTCTCGGGGTGACCCTCCCTGTGGCCCTCGCTGTGCCCCTCAGCCGCCCGCAGCCGCCACCGTCCGTCCACCGTCCCGCTCCGGCCCCTCAGTGCCCGCCCCTCAGTGCCGGTCCCGCCCCTCAGTCCCGGTCTCTCCCCTCAGTGCCGGTCCCGCCCCTCAGTGCCGGTCCCGCCCCTCAGTGCCCGCCCCTCAGTGCCCGCCCCTCTCCAGGTCATCACCGAGCGCCGCGGGCGGGCGGGCGGTGCGTGCGGCCGGGCCGGGTGGCCGGGCCATGTGGG
>VWZG01012793.1:1883566-1905971 GCA_013396735.1 Grallaria varia | reverse complement strand
GGCCGGGCCATGTGGGGACGGCTGCGGGGACACCTCAGGGGACACCTCTGGGCCCAGCTGCAGGCACAGCTGCGGGCTGAGGCGCCGGTTGTGCCCCGCAGGGCCGGGCCGTGGCGGGGCCGGTGCGGCGGCAGCGGGGCCATGAGGCTGCGGGCGCCACAGCTCCAGGAGCTCCTCACGCCGGGGCTGCGCTGCGTGGCCGGTGAGTGCGGGGACAGGGGGGGACAGGAAGGGATGGGGGGACAGAGCGGGGAAAAAGGGGGAACGCGGGAACAGGGANGCTCCAAGCCCCGTCCAACCTGGCCTTGGACACTCCCAGGGATCCAGGGGCAGCCACAGCTTCTGTGGGCACCTGTGCCAGGGCCTGCCCACCCTCCCAGGGAAGGATTTCTCCCCAATATGTCCTACAAATCCACCCTTCAGTTTGAAATCACCCCCCGCTTCTCCTGTCAGTCCATGCCCTCATGAAAAGTCCCTCCCTAGCCTTTTTCCAAGTCCCTTTAGGCCCTAGAAGGGGCTCTCTGGTCTCCCAGAGCCTTCCCTTCTCCAGGTGACCCCCCCAGCTCTCTCATCTGGCTCCAGGGACATGGCTGTGATTCCATAACTATTGTTACTGAAGGAGTTTGGTTCACAGTTCACTCCCTGCCATAAGTAAACCAGACACTGTTCCCTTGTCATTTCCTAAAGTGATCCACAGCCCCAGTATTGATTGGCCCCTGCCAATATTAAGGTTATCAGAAATGCTCCAGAAAAGGAAATTATATCGAATGACAGGGGAAATACCTGTGGGTGCTCAGCTGTGCCCTTATTAGTGCATTTTGCATGGAGCAAGCATGAGATTCTTGCTGCTTCCTGCACATTTGAGTGTGTGTTCCCCCATCTGTGATCCTGACCTGTGAGAAGGCAGGTCAGGACTGACACTGCTCTGGGTTTGTGTGAGGAGGTGCTTTATGGCTTTGCTTTCCTTCCCAGAACTGTTTGAGAAGAAGAACTATGAGCTGAGAATAGCGGGTGGGGCCGTGAGGGATTTACTCAGTGGAGTGACACCACAGGACATCGACTTTGCCACCACAGCCACCCCAGCAGAGATGAAGGAGATGTTCACCTCAGCTGGAGTGCGCCTGATCAACAACAAAGGAGAGAAACACGGAACCATCACGGCCAGGGTTGGTTTGGGTTTGACTTGGTTCTTTTCTCAATACCTGGGGATGTGCAGCCTGGCCAGCAGAAAACTGTTTGTGTGCTCCTTCTTTATTAAAACCTCACAGCAGGGGTTTAAATGAGAGCCTGGTCTAAGGCATAGAGCAGTTTTTGGCTTATCCATTGTAGAATTGAATTAATTCTCATATTTTAATGTTCATAGTGCTGTGTCAGTGCCAGAAAAGATAATATAGACCACCTACATGTTCAGTAACATGGGGAAGTTGATCCTAACATTTCCTGCTCCTAATTTCCCAAGTTCTGTTTCTTGCTCTTAGTCCATCCTCTGCAGGAAGATTTCTGCACTCTGTAGAAAATAAGCAATTTTGGGGCTTCCTATTTCTCAGTGAAATCACAGCATGTGTCCACTGGCTGTTCACAAACCCCAGGCTAAAGGACACACAGGGTTTGGGTTTTCCATTCCATGGCTGTGTCAAGTAACCATGTCTGTGGGATTTGCAGCTCCATGAACAGAATTTTGAAATTACTACTCTCCGAATAGATGTTGTCACCGATGGACGGCACGCAGAGGTGGAGTTCACCACGGACTGGCAAAAGGATGCTGAGAGGAGGGACCTCACTGTCAATTCCATGTTCTTAGGTAGTCTTTGAAAAGCAAATATTTACATTTGCTAGTATGTATAATAGCAAAGATTACAAATGTTTATATTTATCTATACACATAATATTTCAAAATAAGCCAGAAAATTCTGTCTGTTTCAATTGTGTTTGATTTTCCTGCTGCCACCTGAAAGGTCTGTACAAACATGTGAGATGATCTGACAAAGCAGGTCAAAATACACAACTTCTCTTCCTTATCTTCAAATGAGAGTGTTTAATTGTGTCAGCCACAATCATAAATTCATATTCTTCTGGTTTTTTTCTTCTTTTTCTAGGATTGGATGGGACCCTGTATGATTTTTTTAATGGCTATGAGGACTTGAAAAGCAAGAAAATCAGATTTGTAGGGAGGGCAAGTGAGAGAATACAAGAAGATTATTTACGAATCCTAAGATATTTCAGGTAAGAGGTTTTGCCTTTCCTGGAATAAAGAAATTAACTGTACAAAGTTTCAGAAGCATGCAGAAAAAGATCAGTGATGTAAAAAGAGTTGTAGTTGTCATATTTCCTTTCCAACCTAAATGACTTTGTGATTGTGAGTGGAATAGTTGTTCTTAATTTGACATCTGGGGTTTTATTTGGCAGATTTTATGGAAGAATTGCAGAGAAACCTGGAGATCATGAACCTACTACACTGCAGGCAATTAAAGAGAATGCCAAAGGTTTGGCTGGAATATCAGGAGAAAGGATTTGGGTGGAACTGAAAAAAATTCTTGCTGGAAACCATGTCAGTCATTTGGTTCAGCTTATGTATGAGCTGGATATTGCCCAGTACATAGGTAAGGTGAAGATTGATTTCCTCCTCCTATATCATACACAAACAGAGCTTGCATTGTGGCAAAGCGAGACAAAAGTTGTTTTTTTACTCAGAAAGAAATTAGATTTTGGGTTTTGTCGTGTGTTGACATCCACATTTCTTATTAATACTTTCTTGCTCTTATGTGTATCCCTGTAGGGCTCCCACTTGATGGGAATTTAGAGGAGTTTGCCACAGTCACTAAAAATATTCAGAATCTGTCTCCAAAGCCGATGACTGTCCTGACATCACTGTTCAAGGGGAAGGATGATGTCACAAACCTTGACCTGAGGCTGAAAATCTCCAAAGAAGAAAAAAATCTGGGCCTTTTCTTGGTGAAGCACCGGCAGGAATTAACCAAAGCCGTGGGGCCGGAACCACTGAGGCCATACCAGGACTTTCTGATGGATGTAAGTGTATTTTATATTGCTTTTATTTGGTCTTCCCAAGCAACTGAATTTCCAGTGGTACAGAGCAGCAGAGATGACAAGGCTCAGTGGAAAAAAAGAGCCAGTTCATAGCAGGCTTGTTTCTTAGTCTTAAACAATTTTTTTGCCAGTGTTTTGAAGACCCTGATATTTTCATCACAAAGATGGGATGTACTGATAAAAATTACTAGCCAGCTTTGAGTTGCTGCCACTGTAATATTGCCACAGAAACTGAAGGCATATCTTTCATATGATAAATATTATTGATTCCAGTTCAGTGAGGTGAGGTTGGTTGGTTTGTTTTTCAAACAAGGCCAGGTTGGACAGGGGTTGGAGCAACCTGGGCTAGTGGGAGGTGTCCCTGCCCATGGAAGCAGGTCATCTTTAAGGTTCCTTTCCAGTTGGAGGCTAAAGATAATGGTTCCAGCTATTATCTGGAATTGAGGAGGTCTCCAAGGATCTCCCAGAGCCTCCAAGTTAGGACTGAGTTTCAACACTTGTGAAGCAGGAGAGATCCTTGCATCTATAGATCCAGCTTGTCCAGATCTTGCCTAATAAGGTGTGATGGGAATAGCACAATTTGAGCTCTTTTCTGCTGTTCCATGGTGAATCCTCCCTTTTTTTCCTTCTTTCTCCTAGTCTAGGGAAGCTAACACCAATTCCAGGATCTTCGAGCTCCTGAAGTACCAAGGGGAAGAACAGCTTTTAAAAGAAATGCAGGAATGGACTGTTCCCACTTTCCCTGTTAGTGGCCATGATCTCCGGAAGATGGGAGTGACTTCTGGGAAAGAAATTGGAACAGCACTACAGCAGCTGAGGGAGGAATGGAAGAGGAGTGGCTACCACATGGATAAAGAGGAACTGCTGAGTTGCCTGAAGAGGTCGTAAAATGAATAATAAGAGAGAACTGTTTGTGTCCTGATCTGAGTGTAACTGAGGGCCCAGGGAGTACTTTGTGACATTTAACATCTTCAGTTACTGATTCATCATTTCTGCAAGGAGAGGTTTAATTTTCTAATAAGGTAACGCATTCTTTGCCAAATCCCACATTTTCCACCTCTCTTTGTTGTATGTAGTGATAGTTCCTGCTTTATCATGACTTTAGGGCTCTAGAGGTGATATTGAGATTTTTCTCATTCTGACTTTCCTGTATCTGAAAAAAACCCAGGTCTTCAAAGAAGCTGTTTGTGTCCTTTAGCTAAAATCATGGAGGTGTTTTTGTGCCTGGGAGAGTGACAGTGGAAATAATGAGCTCTAATTTAATTCCTTGTACTTAAAGCTAGATACATGGAACTGCTCCTTCCAGCAGTTCCCAAAGAGTCTTACCACAGAAAACCAGTCTGTTTTCTATAAATATTTTTATTTTCCAGAATTCCAGAATCAATTTCAGATTAACAAGATACTTGGCTGACTCAGTATCATGAACCTTTTGTCTCTTCAGTAGTGTTTCAGTAACTCATCACCGAATAACTAAATCCATTGAGAGCTGGTGAAGGTTCTGCAGTGTGTGAAACAAACAATTAAAGGTAATTAACAGAGGGGAGGTCCAGGTTCCTTGCCTTGGGAAGTTGGGTCTTTGGAGCGGTGCTCTGCATGGCTGCTCTCCATAAACATTTCTTACCATTCCTGGGTTTTTCTGGTGCACTGTTAAAATATAAAAGAATAACTCTGCAAGCAGCTCTTGTGTGTATCAACTTTACTGCAGGTTGAAGCTTTCCTACAAAGCCATGGTGTAACTAATAAAATCCTCTGGATTTCATTTTCCTCGGATATCATTTTGCAACACTAGATGGCAACACCGGAGCAGTGCTGAAAGAAATCCCTGTTCCAGGCTTTCATACACCTTCCCAGCTGCCTTTTCTTTTCCTAGGAAATCAGTTCCTGTAAATAAATTATTCTGAGGGTACTTGGGAACCTGAAGAAGAAGCAAGGGAAGAGAAAAAGTGCTGTTTATTAATAAGGCAGATCTCATAAGAACATGATGCTGTTTAATTTAGTGATGTAATTAAATGGAAGCCTCCTTTGTGTAGTTTAATGAGCTCCTGAAATAGTGGGAGGGAGACAAGTGATAAAACGTTCCTTTCAAGAACTTAAAAGTTGCATTTTTAGGGCAACAGCTGGGGAGGTGGTAAAATGAATTAATTAAAATTACCACTTTACCCCAGGTTGTTGTAAGGGTCACACTGCACTTGGAAGAGGATTTTTAAGGACAAAAGCTTGAAACTGATTTTGTCATGGACCAAGTGGACACTTTGGACACAGTTCAGCAGGAAGATGCTCCTTTGAGTCATGAGGTTTAATTTCCAGCTGGGTCTCAGCCATCAGAGGGGTGCCTGGATCTAATCCTAGGCCCAGACTCAGTCAATGGTTTATGTCTAAGGGACTGTACAGGTCTCACTGCACATTTATACAACTTTGTCCCTCAGGATTAGGGATGACAACCCAAATATATGCATCTGAATAGAAAGGAATTATCTATTTAATTGATGCTGATAATTAGACTGAAAAAACTTCAATCAGAACTTCTTACTGCATAGCGGAGAGCAGGAAAGTGACAACCAGGAGTGCCCCAGACCCTGTGGAGGGAGGGCAGGAGCTGCCCTGGCTGTGCATCCCTTCTCCCTGAGCATCCTGGCTGTCCATCCCTTCTCCCTGAGCAATGCTCCTCCTGCCCTCCCACATGAACATCCCTCCTTACCTTCTCTGTCCTGTGCCAGTCCTGCCAGCACAGACTTTGAAGCCAAAACTCTCATTCCACATCACTTTTGCAGCCAACCTGTTTAAAACACAATGTAAACCCAAGCGTTTTTTCAATCAGCAAATGAACAGGTGAGATTTGAAACAAATTGAATTTTATTCTTTGCAAATGCTTGCAAGCAAGATTTGTCAGAAAAGTTGTCCCGAAAGGCAGAGAGAGGAAGAGTTAGAGAAGAGATGGGGCTGCCCCTTGCCAGCTTCACCGAGCAATTAAAAGTGACAGTGAGAGGAACAAATGAACTGCAGCACATACAAAAAGAGCATTATTAAAAAAAACAAAGAGGATTTGAACATGTTTCAGACCCGCTGTGCAAGTGCCCTATGTAGTTCTACCTATTAATCAAAATTAAACTAAAATACACGAAAATTGCGATACTGCAGGCCCTGATTGTGATGTTGCAATGACAGCTTGAAAATTAGTCTGCTCCATGTCCTGTGCTCCATCAGTCCTGCTGCCTGCGGGACACTCCTGTCCCATGGGATGCACATCATCCCTCCTTCCCTCACCACACCCCACACCAGCCCTGCCTCAGTCCCATTCCCACCTCATGGCAGAGGAGGATGGTGGGAGAGGAGAAAAACAATCCCCTGGGGCAGCAGCCTCTGTATTAATTACTGCATGAAGCTACAACCAAGGAATGGGATAAATGTAGTAAATTATGATAAAATGTCATTTCATTTGCTTTAGTTCTCAAAAGCATCCAGTGTCCATACTTGTAATAATTTTCCATAATCCCAATTTAGTAGTCTTCTCTTCAGAATAGAGAAAAGCATAAAAACCACAGATCCATGTGCAGACCCATGCCCAGCTCCCCACCCTGCCTGGCAGCCACGTGCTGTGCACTCTGCTCACTCACTGCAACGACTGGATTCATGGCAGGATTCATCAGCCACCCAGATCACACTTGTTTCCAACCTGGAAAGTGTCGTGGACTCTGACACGGCATTCTACAGGTCAGGCAGATGGAACAGCATCACCACCAACAAAATTTAAATTACTGTTAAATTTACTCCTGACTTACTTATATTAGTTTACATTTGACTATATACACACACCACCAAAAATATGCTTATTTTGGGTTCAAACATTGCCAACATAACACCATGTTTAGTTGAGACAATCCAAAAGACTGAGCCAAAAACCCAAAGACTTTATGAAGTTCAGTGATAGCTGAGAAAATCCTTCTGAAAACCCCCTTCCCCATCCCCTCAGTGAATATTCCAGTGGCAGCAGCAGGTGCTGACAACACCCCCAAACCTCCTGCCACCACCAAGCCCCACTGAGGGTCATGGGAACAACGGATATGAGGGATTGTGAGGGGAAAATATACCAAGGCTACAGCCAAGATGTGTGCAGGGTGTGAGGGAAGCCAGGCATGGCTCCAGTGGTTATCCAAGTGCAGAGGATTCAGAGCCTCCCTCTCACACTACTGCTTGGCATCTCAACCTTTGCAAAGCTTATCATAGAAATATAATCAAAATACAGAATGCTTTCTCCAAGAAAACGAGCCATCTGTTTGTTCAGAGCTGTATCCCAAGTATTGCTTTTCACAGTTCGGTGGCGAGTCAGAGCACTGCACACGGAATTAAACACGGAATTCAGGATGTCTAAGGAGAACAAAAGAGAGCACAGAGGTAGAAAGCTTCGAAGAAGTAAACCTGAGTTACACAATCATCACTTTCTACATCCCTGGCAGGACAAACACCTCAGCATCCTGCAGTGTCACACCTGGGCTTTTCCAGCTGCAGGTACCACTGCACACGAGTTAGCTCCTCCTGTGTCCAGCCTGGACTTGGCCCTCAGCTGGAGTGATCTGTCCTTGCTACATCTGCCTGGTGCCTGATAGAGAACAAGCAACTCCTGCCTCATGTCTTAAACCTTCAGTAGATCTGTCATTGTATTTAACAAGTGAAGAAATAAAGAGCGAAGGATAAAGCTTCACAAGAAAAACAAGTGTGTATGTGCACAAACATGGAGAAATCTCCAGTTTCCATCACCAAAGTGAATTCTGAGGGGAAAACAACCCCAATAAACCAGTGGCAAAAGCTGTCTCAGTTTGGCACCCAATTCTGGAGCACAGACAAAATTTCAGGCCAAAAAACCCATCAAAACGAAAACCTACCAAAAACCAACCTCCCCTCAAAAACCACTGCCTTCATTTCTGTTTCCTTTAAAAACCTTTCCTCCTTGTAAGGTGAAAATGTGAAATTTTACTTTAAGATCTGCAAGTGGAAAAGAAAAAAATTAAAAGGATGTTGCCTCTCCTTTGTCACAACAAATACTCCTTAAAAATCACCCCAGTGGGGTGTTTTAGAGAGTCCTTCACAGAATTCTGAACATGTCTTTTGGTAAACCTTTCCAGTAATAATTTTGACAAGTAATTGAAGCACATTCAACAGCAAATGACAATGTTATTTAAGCCCTGGGACTGACCTGTGTATTTTTTATAAACAGTTTAAAATTTAAGACTTCTAAAGTCAAACTGACTAAATAGATCAGACAACTTGTAAGGAACAAACACTTCCCATGGGTTCCATCCTGTGAGGCAGCACCAACTCCTGCTTTTGCCCATTCCAGCACTGCCACCAACACTCAGATCAGTCAGAAATACTTCAGTCTTGTTCTCTCTTCGATGGTTATTCAGCAAGTATCTGAGAAACAGCACAAGCAGAAAACCTGAAGTACTTCAGAGTTAGAAACAGGGATTCTCAGCAAAACCACTTGTAAGTATATTATGGAAAATCTGCAGCAAGTAACTGGTATCTACCATCATGGGGATATTGCATAAATCATACTCTGTTTATTTGTGATTTTAGTTCCTGCCCATCTTCCTTCACTGCAAGTGGAAATTATAAAAGGGGAAAGTTCAGTCTCGAGTCTGTCCACGTGGCTCAGAGATGTCTCTGTGCAGATGGACCATCATTTCTTAGTCTCAAGTCACCTCCTCTCCTCAGCTCTACTTTAAGGGCTCAACCTTCAGTGTCAGTGTGCTGAAAGCACAGCAACGTGGATGCACAACACTCCCCAGAGAGGGGACCCTCCCTCTTTCCTTGGAGTTGTGGTTGTGGGGTCTTGGGATTTTCAGGTCTAAGGAAGCATCAGAAGCAGAACTGAGCAGATGCATCTGAGGGAGCCCTGCCCGAGCCCCTCCAGGGAGGTGAGCAGGTCACAGGCAGAGCAACGGGGATCCCTCGTGGTCCGAGTCCTCCTCTCCCTCCGGAATGCGGGGCAGGAGAGCAGAGCGTGTCAACCCCCAGAACTTCTGAGGGGACATTTCCTTTTTGGTGGCTGTGAACTTCCATCCCATGTGGCTCCCACAGATCCTGCACTGGGCTATAGTCCAGGCATACCTGAAATATAAAGCATAAAGTTTCCTTTTATAAGGAAAGGGCGCTTTAAAAATACCTCATTGGGTAAGAAGTCCCAGGCTGGATTTGCAAAGAAAATCAAGGTGCCCAATTCCCATCTAAAACCCTGCAGTGGGACAAAAATTTATGGAAAAAATCCCCACCAACTCCCGACCCCCAAAGCAGCCCTCAAAGAGAGGAAACAACCAAAGCTTTTCATTAACACACTTCAGCACTGTGATGAAATGCTGAGTGCCTTAAGGAAGGGTCAGAAAGTGGGTCTCTGAGTAAGTTCCTTCAAGGGAACAGAAGGGGGTTTTGCCCTGCTCATAGAATAACAGGGAGCTGCTCATCCCACTGCAACAGAGCTTTCCCTTAACAGATTTAAAAGGCAGAACATGAATATTTCAAAACCCTCACAGAAGAGCTGAGAAAACACAAAAGGATGAGAAATATTAACATAGATATTAGAAGCCCTAAGTTTTCTTCAGGGAGTGTTAAAATGTGCATGTGACAGAAATGCCACACACCTCCCAAGTTATTGCTCAGTGCTATGTCATCAGCCAGGAAAAATCCTTCTCATTATTAGGCAAACTTTTACATCTTGACAGTTCATTCTGCTACTGTCTCAGAGCCACACTCATTAAAAATAAAATAAAATAAAATCAAAGATAATCAGATCAATACAAATGTTGGTAGTTTTTAATTTCATGTACCATTTATTCAGTTTTTAGACCTAAACCAAAGTATTTCAGTTGAATAAGTATATTCTACTGAAATGCTTTTGAAATAAATAAATATAGAATCGATACATTCCACCGAATTTATAAATTCTGTTTTTCATTTGCACTTTATGCTCAAAGAAAGCTGTATGAAGATAATTATTTTAGTTGTAGCTTATAGAAAACTATACATAAAGAAACTCTCAGACAACCAACTGTTCACAGAGCTCAGATTCCAGGCTATGTTTCAAAAATTTACAGACTTTCTCACTTTAAAAAAATTAAATTCTGCAAATATTTTATGTGATTTTTTTCATTTCTTTCTGTGTTTTGAATAAGTCTAAATTTACCTCTTATTTTTCACACGAGCGAAATGGTGACGTGCTTACAACTTAAATATTTCCTATTCCACTGTCACAGAAATACCTTTACAACCCCAACTCTGCTGCTTTCCAATAAAACTCGAGGGTATCAGACTTACCCAGGGAACCAGCTGTGCTCTGTGGAGGGCCGTCCGCTGAGGCTCAGGTTGCAGGCTTTATATACAGTGAGGGTTTCGTGGATGTATCCATGGGGATTCACGTAGGCTGCCATGGGCCCACACAGGGACAAGCTGCAATGGGCAATTCATGTTGTCAGGGCTCAAGGAAAAATCAACAATCAAAGGCTGGCACGTGTAAACAGAGGAAAAACTGCCAACGGCTCCTAAAACACTTCTCCATAGCCAAAGAAGCCCCTGCAAAAAGTGCCTTTAATTATATTACTCAAAACTGAAAAGAAAAGAGATGCTGATGTGAAATGTCATGGGTCAAATTTTCTTAAAATTGCAGCAAAGGGCACGACAGGCTCATAATTTATTTTACTTGCTGCTTTTAAACAGCAGCTGCCAATAAAAGCAATTAACATCTAACTTTAAGCAAAAATGTTCATTCATTGCACCAACCTCTGATGACCTCCTGCTAAAGTACATCATATTGACACAGGAGAAATTGTGCTTCCTGCAATCCATTATTTGATTAGAAGATAAGAAATGGCTTTTAATTATCACATCAGCTCCTTATCACATTGATAAAGGAAAACTGTGGGGAGTCTTTGTTAAACCAAGACATCTTTAACCCTCACATTATCATAGGGGATGGGCTGATATTCAAGATTAAAAGAGGGACAAAACTGCCAGAAGCAGCAATTATTTGGGAAATGTACAGTCTTACCATTGTTAAACATGGAAGATACTGTATAGGTCAAACAGAGAATGGGATTATACTGTAATTATTAGGGATAACCCCATATTCTTAAAATAAAATAGGGACCACAATGCTTAATGACATACCTACACCTCCCCTGCATGACAGCATCCTGGGTTGCTATTTATACCACCCAATTAGTACATTTTAATGTGCTGCTGACACATAACAGTGATGATGGAAGTGCTAAGAAATAAAATTTGGGATTTCATAAACAACAGGATGAAAAAGTCTTAAGTAACACATTCATATTTCAAATTCTTCAGCAGGAGGTGCTGGGTGTGTGGCACAACACTAAATTCTGTACAATATACCCCAGATTTCCTCACTTTTTATTAAAAAAAGCTCAAGTAACCGGTTTTGTTTTGTAAAGAAAACTCCCTATAAATATTTACTTCCATTTTATTAGAGCTGTGGAAAACACAGCAGTTGTAAGACAAACCCCAGATTAATCTGCTTTGCTGTGCCAGGGTTTCTGACCAAGAACCTCCCACAGATTAAGAGCAATAAACTCACCTGAATATTTCATTCTTGGTAGTTATTTCTGTGTCTTGGCATTGCTTACAACAGAGGGAAGTACACTTGGAAAGGGAAAAAAAGAGGGTAATTTCTTTCATTTTCAGACACTTGTCAGCATGGCAAATAATAAAAATCTCTTCCTTTCCCTCAGAACACACTTTGTACCACTTATTTAGCTTACTTGAGCAGCAACCATGTCTGTTTTCCACTCTATGAAAGGGTATTTTTTCTATGCATTTTACATTTTTTAAACATTAATTTTTATCCAAAAGATATAAAAATTTTTATGTACTTCCGCAGAAGTTTAATTTTAGGCTTTCCTGGGTGCAGTAGTTTAACTTTAGGCCATCCTGGGAGACCAGGTCACAAGATTTAGAGTGACCACGGAAGTATTCCATCCTATTTTACGACAGCTTAGATATAAAAAGGGGGAGATGGAAGTTATGAGTGAGATAAACTGTTTCTGTTTTGCAGGGTTTTTTTCTTTCTCCCCCACTTTTTGCCTGTGGCTGGGAGGACCTGGAGTTGGGACACAGTCAAACAGCTACGACTTCCCCCCTCAAAAAAGATCCATACACAGTTTTGTATCTGACTACACAAAGATAATAAATGAGCCAACCTTCTAAGGTCTCTAAAAGCTAATTTAGGAAAAACAACCTATGCTCTTCTAAACTACAACACAGAAAAGGCAGATGAGTACAAATGCAATCATTAAGGCTTTCTAAAATTTGAGACTACTGTAGATCAATGGGCTTAATTTCCTCACAGAAAATAGGTAAAACATATTGATCTTTCTCTTGGAGATTAGAATAGATTAATCCATCTTCTACAACTTCTAGAAAGTAGAACCAAGCAATTCATCACTGACACAGTCCAGAAAACAAGCATTTAACTCAGTAATTTAACTCAGTAAAGCAGTAAAGCAGCGACCATTCATTTTAAGGAGGGGCATTACTTCTACTGCTTTTTAAGGGTAATGCCTGTGAAATTCCCCCCAAAATAATCCTCTGTATTTTGGAATACAATGGCTGTGCTTGGGCTCTTCACTGGGCCAGGTCCTGTGTGAGTGCAGATCCTCAAACCCTGGAGTAGATGTGCTTGTGCCTCAGCTGCCCCTGAGCTCTGACTGCTGCACTGCACTGGTGGTCCTACAGTTTTATGTGAGTCTTTACTCCCTCCTTTCCTCTCTTCCCACATTGTTACTGCATTTCAGCTGCTCCAGCTCCATCCCTGCTGCTGCCACTGCTGCTGCCCCCCTTTCAACACTGCTCACTGGAGACTGAGGGAGGACATGGCTCTACTACACAGACACCACTGAGCACCCACCAGCTCTCACCAGTTTCCTCTTGAAGCTCACTTGGCCTTTCTCTCCTACCAGGGACCTTCAGCATCTACTCTTTTAAGTCAGTCTTACTCACAGGTTGTAACCTAATGCTCACACAGCACTCTGAGGGTCCATTTTAGCAGCTACTTCATTCCATCCCTCCACTTCCAAACCTATCCAGTGACTACAATTAGCACCCTGGAGTGGAATTCACACGAGTGCTGTACCTGTGAGTTATGTACACTCCTTAAAATAAGCACAGAAACAGGTAACTGGCTTCAATAACAGGAAAAGCTGTTATAACTACAATACAATTCAGTGCTATCAGAGACAAAGGAAAGTGGATCAGGCCTCAGATCAGTTATATTACTGGGAATTACATTCTGAACAAGCCAGAGCACACTAAAGAACTCTGACTAAAAAAAAAAAGAGTGGATTGGACCAAAAGAGGTGTTGTTAAAAAAGCTGTAATAAGCTGTAAATGCACTCACCAGTCTCACACTTATACAAAACAGTTAAACACATTTACAGGCTAAAATGTCACACGTTGATGAAGAAAAACACCTTTTTACTGTAGGTTAAAAATCATCTTTACCTTCTATTTCATAAGGGTAACTTACGTATTCTCAACTCTTTGGAATTTATAGAAAATACACAATGTACAGAACACCAGCAGTTCTCAGCAGCACCTGAATATCAGAGTATTTCCAGAGTTCCTGACTCAGGAAAGACAAATGAAGTTTAATCTGACTACAGAGCCCCAGGCAGACACGTGCCCATTTCTGTCTCAGAATTTGGAAGAGATGTTTTCTGTCTCCATTCTCTGTAATTGTGCTTTTACATTTTCTGGTGCATGAACTTTCGGAAGAGGAACTGTATTAAAAACATCCTGTAGTTCTCTTTTCCCCAGAAACAGGCAGCACTTTTTTAGGCAAACAGGCAATATTTCCACTGCTCAGCATCAATGTCACAAACAGTATCATCATTCAGAAAGTACATACTATTATAAAGAAAGGTACTGAACAAAACATTTAGAGCATCACAAGGCCATGGCAACGGAAAGAAGGAAAGACAAGTTTTTGAACAACTTAACAAGGAACTGCCTCACAAGTCATTATGTGTCTTTTAGAAAAAAAATCCTTCTAGTCCAATAATTAGATTGATACTCAATAGATCAATACTACAAAGGTTTATTTTTTGCTACAAAATCCACAGGCTTCCATGGCACAATGACACTTGATTGCAGTGTCTCAATGGGGTTATGATGTTCATATGATGCTTATGAGCAACACTGGGCTTACAGCACCATCTCCTGGCTAAAAAAATGCTGTGAGGCCTTGAAATACTGTTTCTAACAAAAGCAAGTATTGTTTCTTGCTTGTTGCCAAACAAAATCCAGTACTGAGAGATCATCTTCCTTCTTGAGCAAACTTTTAAAGGGGAAGGAAGAAATAAGAGAAATTCACTCTCTAGAAGGAGTAGCTGGAAAATTCATACATTTCTGTTATGAGATTGTAACGGTCATATCTGCATTTTGTTGTGGCAAGACCAATTTCAGGACAAGGAAAGCAAAACTACTCACTTTGTTCATAATATCAAGCTCACAACGCAGTCGCTGCACAGCACTACCTATCTTAAGCAGCTGGATACGCAAAGCATCATCAATGGGCAGGCAGGCAGCAACTCTGTAAGAAAAATCTGGAAATGAGAGAGTCTGTTAGAATTTAACACAGAAATCAAACCCTCATCTTCCACTTGCTCTATAACACATAATTATCTAAGCTGTGCTCTTTTAGAAAATTAAGAAAATAATAAACCAAGTCTGAGTTCATAAAATCAACCATTTCATACCTATTGGGTTTGCTGGAAGAGATTCATCTTTAAGGTTTTCATCCCATTCATGTAGCTGCCTCTTGACTCTTTCCATCAATGTTTCCTTTTGTTAGAAGAAAAGCCTAATTTAAATACATAAGTATTTCTGGTTTCTTAGGTAAAAAAAAAGGGGGAAGCAAAATGCAGAGCAAGCTATTTTCCCTAAGTCGACATTAGCTTTTAACACTTACAATAATTAAAGAATCATTTTGTATTTACAGATGTTAACTATTTTTGCAGAAGGAACCAGAACCTCTGTTATCCACTCCAAAAAACATGTTCTAGCAGGAGGGAATAACCACACAGAGGGGGAAGCCCCTCCTGATCCTTTCACACTACACTGAAAACCGTAAAACTGGTTTAAAATGTCACTTATGAGCCAGAAAAAGTAAAGCTTTTCTATTATCCAATACTTAGATATTACAACTATTACAACAGGTTATTTGATAATATACAGGGTGAACTTACAGCATCATACAGAGAGTAGAGCCACGGAGGCCAAGATGTCAAACTTGCACAGTGGAACTTCCTCTGAAACCAAAAGCAGAAATATTTATTCTTTAACATTAGTAGATTCTAGGGACAGTTCTCATGCAAATTAATAAAACAGCCAAAACAGACCTGATTACTTAGAGATACAAGAAATTATCACTAGCAGGACCAGCATGTCAATGTGAAGCTTCTAAACCATGCACCAGGATTCTATATCCCTGGAAGTGTCGAAGGCCAGGTTGGACAGGGCTTGGAGCAACCTGGGACAGTGGAAGGTGTCCCCCAGGTGGGACTGGATCAGCTTTAAGGTCCTTTCCAACCCAAACCAGTCTGTGGTTCTACGAAAAGCAGGAGGCTGGCATCTAACCTTCCCAGTTGTGCTTCCTCCTCTACAGATGAACTGATGGAATTTTACACTGATTTTCAAAATACCACCAAAAAATTTGAAAAAAATTCAACTAAAAGCACACAATGCCTTCTAACCTTCTGGTACTTCTGCCACCACTGCCGGATAGCTCGGTCCTGCCAGGAGGAAGGCTTGGAAGAGGGGAATACGTGGCAGCGGCTGAGGGACTGCAGCTGCACTGCTGCCATCGTCGAGGGCAGCACTCGCTCGGGAAGGATTTGGACTTTGGCCTGCTGGATGCTGAGAAGAGACACAAAAGGATGAGGTGTACATACAGACACAAGGGTTTCAAAATGGATTTTAATGCTTAAAGAGCACAGGCTCGTGCAATACATCAGTCACTACACAACACTATGGAATCTGAACGGCAGTACATTCCATCACAGTTTTTTGTCTTTGTATTTTATAGCATTACATGTTTTGGGAATTGTGGTGGACAGAAATACAGACAGACTGGCAATGGCAACACAGTCAAATATTCCACCATCTCAGCACCACATATTTATATTTTTCTCTCCTCAAGTGACTTTTGGTATAAGCTGATAGTCAGCTCTTCCATCTCAAACACTCAAAAAGGCAGTTTGCTCTCTTCAAACCACAAAAGCTTAAGTGCTTAGACAGAGGGCAGAATCAGCAGAAACAGGATATGGACTCTGATCAGCTTTTAATATCCAGCATCAACCAGGTCACCTATTCCACAAAGAGTTCAGCATATGTTATGTGGCTACTAAAAATGCTGTCCAGTGGAAAGATTTCGCTTTTTATCAGTATTATGCAGCAGAAAAGCTGCAATATTGAGGTGCATCCCATTACAAATTTCCAATTTTATTGCATGGACAACACTGAGCTGGTCACTTACAATAAATTATAAAATGATGTTTTGCCATAAGCACTTGGTAATCAGAAATACCAAAAATTATGGAAATATTCTTCCCAAGAAGCTCTGGACATTGAAGTCTCAGTAACAAAGCTGTTGCTACTGCAGCTGTCCAAGCACTGCCACCATGTGTCCAAGCAGTGGCTTTCCAGAGCTGGAACATTTGGGGCGTTATTTGTAACCAAATGTTACCCAGTGATAAATAGCAAGCAGCACAGGTATGCTGGGCATATTCTTACTAAATGTTCAGGATCTTAATAATTTTTATAAATGGAAAAAGGTGTTAATCACATCATATGACAAAAACTAGTCAAAATAGCCTCTAAATATCACAGGGATCACACTAGATTATGGAAAAGGACTAGAAAGTAAGAGAACACTCGTATCAAAGCTGACTTGAGTGTGCTTGACAAGCACAGGAAAAGAAGTGCCAACCACTACCAGGAGATGCAGCACAGTTCTATCAGTGAAGGATCAGTGAACAGTCAGAAGGGAAGGTAAGACTTGCTGAAGGTGAGGATGCACTAAACTGTGATGATGGTTAAGAGAAACAAGATTCAGGATTTGAGAAACTGAAAATGATGGGCTGCTTGTAGTTAGCAAAAATCAAGGTCGTGTTTTCATATTCAAATATTTATACACAAATCTCAGTGTGCTTTTGGTTTACAAAGGAAAAAATGCCAGAAGACCTTAACAACCAGAGAAACCACTGATGAAGCATTCAATTACTATCTATAGCAATTAGACAACTCTGTGACTGAAAGGGCAGATGCACCAGCAGTAAAATGTAATAAGCTTGGATGAGACAAGATTTGCAGTATGTAGAATTAAACATATAAATTTCTTACCCATCTGACTGTGTTCTTATTTCAAGCACCTTGAACCTCTGCCTTCCTATTGCTTTCACCTTGACTGTTTCAATTCCATACTCCTGCTCTTCTCTGTAGGCATAGATTTCTGCTGTCGTTCCAAAATGGGCTTCCCTTTCACGTACATTACTAAAATAACAGAATTAAAGATAAATTTAATAAACTACCCACCCTCCAAACAGCACTGCTCATTCAGGTTCCCAGATCAATCTAGCTGCACTGACTGCACATCATTACTCTTAACAAAAAAGTAATTCTGGTAAAATACTTTCAACCAATCAGAATCATTATTCTTTCATTATAAAAGCAACTTCTAATGTTTTGGTTGGTTGGGGGTTTTTTTGTCACTTAATTTGGTTTTATTTTAAGGTCTAGAGGTGACATTCTGGGAGGACAGCGATCACCAATGTATCTGCATTTCAAATGCAGGTACTTAAAGTACCAATATTCTTTAGATGGACTTGATAAAAATAACTGTTCCCACCTCCTACATAATTAAACCACAGTAAATTGGGTGGGGGGAGGAAGGAGAGGGAAGGAGAACATTCCCAACTTCTTTTGGCACCGATTAGCCTTTATCTTTTCCGCTTTTCTATCACCTCCTGTCTCCCAACTCTACTGTGAAACATTTGTCTGTGCTTGTTAATTTATACGCAAAACAAGCAACAATACAGGTCTCAAAACAAGAATGCGATTTTTACATTTCAGGTCAAGGCTCATTCTTTAAGCAAGATGGAACAAACAGTTACTGAAATCAAGAGGATGCTCAAACAAGGAAGCAGATCAGCACTTGCTGCTTCTCTACACAAAAATGCGATGTTGTCGAGCACCTACCCAGCATGACATGAAAACCTTCACACTGCATACTGGAAGACAATTTTGCTCAAACAATTTCAATGCACAACTTGTTATTCACCCCAGAACTGATGCAACCATCTGCTTTTGCTTTAGTATCCACAGAAATAGTGCTAAAAATACATGCTGCGTAGCGCCAGCAACCCGCTCGTGTGTTTTACCTGTATGCAAGGACAGCAAAGGTTCTGTCCTTCTGAATTAAATTCCGCACCATGCTAACCTCTTGGGGGTGGAACAGCTGCAGGGGCAGCGTCTGCCCAGGGATCAACATCACCATCACGTGGGGCAGCACTGGAATCACCTGGCAGCTGTCGTCATCGTGCACCGTCCTCCCGTGGAACTCCTCCATATCCGAGCCTAAATACTGCAAACACCAAGGAAACGACAGAGAAGGGGTTGGTGGCTGGCAGGAAGGACATGGAGCTGTTGGAGCAAGTCCAGAGGAGGCAGCAGGATGATCAGAGGGATGGAGCAGCTGTGCTGGGAGGAAAGGTTGGGAGTTGGGATTGTTCAGCTTGGAGAAGAGAAGTATCCAGGATGACCTAACTGGGGCCTTCCAGGACCTGAAGGAGCCACCAGGAGAGAGACAATTTACAAGGGCCTGGAGCTACAGGGCAAGGGGGAATGGCTTCAATCTGACAAAGAGTAGGTTTAGACTAAATATTAGGCAAAAAGTGTTTATCTGAAGGGTGGGCAGGCCCTGGCACAGGCTGCCCAGAGAAACTGTGGCTGCCTCATCCCTGGAAGTGTCCAAGGCCAGGCTGGACGGGACTTGGAGCAACCTGGGCTGGTGGGAGGTGTCCCTGCCCATGGCAGGGGGTACAACTGGATGGACTTTAAGCTCCTTTCAACTCAAATCATTCTATGGTCTTACAATTCTATGAAAATAAAATTAAATCTTTAATTAAGAACATTACAATAGAACTACACAAACCCAATTCAAACCTCTTCAACATTTAATGGACAATATATAAAAAACATACCATATGTGATGTGGGCAAACTGGTATCAAAATTAATTATGTTTGGCTTTTCTGCTTCTTTATCTTGATCTTCCACTTCCATTTCATTGTCATCTTCTTCCTCGCTCTCTGCTAAAAAGCACATACAGAACATTGTGTAGAAATCAGTCAGCAAAGACTAAGATACTGAGAAAAATCAGAGAATGAGGGAAATGCATTCAATATTCCCAGGCTCCAGCCTTGCACAGAGAAGTGAGTCTTGTATTTGTAAACCTGAGGAAAATAATTTTCATGGTGTTACAGCAAAGCCATCATTCCACAGAAACAGTCAAACACTGGTAATTTATTTTTGAAAGGCTAAAGAACAACTTTTCTTGGAAGAAAATAATAAACAAAGGCTGTCAGTACAGCTATTCCCTACAGTAGGACCACCTTATCTCAGCTCTGAATGTTTTCTGGCTGTACACTGGGTTTCCAGATAACTCAATTTCCTGCAGGATGCTGAAGGCAGTGTTTGGAGCAACACAAACCTGACCAACCAAACTGCACAGCAGAAATGAGCAATGTGAAGCTCTGTATTCATATAGGGACTCTTGCTGGTGTTTCATACAACTTAACTGCTGTCAGGCTGTGCTGTGTGTACACCAAACACACACACACAAACCCAGCAGAGGCAACTCCTAAGGAAGCAAATTCCATGATTCTAAAGGCTTTCAGGTATAAAATAGTATTTAAAAACTACTGTTTCCTTCGTATTTCTCAGGTCTGGGTGTCAGTCATAAAATTACTTTCAGCCAGAGGACAGTTAAATTATCAGTATGTTTTATTTTGGAAACATAAATAGTGCACTCATCTGTATGAAATTTGTATAGAAATTCTACAATAAATTAAAAACATAGTGAAATAATAACAAACATTTCTAAAATGCTGGTTTCACTGACTGATTTGTGCATTACCATACAATGCGTGCCTGCAAATAGCCAAACCAAATGCAATGCAGAGATCACACATTTGTAACTGCATTACTTGACCCTATTTCTTTGAACACAAAAACTATACACCATATTATATCTAAAACAGATGTTAACATAAACCAATCTGCAGGATTCTTACACCAAGAGCTGCTGGGTAATGGACAATCCCAATGTGCTGAAAAACAACCCTCTGGATCTTGAAACCTATTGTAAGATAAGCAGAAAAATATCTTTACAACAGTCTGTCTTGCTGCCTATCTTTGTAATCAGGATGTTCTTAAGAAATAATCCTGAGTTGAAAATTTAAAAGGTGGAGGGATTAACTATCTGAGAGGTTCTGCAGGCAGATCTTACAAAAGAAAGGTGCTGCAGAAGGAGAGAATCTTCCCTAAGAAAGGGGAACACTGCTAATTTTACTATTTCTGAGAGTGGGAGGACAAGAGAATAATGATGAAAACATTATAAGCTGGGTTTGGAGAACCTTTTCTTTCCCTCTTTGGCCTTCACACACATTTGTTATATGCATTCTTTAAAAAGTGGTCTTCTTTCTATTCCACCTCACTTTTTTTTTCTTTTAAATAAGGCCTAGTTTATAGAACCTGCTCTTACAGATCCATCCGATATTTTATTTAGCTCAGTAAGAAATGATCCAGCATGACACAAAAGGAGGTTACAGGCTCTCCTTGGTATTTTACCTAATTAAAGTACTTTAAGCAATGAGACATTATCTTCCTAATTATTGTTAAAAATACTCCATTTCTATATGAAATTTGTCTTCCATCATATTCAGTAGGAATCCTAACTACAAACAATTACAGTGATCAAACAATTAAGAGGAGCAAAACTGCCATTATTTTGCTCAGCTTGATGGAGGGAAAGCGCAGGAAGTCTTTGGGGCAGCAGTGCAGGGTTGGAGAAGGGAAATTAAAAACGACACTCTGCTTTCCATGCGCTCTCATCCAGCTGGATCCATCATTAGCAGTTTTAACAGCCTTTCAGAGAGAGGCCGTTTCCCTTGTTTTGCTGAAGGCAGAAGGAATTAACAGCAGCTGATTAGAAAGAACTGTCTGCCCTGCAAACTTTTGGTGGTTCTTGCCAAAAGCGCACAGTGGCTGCTGTGTGGTGGCTCAGGAACGATGACTCATTTCACTGCAGCAGCACCAGCGAGAGAGCAGCGAAAAAACACCAAGTCTTCACCCTGCCCACAGGGACAGCAGGCAGAACAGCCTGCACTTCTGACACCCCTCACCACACATTCAGTAGTAGTAGTATTATTTTAGGCTTCCAGCACAAAGGAGCAGGGAAAGGCGAGTGCTGAGGGGACCCTGCGTGACAAGGCTCATCAGGCATTCCCAGAAGTTTATGCTGGTCCATTAACACTGCCCAATCCACACTCAGTGCCCTAGTGCAGAAATATGAACCTCGTAACAAGGTAGGATATATTAAAGCTGTATTTCCTAAAATATCCAGGGAGTATTTCCTTATTATTTAAAATATACAGACCTAAAATGCTCATAGAATTTCCTGCCATAGGAAATGGACATTGGTTACTGGCAGGACTGACTGCTATGTTCTCTTCTGTATGCTTATTCTGAAATAACGTTTTTTCCAGTTTAGCACGAGCTGCTTCCCAAGCCATATGATCTCCTGTCACTTTGGAGGCACTATATGCAGAAAAAAAAGCAGGCTATTATGCAACAAGGATGTATAACTCCCCTGAGGAGGAGGAGGTGGTACAGGGGTATGTGTGGAGAGACAGGCGGGGCTGTCCCACACCCCAGCACAAACACTGCCAAGGCCTGCACAGCACATGGCACTGCCCTCCAGCTGTCAGCACCTCCTGCCTCCCTGCTTAACCAAGGCACGGGAGAGCATCTAAACGAAGGGGAGACCTTCTGAAATAACTCCCTGCCTCCGCTGCACACTCAGGGGGTTCATCCTGCACTGCCTTCCAACCCACGGGAGAGCCCACAGGGCACGGGCACACACCGATGGGCACACAGCCCGGGCCAAACACTGCACGGCCCCGGCACACACTGCACAGCCTCGGCCAAACACTGCACAGCCTCGGCCAAACACTGCACGGCCTCGGCCAAACACTGCACGGCCTCGGCCAAACACCGACCGCCCCCCGCAACCA
>VWZG01012793.1:1750497-1883465 GCA_013396735.1 Grallaria varia | reverse complement strand
CGGCCAAACACTGCACGGCCCCGGCACACACCGCACGGCCCGAGCCAAACAGTGCACACTCCGCACAAACTGCACGGCCCCGGCCAAACACGGCACGGCCCCGCACAGCCCAGCACCGCCGGGTACAAAACCCCCGGCCTCTCAGCCCTCCTCGCTCCTCTCATGGCCCCTCAGCTCTCCCCGCTCCCCTCACGGCCCCTCAGCTCTCCCCGGCGGATCTGCCCCTTCCCCGGCCCCGGCCCTCACCAGGCACCAGCTGCAGGTGGTTGCCCATGTCGTTCCGGGGCTCGCCGCCTCCCTCCTCGGCGGCCATCGCTGTTTACCCGGAGAGGAGCCTGGGAACGGCCGGGGCGGGAGGAGGAGCCGGGGCCGGGCCGCGACTGTGGGGGGAGCGCGGCCGGGTGGGGGCTCTGAGGGGAGCGTGGCCGTGAGGGGAGCACGGCCGGGTCGGGGCTCTGAGGGCAGCGCAGCCGTGAGGGGAGCGCGGCCAGGTTGGGGCTCTGAGGGGAGCGCGGCCGGGTCGGGGCTCTGAGGGGAGCGCGGCTCTGAGGGGAACACGGCCAGGTCGGGGCTCTGAGGGGAGCGCGGCTCTGAGGGGAACATGGCCGGGTCGGGGCTCTGAGGGGAGCGCGGCTCTGAGGGGAACACGGCCAGGTCGCGGCTCTGAGGGGAGCGGGGTCGTGAGGGGAGCGCGGCTGTTCCCGGCCCCGTGGCGGTAGCGCCGTGTGAATAAAATCCATGCTGAGTGTGAATAAAATCCATGCTGAGTGAAGCCTCTTGAAGGAGAAGCCGTAAACACACGGGTAACACAAAAAACAGCCCAAGGGAGACGCGGAGCGGGTGCGGGGAAGGGCCGGGACACGGCGAGGGCACCGGAGCATCGCTGAGGGAGCGGGGGCTGCTCGGCCGCCAGGAGAGGTGAGCGAGGGGGTGCCCTGCCAGTGCACCCAAATACCAGTTATTTCATTATCAAAATCATTAATGAAGGGCAGGCACCACGGGGAGGGACCCGAGCAGCGGGACGAGAGGCGAGGGGGAGACACTGATGGCCACGAAGCTCCTTCCGAACGTGAGGGAAAGCTGCTGTGCCGTGGGTGCCCAGAGCTGTGGGGCTGTTTCCGTGGGCACAGCTGGGCCGGCCCTCGGAGGTGGCACCGCGTCATCATCATCATCATCATCCCCGGTGTCCCTGCCCGTCCCGGGCTGGCTGTTCCTGGAGCCATCCCAGCACAGGTTCCCAAGGGACACCAGGTCTCCCTGGCGTGGCTGGAGAGGAGCCAGGGCAGGCTGAGGTGACTGCTTGGTTCGTGGGACAGACCCCATGGTTTGTGTGTTTGCACCTTAAAAAAAGACCCGAACAACCAAGCCTGCCATATAACGACTCTGGAATTTCTCCCTTTCTATTAAGCTGTTTATGCTGTTGGCATTCTTCGTTACAAATCACCACTCCCATGCAGTCCTCCCAGGCATTTAACAGTCCCTCTGTCTCAGCCCTGTTTGTTTTCTCCCCAAAAAGGCCTTTTTTTAGTTTTGTTTTGGTTTTGAGGGCAAAATTCTGCTTTTCTCTTGAATATCTCCCATATCAGTTCAGCAATAATAGTCTCCCTGAACCAGTGACAGAGGAAACCAATGATTAGCCAGCGAGCAAAACACTAATTTTTATTTTTTTTTAAATCAGAATGAAAGTGTTCTAGGGAAGCACATTTAAAAGACAAATAGCACTCTAAGTCCCTTACCATCATGGGTAGGAAATTCCAAAATATTCACGGTCTGTACTGACCTGAATGTGCCTTAGAGCAACAGTCAATGCCATGTTTGCCAAACAATGTAGCACAAACATGCCTGTGATGATACATTAGGCATTTATAAGAATACAAAAATCACTTAAATGATTGAGTTACAATTCCATAAGTTTTCCCTGCATTCTCTCACTGTAATTTACATAATTGCAGGGTATTGTAGCTGTTAATACACCACAATAAAACAAATGTTTTGGTTGTCAGGCTGGTTTGCAGCCTGGCCAACTGGAGTACTAAAAATTTATGAGCCACTGCTTCTCCAAACCCTGGGGTTTTGTTCAAAAAGTTATGCTAGATATTTTTTACTTCTTTTGGTATGCTAATCTATTTTGATATCTGTTGGTTTTTTACTGCATTGCTGGGGGTACATTTAAATCACACTTTTAAGATAATTTCTGCAGTCTTGAGGGACAGAGCTTATTTTTTAGTGGCTCCAGAGATTCTCTTGGCCAAAGGAGCTGGAGTTTCTTTTAGGAAACACTAAATTCAATCATAATCATAATAAAATGGTAAGTAGTGGAGCAAAACCCAGGAGTTCCCTGTCTCTATGCTATTGCATCTCTTTATGACCTTACCCCTGCTAAGAGCTGTATCTGTGAGCACATTAACTGCATCTACTGCCTTAAATCTAAATTCAACCCCCAAAGTAAGCTAATTTAGACCCTTGACTATAATTTACAGACATCACTATTTACCATCTTTTCCTACAGGGCCACAGAGAAGACACTGAGGATTTTTTGGTGAAGATTCTTCTTGAGATATGTGACTACTGGTAGGTACCCCCTCACCATCAGGATGTTTATTGAATACACTAAGGTATAATTAATGTTTAGGTTTTTAAAGTACACCTGCTAGAAAACACATTTAACATATCAGTATTTATTTTCACAAAAAGCTGTCATTAGTTTGAAGAGTCATTAATGTTGCACTTTAATCTCTCCAAGTGTGCAGTGTTCCCAAATGGAGACTGGAATCACTGGAAGTTGTTTCCAATTCCTCCTACAGTATTAACCCAGGGCAGGTTATAAACAGAAAGCAGCAGGTTCCAAACTGAAGAGCAATGTGTCAATCCCAAGTTATTGGAGTAAATTTGGTGAGGTCAAGGCTATGTATATCCCAGAGCCCATGAGTTAATCTGGTCAGTGCCAATCTGTCTGAGAGTCGCCCAAATTACTGTAATTTTAGCTGAAGTCAGAGCACTCCAGTGTGATGAAGGGCTTTTTGCTTTGGAGCAGCTGCTTCTCACAGATGCACACAGGCAGCTGGGAGGAACTTTGTTTCTGAAAACAGCACTCCTAAAAGAGAATGAAAGTTTAAATACCAAGCCACCCGCCCTGTGGGGTTTCATCCCCAAATTTATGTTTTCTCCTGTGGCTGGTTGGGAATTGCTAATTGCAAAGTGGTTCGTGGTTAAACTCTGAGTAGTTTGGAGCCAGAGGACATTAGTCACCTTTCCAGAAGAAAAGGAACAAAGAAAAGGACAGCAATGTAAAGGATATTAAAACAGAGTAATATTTAGAATTTAATTTACTATTTACTATTAATTTAGTGTTAATTTAGTCTTCATCCCAGGTCATAATTGGGATGAGGAAAGAAAAGGCTCAAGAGCTGGTTACCTGACCTTTACATTACCTAAGATGCAGTTCTCAACACAAGGTGTTTGCAAATAAACCCCAGCCTCCCCCTTGTCAGTCATTGCAAGCAGGATATATGTTCTACCAAAAATACCACTCATTCCCCCACAAATATACTATTTGGTCAGTTTGCTATTTAAGCACAGTGCTTTTCCTCCCATTTTCCCACTCTTGCCTCCACTTCCCAACTATGCTCAGGAGGAAAACTGTGTGACTGGTAAGAGGATAAAAGAGGAACCAAGAGCAGCTCTACTGACAAAATCTTCACTGTGTAAAATTCCAAAGCTCCATTACATCCCTCAGCTCCCTCCCATCTGTACATGAGTTGAGAGAAAAGTTGTCAGAATGTATAAGCAGCCAATGCACTCCCTCGTCCCCACCTACCTTCTGGAATAAAGTGGAAAATGAAATCCTTTCCCTCTGTTGCTGGGAGAAAAGGCACTAGATGGTGCTGTGACATTCACTTTGGCAGGATTCGTCTGGGAGAATTAATCAGCTGAGCTGCACCGTGAGCTTTGGGGGTTCTATTTATAGGGGATTCACGGCAAACAATGGGAAAGTTTGAGCTCCAACCTTACCCTTTTAAATGAGGAGCTCGTGTGTTTCTGCAACACACTGTTTTGACTAGGCTGTTTAAAAAGCAGTTTGTATAGTCTAATTAAACCAGCAAAAGTCCTGTGTACGTGTGCCATTGATTTCTCCCCTGCCAATAAATTGGCTTGTTATCCACCCAAACCTGCTGTTCCAGGCAGAACAAAGCAATCTGTCCGAGTATTCCAAAATAAAAAGTGACTCCCAACCTTTAGCTGATCTATTAAACACTGACGGTAAAAAAGCAGTTAGAGGACAAAAAGAAAATCTGTATTTTAGACATGAAAAAAGCCAATTAAAAAAATATATGACCCCATTTTCATACCAGCAACCAGGCAGCCCCAACACTAAAGACACTCCACATGCCATATCCACATGGCCAAGGAAATTCCTGGCTTTTCAAGTTACCAGTTGAACTTTTTACTCCCTTTGTCACCACTTTGTTGCACAAATTAGGGAGACGTGCCAGGTAATGCAGTGACAGTCTAGGCCCTGGTGCACACACCCAGCAAATTCCTTTCTCTGGCTGTAAAACCAGCCCAGGTCCTGAGCTGTCAGCTCTGCTTACACCATGGTCTCAGATTTGCCATCCCAAACCCACTAAATCATCAGAGTTGTCCATTTCAATATTAAAGGTACTCTCAGAGAACACAAACAATGGAGTGAGGCGATTCCAAAGGCATAAAAATCAGTGATGGACAGAATAAGTGAGGTTGAACAGCACCTGGGGAGTTGAAGAGCAGCAGACGGGACTGGTTTATCCCAAAGCAGCTAATTCTTGCTCCAGTCGGTGTTCTGATAAGAACAGGGCATATTTATGACTGATATTGCTGCCTGGGTCAGGCTGGTGACAAAGGAGCAGCTCTGAATATGCAAGAGCCCCCAGACAAAGAGCCCATTAGCCAAACATGCCCATTACTATGCGGGGAAGCAAATTCTCTTGCCAGTGAACTCTTGCCAAGCAATAAACTATTTGGCATGTGTGCAAACCCCATATTCAGCACAAGTGATGGACAGACAGCATGGCAGGGAAAGCAAATGGGCTATAAACACAAATTTGGTTCAATAAAGGGGATAGAAAATGAGAAAAAAGTCCAGAACACTGGCTGGAAGGGTACACCAAGTCAAAGAGACCCCACGTCCTTGGGACCTTTAGGAATATTGCCTCTATGTAAGTCCAGAGTTTACAGACACATGCCCAGGCCACCTGGGATGTGCCCAAACCTTTCAGCACACACCTGATGTATCCACTGCTGCGTCAAGCTGTAAAGATTCGTCAGGTCTAAGGGTCTGATATTTCCTTGTATTTTTTCCATCACAAAATTGTTGGTTGTCTTTGTGTTAATGAGGTTCCACGATCTTTAACCAGCATAAACAAGAGTGGGTTAGAATCAAAGAATCCATTAGGTTGGAAAAGACCTCTGAGATCAAAGAGTCCAACCTTTCAGTGAACACCACCTTGCCAGCTAGACCATGGCAATGATCTGAGACTCCATTGAGTCTTCCTACCTATAAAACTTCCTTCTTTTTTCCCGTTGTTCCTGCTGAATCTGCCAGCAAGTTCAGTGTATACAAATTACATTGTATATATATAGTTGTGGCCATTATTGCCCAAGAAGATCCAACAAGCCCTGCCTGAACAAAAGCTTATGCAGAGTTCACTTAATCCCTACTCAGTGTGAGCAGTGTTGGTTTTATACATGTATATATTAACCAGCAGAGACAAATTGTTCCCATATATTATGTAAAATAATGTAAATGGGTTTATATATATTTAGATAGAGGAAGTTTGTTCATAAATCTCACTTCAGTTAAAAATACAGAGTACTTAGTATAAGTTAAAAGTCCTGTTTTGCTTTCTCTGTGTATTTAGAGCGTGCTGCTTCCATTATCCATGCAGGAAAACCACTCGGCACTCAGGGTGGTTCAGAGAAGTTCATATGGCAACATTTATAACAATATTGTCCCTAATCCTGAGGGATTTATCTTGGAAGTTTTCCTGCAGTTTGTCCTGGGGAAGAAGGCTGGTAACCTCAGCAGATATGGCAGTGAAAACATGTCACCGAGTCACCTCCACTAGACCAGGCTGCTCTAAGTCCTGTCCATCCTGGCCTTGATACCACACATTTCAGCCAGGCAGATCAACAACCATCCCAGTGCTGCTCTGGAGGCACTTCCCATAGCACCTGTGCCTTCATCCCCTTGGAACAGCCAGGTCCTTTCATGAGGGTCATTAAAGCCTTGGAGCTGTCCCGATTCCACAACTGCCCCACGTTTAAAATCCATCCAGCTCCCAGTTTTGTCTCTGCTGGAAGGAGAAAAGGGATCCTCCTGCCAGCAGTATGGAAAGCTCAGTCAGACAACCTCTCTCATGTACAAATGACTGATAGTGTTATTTTTCTCTTTACCAGCATAGCCAGCACGTTAAGGGGATTCCTCTACCTGAGAGACCCTCCCGGTGAAACACTGAACTGAGTAACAGCTCAAAGGACTTCAGTGAAAAGCCCCGCTGGGAATGAGAGGGAAATAAAAGTTCAGAAACATGGAGATTCTCACTCTGCACAAGATGCTTCAGGTATTTGATTTACCAGTGCCTTCAGAGTAATGCTTGAAAATTTAGCTGGCATCAGATCTGCTTTCAACAGAGAGCTTTGTTGTGTCTTTGCGTTCTGAGAGGTAAAAAATAACACAGTAATCAAATTTGAAGCTGTTATCTAATTGCAGAGAATATAGTGGTGCAGCAAAAACCCGGCAGTTCAGTCCTCAGAGTTATCACACCGATTTTCACCTTGGTTAAGGGCAGATGTACACGGATTCCAAAAGGAAACAGATGTTTTCAAACCATCACAGCTCCTTCCTGGGGGTAATTACCTGTAAATAGTGAGGTTATTAATGCTATTAGTTGAATATCACCATCTTCCAAGCATGACAAATTCATCCTTCTAGAAGTTCTAGCACAGAAGTCCCACTCAGGATTAATTTCCTCCAATGGCTGAGTGTTTAAGGAGATTTTCAGCAATAGATCATATTTTGTGGGCCATTCAGCAAACAGTTGATTTCCTACAATGTTCCGAATCACTGCAAGCTCTACATTTTACAACACTAATACTGACTCCAAATTTGTCATTGATTTCACACTCCACAAGTTTTAAGACCCTGCAGAAGCCAACAAACTCTTCCACAAGGAACTGACCTTCATTTAATGACCTGTCATTATCAGTGGCAAATAAGAATAGGAACAGCCAAACTGAGTTCCAGATTTATAAACTCAAATTGCCAGGTAAATACCAATTTTCCCCCTTTTTCATTCATTATATTTCATGTAAATCAAATATTGTAGGTTTAAATATACATCTTATCTAGATATGTATCATACAGCTCGGCATGTTTTCTTCAGAGTGTTTTTTAAATAATATCTTTTGTACATGTAATTTTTTTGGCATTTAGTTACACTAAAATAGAGGCCAATTCATTTTATCTTTGCCTAAATTCTGAAAATTCAATTAGTCAATTAATCTTATATTACTAATGTGGACATACAAACAATTTACTAATGGCTTTTCAATGGAAAATTGGTTGTCTTCTCTCATTTAAAATTTTCTTTTGTTAAAGACTCTTCCCACCCATTTCATGTTATGGAAGGCAAATCTAAGGCACAAAAGGCATGAGACTGCTGGGAATTAATTTTCAAAGTCAGGTAAAATGTCATTCCATTGTTCTTTTAAAAATCAACCTCCCAGCACCTGTAACATAAGGAAATGAAAAATGGGAGAGACTATTAAGCTAAATGGCCTTTTGGAAAGCTGGAGCAAAAGCTTTACAAATGATGTATTGAGGGAGGGCAGCTAAATGCTGTGTTTTCTGTGGTTGCTTTATGCTTTGCTCTTCCCCGGATAAGTAGGATTTGAAATAAAAAGAGGCCTGACTAGACATGTTTTCACTGCCTGGATCATTAGGGTCTGACACTCAACTGGAAGAAGACCAGCCTTCAAAGGCAAAATGGGCATAATTCCCTTTTAATGCCTTGTTTATTGGGATCTGAGGAAGGCTGAGTTGGAGGAGAGGAGCCTTGTGTCCCCTGAGTGCATCTAATTGTGCTCAGCCCCGACAGCGAGAGGAACCAGAATCAATATTGCTTCATTTCAAATGTTTATAGTTCTTAAGAAAAAGGCACTTTCTGCAGAAATATTCTGGTGGCACAATGGGATTTTACCACTGGAATCCAGGAACATAGGTCCAGAAGGTTGCTGATGATTCCCAGGTTTCCATGTGGGAAACGCTCTGAGGGCTCTGGGGCTGATTTGCTCCTCAGCAAGTGCTCCATGCCCCCAGACCCACTGGCGTAACTGGTTTGAGCACAGACAGGTCAGGGGTTTCCCAGAGCATCCACTCATTTGCTCTTTCCAACCATTTTATTTTGGGAGGATTTTTGCAACACGTCTCAATAAAGCTTCTGAAAGCAGTGGATTCAGGGATATTGTTAAGGACAAGCTTCTTTCACTTTCAAACCTGAGAGACCTCCTTCCACCTTAGAACAGGTCAGAAAGGGACAAATTGCATGTGAAATTGTACTTGCTGATCCTGAGGCACCTGGGAGCTAATTTCCAAGGGAAATTCCAGCTGGCAGCTGCTGTGGGAGCCAGAGTTCCTCACTCCAGCAGAATGTACAAGTGGGTTGGAAACAAGATGAAAATGGTAGTCCAGTGTTATTTAAATCTAGCCAAAATAATGCAGTTCTGCATTCCATGGGCAGTTAAATGTATTCTCTCTTCACCCATTGGCCTTGCTGGAAGCTGAGCAAACACCATGTGCCAACAAACCTGCCTTTGCCTCAAAGCTGGAAAAAGTCACGTTCCAACAGGGACACTGCACATGAAGCAGAGCTGCTGGAGTTATCCCTGGCACAGGCTGCCTGCAAGGAATACTCAGTGGACACAGAGCTCACACCACTCCTGAGTTAGATGGCAGTGTTTATGATTTCATTAATTACAAAAGAACTAAAGGCTGCTGCAATTCAGTGGAGACTTAATTTAAATGATTGCAGTGCTTTGCTGAAGTCGTGCTCTCTGGAGCTGCCAGGCAAACCTTCCTCTCCAGCGGCAGCTCTGCCCCATGTCACACCTTCAGCAGCAGCCTGGAGGAGGCACTCGGGGCAGGTTTGCAGATGGCATCAAACTGGGGGGACTCACCAGTGTGCTTTTAGTTCAGAGAAAATTTCAATCCTTTAATTCTAATTTAAATTTAATTGTTGCCTGTGAGAGTGGGCAGGCCCTGGCACAGGGTGCCCAGAGAAGCTGTGGCTGCCCCATCCCTGGAAGGGCCCAAGGCCCAGTTGGATGGGGCTTGGAGCAACCTGGGCTGGTGGAAGGTGTCCCTGCCCATGGCAGGGGGTGGCACTGGATGGGCTTTGAGGTCCCTTCCAACCCAAAGCATTCCATGATCCATGAGATACCTGCCCAAGCTGGAGGAACAGGCTGAGCTCAATGTGCAGACATGAACACTGAGATATCGCCTGTTAAAGCAATCCCTTCCTGAGACATACAGAAGAAACCCAGGGGATGACTAATGAGAGGCAAAGGGAAGCACATTCCAGGACACTGCTGCTCCAAAGGATGGGAAATGCTGTCATTTGACCAACTCTGTTGCTGAATAAAAAGGATTCAGCCAAAGGACTCTACACAGGACAACTGTCTCAATTTTCTGAAACAGATTCAAAGGCAAAGAATCTATTCCATTGACAAAATAATTAAATCATTAATAACTGCATGCATATAAATTTGGGACTGAATGATATCAATTAAATTCAATTAACATCTGTGCAATGCTTGGGGACATAAAATGTCATGTAACTCTAAAGAATTCTGAGAATTAATCCTATTAATCCTATTTTTAGGATTTATTAATCCTAAAACAGTTTTTGCTGCATTAGCGCACTGCTACTGTGAAAATCACCATAAGCAAAGACAGGGATACTCCAGAGATTTAGGGTGGTTGGTAATGCTTTTGTATGGAAAAGTAAGTTTTTTTCCTGAAATCACGTTCCACTTGAAACTGGTAGTTATAGGTAAATCAATATTGATGACATTTTAAAAATAACCATATCTTTGTATCACTATTGATTTCAGCAGGAATGACTAAAGAAAGGATATACATAAATATACCAAAAAAAGAAGGGCTGGGTATTAATGTCATCTTTTATCATCATAGGCACTAACATGGCTGGAAAGTATTGATTACCTTAAAAGCCCTAATAACTAAAGAACTATTGACTTAATATTTTCTTTAATCCTCCATGAAATTTTACAGTAAGTCCTGATGTATTTTCTGTTAAGAGTTTTAGAGCTGAACTATATCATGTACTTATCTGAAGTGTCAGCTCTGGGGCTTACACTGCAGCTATTGAGAGCTCTGGAAAAGGTGAGTTATAACTCCCAAGATTTAAGTATGGTTTCAGGGCCTTTGGAAATAGATATGTCTTCTGGTGTGTATTATTCCATAGCTTTCATCTTTTAAATAATCTTTATAATTAGGGAATAATCTAATATAAATTTATTCAGTGGAAACAAGGGTTCTGTTCATAATTACTCAACTGCAGCTGTTCTGAAAATTCCCTCATCATTATATGAGTATCTCAACAGCCTTTTTTATTGCTTCCTATTTTCCCATCACTAACACACTCACTATCTAGTTTTCTAAAACTCCAATGAGTGGTACTGATCAAAGATCAAACATCTGAACTCTTCTGATCCCTTTAAAGTCAGTTGATAATCTACTTCCACCCCATGGGCAGGGACACCTTCACCAGCCCAGGTTGCTCCAAGCCCTGTCCAACCTTGCCTTCTACACTTGCAGGGATCCAGGGGCAGCCACAGCTTCTCTGGGCACCCTGTGCCAGGGCCTGCCCACCCTCACAGGAAGGAATTTCTTCCTAATACCCAGTCTAAATCCACCCTCTTTCTGCTTAAAGCCATTCCCCTTTATCCTATCTAGGTTCTGCCCCCAGGATCCTTCATTGTCATAGAGCATCTGGAGAAGTTTTCACCTTGAGCCACATTTGGTTTGGGTTCAAACCACGCAGCCAAGAGGTTTCCAGCCCCCTTGGATGCTCCTGAGGCCCCTTTGCACTGACCTGGCTATAATATTCCATTCCAAATCCATCCAAATCTATCCAGCCCTTCCACCCCTACAATCCTCACCTCAGTCCCAACTGCCCATGCAGAGAAAAGCTTTGCTCACCCTCAGCAGTTCCTCTGAGCCAAATCCTGTCCATTCCAAGCGTATCTACAGAAATACCTTCAAGACTTTGCTACCGAAAACCAGGATTGTAAAAGCATCTCTTTGATTTTCGCAAAAGGATTCAAGATTTTTAAATTAAGAACTGGTTGCAGAAATGGTGTAGGAAGAGAAGTGCAATTACAGAGCTCCTTCTACCTGACATCTTTATATCACCTAAACTCCCTCTTTATAGAGTGAAGGTGATACATAATGTTATCCAGCAGTGAACACTCTTCTTTTCCCTTGCCTCCAGTAAAACCGAGGTCTTTGCTTCATCCCATGAGTTACATCTAATCCTCAGTGATTGGTTTTGGCTCAATCCTATAATCACTTATTTATGGAACTATCTTTATATATAGGAGCAGCCTCATTAAAACAAATGGTCTGGTTATTCATGTTTTCTTTGAAGGGCAGGGCCCAGCTCCACACAGCCATGTAAGCCCCCAAGTCCTACTTAAGCCCTGCCTTCCCCTGGGTCTCACCAGTCCTCTGCAAGGCTGTAGCATCACCTCCCTCACAGGCTGGAGCATCCTGGCAAGGAAGGGACATGCTGGGAGCTCCTGCCCTCCCTCTCACTGAGGGCAGCTGGCCCTAGAGCTCTGCCCTCGGAGGAGTCAGAGCACACCACTAATTATGTTAATGACTGGAAGTGAACTGTGAATTTCTTAAGAGCCATTGAAGCAAGACATTTTCAGTCAATCTCCCCCCATTAATAGCAGAGCTCTGGAGAGTGCTCATATCTCTAATATGATGAAGTACATCTGCTGGATTTCCCTAGTTAATATTAGGCCAAGTGTTAAAATATCAAACCTTTGCTCACATCCTTTGGATGCAATAAAGGAAAAGGACAAAAAAGGAAAAAACTCACACTATCTGAGCCGTACTGAGCTGGAGTGTTTGTGTCCCTCAGTGCATCCCCAGGGAGACTTGGCAGGGAATGAGACAAGGGCTACCCTGCTCCTACTGCAGCATCCAAGTGGCATCCCCAGGCAGCTCAGGATGCTCTGTGGGATGCGGGACAGTGTGGGATGCAGGATACTCTCTGGGATGCAGGATGCTCTGTGGGATCCAGGATGCTCTGTGGGATGTGGGATGCTCTGCTGCACAGGGCCTGGGTGCATGTCTGGCGCTGCATTTTGTCATCTCCAGACCAGCCATTCTTCCTCCCTCTCTGTTTGGTTATTCCTACTCTAACTGTGCTGTTCATTGCTGATTTGCTTTTCCTTTGTATATCCAAGGAAATGCAAATATGGAATTTAATCAGGAGGATGAGACACGACAGCCAGTGTTTGCCGAACAGTTTAGTGAGCGTGAGCACCGCCATTAGAGACAGAAGTTGCAGCAGCTTCAAGAGACGATTTTCAGGCAGCTCTGACCATTCATGCAGAAAGAAATCACCTAAAATCATGATTCATTTTTTAAAATCCTGCCTGAGCTTGAGTCCCTTAAAAATAAAAACATCATTACTAATTCAGGGATGTTTTCATTCAGTCCCAAATGCTGGCATGCAAATGTGGCACACAGAGACATGCACCAGCCCTTAGCCCTGTGCTGGGGGTCCAAAGCTGTCCCCAGTACCCTGGCAGAGCAGCCCTGGACATAGAGATCTCATCCAGCTTCTCCAAAGGCAGGGCAGAGCCATCCAGTGCCACTAACTGCTCTTTTCCATGTGGAAGCAGCATAATGTGTATCAGATTGCAAATGGAGCTGAGATTAAACACAGCTTTTAATGGCTCTGCAAACACATCTGGGAAAAACATCCGAGCATTCACCACTAAATTAACTCCTCATTTTTTGCCAATATGGCCCTTCTTGTGTTCTGCTGCAGCCCTGGCTCTGCAGATGCCTTCCCTCAGTGTAGGAGCTCCTTACTTCAGGAATATGTGCCCATTTTTGCTGTCAGGCATAAAATGGAGCAGAAGGATTTTCATGCTGCTCAGACTGATGCTCCCGAGCGTGGGTGATGCCAACCAGAACCCTCCATCTCAAGGGCTGGAGTCCACATGCCACAGTCTAGCCTCTTGCTTTTCTTTAGTCACCTAATTAACAATTCAAAGCATTACCAAATACTGTTACACCCACTTCCAAAACCGACCCTCCCTCAACAAGCCTCCCCAAACTGAATCAGAGGTCTTAACAACCCTTTGTCTTCATCTTGTCTTCCTCTTCCTCATCATCTCTGGCCTGCTTGGAATCATTTCAAGGTCTCTAGGCCTTCTGAGTACTTTTGACTAGAGTTATACCAAACAATGTGCCTATTATGTTTTTCTGAGTACATTCTATACAAACTAGATGTACTTGCTAAAGTCTTTATCCATTGAAATCCTTGACAGGGAACATTAAACAATATTTCAGGAATCTAATACAAAGGTACTTAGCTAAAGTGCTACTGAAAGTGCTGAAAGAGTTATACAAAATTATATATAATCCTCGATTTTAAGGCATCCCATTCAAAATGAAAAATCAGGCAGAAGGGCATTTCTCCAGTGCTAATATTCCTTGTACAGACCATGTGCCAGTACTCAGCCCTGTCCTGCAGAGGCCCATGGGGTCCCAGTCCCCGTGAGCACTGACACCAGCAGAACAACTCACAGGGTTCTGGGCACCTTGTGACAACAACCTGCACTTTCAGTGCCAGAACAGCAGTGAGAAGCCTGTGGGGTGCCCTGCCCTTCCCTTGCTGGGACCCCAGGGCACAGCTGTGCCCCACAGCCACATCCTCTCCACTTTTAACCACTGAATAATTTCACATCCTACTTCTGCTACTGCACTAGGATTGTTCAGCTCACACCACTCTGCTGAGTCTTCTTCCTGACATTGGGCTGGGCCTGCTGTGCGTGCCCATGGCTGATCCTGGGACAGGGTGTCCTCCAGCCATGCTCCCACCACTATTCTAGCAGCCCAGCTCTCCAAACTTGCCTCTTGGATGAAACAATCATATTTCATAGTCACTGCTACATCCCCTTCCCCCTCTGGGCTGCTGAGCATCCAACTGACCCCCGCAGTGCCTTTGCTTAGGCAGCCAAAAATCCCAGGGATTTGGAACAGGAGTGCAATACTTTCTCCTTGCAAATATTGCTGTGTGTACGGCAGCTCATTCCCTGGCCATGCCCTTCACTCACAGGGGGAGCTCAGAAACCAAAACCAAGATGAATTTCCTTCCAGTAATTTTCCTTTTGCCCATTATTGCATGCACAATATACCATAACTGCTCATCTCTTTGTGGCTCAGATAGAAAGAATTGTTTAGCTGTTTATTAAACAACAGAGTTGAATGAAACAAGTCACATTATGTTGTCTGGAATATGGGCGTTAATTGGAAGACATAATGATTTACTCAAGTTTGAAATACCAAATGGGGTTGGGAGTAAGTTAATGACAACCAGGATCAGAATGGGACTGTGGAAAATGGAACTTTTATTTTAATTCCTGCTGAAGTACTTTTGTAAATGAGTTTGCTCTCGCCTCACCGTGAGGGGTTTATCACAGCTTGCTTTGTCATTACACTTTGAAATGTTATCCAGGGGTCTGTTAAACACAGTGACCAGCTCACATCCATGAGCAGCTTCCTTTCCCAAGCAGAACACCGGCGAGGAGGGTGGCAGCTGGGGCTCTCCTGGGCAGAGAACAGCCTGGAGAGCTGAGGAGCAGGGCACCCCCAGCATTCCCCCGTGCCTTCCTCTGCTCCCCAGGGCACTCCCACAATGGTTTGGATCATTTAAACCCTAAATGTCAACACTGTCATTTCAGAAAAGCCAGCGTGGCATTTTCAGAGGGTGTTTCCACCTCTGTCTCTTGTGCCTGCACTAATTTCTGGTGCTGGGGGGGGATTTTTTTCATTACAAGAGGCACATCTGCAGAAAATGCCACGTGTTTATTCCCCAGAATAAAGACAAATAATAGGAAGGGCTCCAAATGCTCTCAGCAGCAGTGGAATTACTCCACAATAGCCTACAGAGCCCAATGAACATCTCACAAAGCTGAAGCAGGATTTATACTGCACATGGAAATGTGGGCCATTAACTGGAAAGCTCCAGTCAGGGAAAAGAGGGGAAAACAGTGCTTTTCCCACTGAAATGCTTTTTGAGGGGGCTGCCAAGAGCCCAGAGTGCCACAGCCAGGCAGGCAGCAGATGGTGGGGGGACATCTCCAGGACTTCAGGCTCCGGAGATGGGCAGGGGCTTTCACAAATTGGAAGCATTTGGGAGATGGTAGGAAAAGAGATGCTGGTTTTTTTCAGTATCTGAGGAGTATTTCCTGTAGTGGAGGGTAATGAAAACAGAGAATAACAGAAAGTTGTGGCCATGCAGAGCAGATGCAAAGCTGGGATGCACCACTCACCATCTCTTGCCTCAAAGGACCTTCAAAGGCCACACTCATTTTCTCCCAGTTCCTTTCCAAGGACACAGAACTCACTCAGCTCTCCTGACTTTTTTTCACCAGAATAACACAGAATTTTTGCAAAGACATTTTTGTTGCTATCAAGAGATGGTCAAATTTCCCCATCACATCATGCCAGGAAATACAATCGTTTCCTCAGCAACTTTCCATCCTCCTCCTCTCCCATGGAACAGCCAACCTCCTCCTCCTCCTCCCTCTTCTTTCACCTCCTCCTCTTTTCTCCTCTTCCATGAAAGACAAGGCACCAGCTGGCATTAAGGAAAAAAAGCCCATTTCCTTCTCCCCTCCTCCCCACCATAACATTTACAAGTTTCAATTTAAATTGTGTTTCCCTCTCCTCAGTTCGGAGGAGCTTCTTGCTGGCTCTGAGCACATCACCTGCCCCAGGAGCTGGGGACAGTGCTGGGAGTGGGGACAGTCCCTGGGGCTGGGGACAGTCCCAGGAGAGAGGCACAGTCCTGGGAGTGGGGACAGTGCTGGGAGTGGGGACAGTCCCTGGAGCTGGGGACAGTCCCAGGAGAGGGGCACAGTCCTAGGAGTGGGGACAGTGCTGGGAGCTGGGGACCCGTAAGGGCACAGAGGTTAATCCAGTTGGCACAACCTGATCAGATCCTCGCAGCATTTTATTACAATCTTTTTTTGCCCCTTCATTTCTTTTTACGTCTCTCTCCCACTGATCCCTTAATCCTTGCCCTCAGCAGGTTGTTTATTGTTTGTCTAAATATCTCCTGCCATTGTCTAATATTCCCTTCCAGCCCTCCTCAAACATTTGGCTTCTCCAGCCCTTCCCTAGCACAAACCAGCCCAGGACTGAATCCCACTGCAGTCCTTTCAGTTTAACATCTGTTTATTTTACTCCAGTTGCTCTTCCACACTATTTTCAAACAATCTGGTAGCTCCAGTATTTTCCTCCTCTAATGAATCTGGAGCTCCCACCGAGCTCTGCTTGAGGCATCTGAGTTTACTCCAGGTTTAAAGATCACACCTTTCCAGAAGCATCAGCTCTTACACCACTGGAAATTAAAACTATTAACAGCTTTTGGATTATTTTGCCTTCAGGCAAAAGCAGGCTGTTGTTGCAAGGGAATTATTCCTGAGATATTGCTCTCTGCTTGTTCCTCTACAAGGACAGAGTTAGAAAAAATATTCTGCAATGCTAGAATCTTAAAATATGTGAAAAAGGGGAAAATAACAAGTCTGAAACATTTGCAAGTGAAAACACATCATGCAATTCAAATTCCTCTAGAATTTACAAAACAGAGAAGTTGCCAAGTGTCAGTCCAAATTTTTCCTTAGAGATCGTGTTTTTCACCCTCCCCTCCAAAGCTCCCCCCAAATTCCCAGTTCAAGTGGCAGTGGGAGCACAGGGAGCACGAGCCCCTCCAGCAGAGCTAGCTCCCTCCTGGGGGGACCAGAAGGGGAATTTGGCTTCGGAGCCCTCACTGGTCCCCTCTGTCTGAAAGACAAATTGCCCTTGGACTGAAACGTGACACGGTCACACTGGTTTGAGAGAGTCTGTCATTTCAGGAAGCATAATCTGGGATAACAGGGTTTTACAGGGATCTAAGTAATTTCTGAAATCATATCCACTGCATTGGAAAGTCCCCCCCATCAAACCATGTGAACCCCTTGGCTCTCACTCCCTTTAGGATTGTAAATTCGGTGGTGCTGTGAAGCTTCTGTTCTGGTGCTTGGCTTCCTGTCAGGCAGGAATTCTGGAAAAGCTGGAACAGTGGCTGCTGTGCCAGATGGCTGAATGGCTGAATGGGAGTGTCCAGAGCCACCTCGCTCTTCCTTTGGCATGGACCCTTCTCCTTGCTCAGAGCTGCTTCTGACAACCATCAGCCCAACCCATTCTGGTCCCATTCCAGATACTGAGAATCACAGAATCCCAGAATGGTTTGGGTGGGAAGGAACCTTAAAGTCCATCCAGTGCCACCCCTGCCATGGGCAGGGACACCTTCCACCAGCCCAGGTCACTCCAAGCCCTGTCCAACCTGGCCTTGGACACTTCCAGGAATGCGGCAGCCTCAGCTCCTCTGGACAACCTACTTTATGGGTTCCCTTTGCACATCAGGTATCTCTGTGAGTGTTTTCTCCTTATTCCCCATTTTTCTATTTGACCAAGACTAACCAGCAAAGATATAAGACATTAAAACCCTTGGGCCAGAAGCCTGCAGGTTCCAGACCTCAGCTCTAAATGTGTTCTTCAGAGTCCTTGAAAAATTCATTTTCTTCACAGCTCTCCTCATTATTTATTAATTACTGTTATTCTGAATTTTGTGTCACCATCATTTCCTCAACCAGGACTATAATTTTTCCCTCTCTCTCTATCAAAACAGAGTGAGGAAGCCAAGTCCCTGCCCCCAGGGTTTGGGTGGAGAGCAGGCATGGGGAGCCCCATCTGCTCCATGTTGGAGATGAGGGAAGGGCAGTAGAATCTGAAAACTTCCCTGTCATAGATCCAGCTTTGTTTCTGGCCACCAGAATTTCCTCCAAGCCAGGAGCGCTCTCTGGGACCAGGTTTCCCCCGTATCAGTACTTTCATGGCCCCAGCAATGATTTATGTGAGATCCTAAAACTCCTCAATGTTTTCCCTTTGGAAACTCCTCCCAGGGACTGTTGGGTTTCTGTTGAGATAATGAAATGCAAAGAGATCAAGGCCTGGCAGCACCTGACGATGCAGAGAAGGTGTCAGTACAAGTGACACTTTAAACACCAGGACATTTTTCCTGCACATCCCCAATTCCAGAGAGATTTCTGCATCTGTGGTCCCAGGGCCGGTCAAGTGTTGGCTGTAACTTCCTGATCTTCCCAAGAGCCTTGGCCAGAGCTCTTTTGGCAGGTGTGCTGGGTCAAGGAGGACATGAGGATTCATCCCACTGACTGCCTTCATTGTGGAAACAAGTTATTACATGGAAGTTCGACTCAGGAATTTGCTCTTCCCTAAGAGATCGCACAGATGGTTTTCCCTCTTTGGGAAAGGTTTGGGTTTTCAACACAAGCTTCCTCTCCAGTGGGGAGGAGGAGGGGAATCATCTCCTAATTACTGCTCAGCTGGCTGAGAGCAATTCCTGGAGCAGAACGGGTTCAATGGAGTTTTCTTACCCCAAATTCAGACATAAAAAAGAAATCACAAACCTGCTGCTGTTTTGCTTGGTGTGAGGAAAATCTGCATGCAAGAAAACACTACAACTGGGGGCCTGATTCTTCCTCATTTTACACCACCTTGCAAGAAAAAGCTGCATTAAGAGCGCTCAGGAGTGCAGAGTCTGTTTTTGTAGGAGGTGAATCACATACACCCAAAGAATAAAGTGACAATTCCTTCATGTTTCTGAGTTATGGATTAGAAAACCCATCTCAGCAGCACTGATCAATGGGAACTTCAAAGGGAAACACGGACCATCTATTACATTTTCTCCCAATTACATCCTTCTGCTGAGAATTGCATTTTATGTGCCTTCCAGCCTTCAAAAAAAGAGGGAGCAGGATTTTTAAAAAAGCTTGTAAGAGATCTTTACCTTTTTATTGAGTCTAAATACCACAGAGCTGGTTAAGTTGGGAGTCAATTCTGAACTGCTGGTGCAGGTGGAACCAGTTTGATGGTCTTTGCAAAATAATCATCATTTTCTTTTCACTTTATAGTCAAAGGAGGTAAAGGAAAAAAGCATTCAAATATATATTTTGGGTTGACCACCCTCCAAGAAAAGTTTAATTGACTAAACATTTGGAAAACTTATTTCAAGGTGACAGCATTTTTGTCCAGCCCAGTTAGGTTTTACAGTCCTTTAAAGCCTCCAAGATGCATTTTTTCAGCTACCTGCAAAATGAAAGCACCATTTTCAAACAAAAGCGAGACACATCTCAAAGCTCTTGGTTTTTTCTGATCATTTTCTTTCCTTTTTGTTCACAACTCTTTGACAAATTTTCTCTAAACCCATTAATCATTTCCAGTTAGCCGAAAATCATGTACCTGATTTTGTTGGATAAGCTGCAGGTTTTCATTGGTTTATTTCAATCTACTGAGTTCCCAGGACCTGTTTGTAGAGAGGAGAACTGGCTGTTCCCTTCTTTTCTCCTGGAAACCACAGCTAGATGTGGTCAGTCCTCCATAATCCAACCAGAGGGTTCACTGAAGTGGAGAATGACACCTGAATCCAGGAAAACACGGGGAAACAGGACAAACAGCAGCATTGTCTCCTGAGTGGTGGCACTTTTCCACAGTAGTTTTGTTTTACTTCCAGCCCATCGAGTCCCCAGCAGGTCCCATCATTCCCAGTTGCCCTGTTAGAGATGAGCATGTCCTGGATGATGATTCCCGCCTGCTCCGAACCTGTCACACATTCCCAGTTCAAGGAGGAGCTCTCTGAGCCCTTCTGAGGGTACAGGAGTGGTTATGCCCATAAAATTATCCCTTGCTTTGCCTCCAGCTCCGGGCTGATCCTGCCACCCTGAGGTGGGATCAGCAGCATCTGCCTTTCTCCCTGCCTCTGGAATTACCTGGGGCTGGTGCCTGCACAGAGACCCTTTGGGACCCCTTTGCTGGAGGTACCACCAGCACAGCAGGGAATGATCTTTGGAGATCCTTAAGCAGCCCTCGCTCCCATTGCAGTGGCACTGTGGAATCACCCCCGTGGGCACCCGAGATTAGCCAGGGCTTTATTGGCAGGGCACAGATAACAAGAGATTATATTCAGGAACTCATGTACCAATTAGTTCTGAAATTAGTCCTCACACAGGGGACTGGTGAGCTGCGTTGGAAAAACTGCAGGTTTTTCCCTCACTCCCAATCCTGCCTCCTGCTCCCAAACCACCTCAGTACTTCTGCTCTATTTGGTGCTCACAGTCCCACAGCCTGGAATGCCCACAGAGATCAAACCCCCCGAGGGCACAGGAAGGCAGCTGTGGAGCTGCTCTGGGACATTGGGCACAGCAGGCTCTGTCCATCACCACACTCTGGGTACCAGACCCACCCGTGCTGCTCCTCGGGAGTGCTTTGGGGGAAAGGCAGGGCCAGGCACAGCTGGTTGCACCAGCCTGAAGGAATTATTGAACTGGAACTATTGAACCACAGAAACGTTTAGGTTAGAAAAAACCTCCAAGATCAGCAAGTCCAACCTTCACCCTGCCCACCAACCTGCACCGTGTGGGGCTGCGTCAACTCGGTTTTGGAACACAAAAAGACCAAGTGGACTGAGTTTCTCCATTTCTCAGCCTTGAGCAAAGGGGCATTTTTCTTCCAAAGGTCATTGTTTGGATAAATGCAGTGTGGCAAGGCAGGAGCTCAGCAGTGGCCAGGCAGGGCAGGAGACCCAGGCAGCTGAGGAAGGGCAGGACAGAGCCTCTCCAAAGACAATACACCCAGCAGCAGCTGTGCCATGGATCTCTTCCTAGGAGAGAAAGCTGGCTTGGTCATTTAGTTCTTTACATTCCACCATCCCAAGTCCTTTTTGGATATTTGTAATCACACAAAGCATTTTTCTGCTCCAAAATCCTCTTTATATGGAAACTGCTGAGGAAGCACCTCAGAGGTATTGTATTCCAGCAGGTCTGGAGCAGCCCCACACCCACATGGTCCATGTTTCCTACTGCTGAGCTCCTGCCAGCAAAGAGGAAAGAGGCAAGAGCCTGCCAGACCCATCCTCCCTGTGCTTTTGTGGCACAGGAGCCTCTGAGGGTGGTTGTGAAGGACAACCCACCTGTGCTACCAGAGCTCCTGAAGCTGCAGCTGCACATGGTGGCTCCTGGGGTGGTTCTTTGGCTCTGTGGGCACAACCAGAGACCCTCAGCTCCCAGTGTCAGCTCATAATGAAGTGAACCAAAGCTCCACCCTGACAACAGAGCCCTGGAGCAGCACTGCCTGGGATGCTCAGGATGCTCAGCCTCCGTGCTGATCCTGCTGCAGTGCCTGGTTTACACCCTTGCTCTGAATCTGTCTCTCCAACATGATGTTCTTTTGTAATTCTCAGCTGGGAAAATCCCCTCCTGCCCAGCTCTGGCTGCTTTTCACATCAAAGCAGCCTCATGCTCAGGTTTAACTTTCTGATGTCTCTCTTCAGCTTGACAGATGCATCAAACAGTGGGTTAAAAAATGGCCTGGGGGGCAATTAGGCTGCAAGAATCATTACTCGGAGTCCTCAGCACTGAAAAATATTTCAGGTAGTTTCATCTCAGCCCTGTTAACACTGAATATGACAAAGAGCTGAAAAGAGCTGCCTTCCCCAGCCCCGGGTGTGTCCTGGTGGTTCCTGCACGGTAATGAGGTGGCTGTGGGTTTGTGACACGGGTTCCTCACTGTTCAGGTGTTGTAATTGTAAATCCTGGACACTCTGAGTCACCTGCACACACTGAATTTCTGCATAACTTGCCATAACAGGTCCCAGGTTGGGGCATTTTTCTAACAGCAAACTGAGTTGTCAAGGAAATAAATGTTTATAGGGCACACTGGATTTATCACTGGAGTAAATCAGATGGTGTTTGGGAAAAAAGAGCAGTGGAAGTTATCTACAGGCATGGCAATCTGACAGGTCCTCCTCCCCAGCACCTGAGACAGCCCTTCTTGCAGGGGAATTGCAAGCTCAGCTCACCTGCAGAGCTGGGAAGGAGGAACAGCCCGGTGGGTGAGGATTGGGAGCCCAGAGGGGAGGAAAGGCGGTGCTGCTGGGACCACTCAATAGTCCAGGGGGCAAATAGCAGCAGCACTGGGGTCTTGGTGACCCCAGAATGCCCCTTAGGTAGAAGACAGAGTTGCATTGTTAATCACCCTCATTGCCAGATCCCAGGCTGATCCCGTGCAGTCCCAGTGGCCCGAGTCTTTAATCACTCCAGATCAACAACTCCCACTGGTGTCAGCACAGGTTCTGCATTCTTGCAAAATCAGCATCTTTTCTTACAGCAAAATCACACACTCAGCTTCAGTGGGAACCGGGGGGCAAAACCACACTGAAAATCCCCAGCAAGTCTCCTTTTTGACCTGAGTTAAAAAGAAAAATGCAATAAATAGCACTCAGCAGAGATCTAAGAAAATGCTGTATGGCTGCAGAGCAGCGAGGGGGATCCTTGCTTTGGGGACAGTGTGTATGAAAACACCTGCACGGAAACACACTTGTAAATACCAAGTCTCATGTGTGAACTGACACACGCAGACACAAGGCTTCTGAATTTAGGTTCTAAGCATTGAAATGTTTATATTCCTGCATCTTGTATAAACCTTGTTTTTAAATGAGAAAAGAAAGCTGGAGAGGGACTTTTCACAAGGGCCTGCAGTGACAGAACAGGGGAGAACAGCTTCAAACTGGCAGTGGGCAGGGTTAGATGGGATATTGGGAAGGAATTCCTCCCTGCGAGGGTGGGCAGGCCCTGGCACAGGGTGCCCAGAGAAGCTGTGGCTGCCCCTGGATCCCTGGAAGTGTCCCAAGGCCAGGTGGGACGAGGCTTGGAGCAACCTGGGCTGGTGGAAGGTGTCCCTGCCCATGGCAGGGGGGGGCACTGGATGGGCTTTAAGGCCCCTTCCCACCCAAACATTCTGTGATTCCAAGATTTAAACATCTCTTTAAACCCTGCCCATGGAGCAGCAGGTCCATGGAAGCAAAACCCGCTCACTGCAGGGGGTGCAGGGGGTGCTCCTGGGTGAGCCCAGGTCATCTGAGGTGGCACCACTTCCCTCTCCTCAACCAGCCCCAGAGAAACAAAACAAGCAGCTCGTTAATGCAGGGTCTCCATTGCCTTGAGTTCTCTGCCCAGCTCTCCCTGCAGGGCTGACCTGGCTCTCCTCTTGGTTGGTATGGGGCACCCTCAGGGCATTTTGCTCACATGCCCATAGCCCAGCCTCTCCTGCCCTGCACCATCCCAAAGCCTGCCCTGCAATGGCCCCTCCAACAGAGCGGGGAGGGGGATGCTCTGCTGCTTCCCTGGCCCTCTGGAAGCTGAGGGCACAGTGCCATCCCCTGCCAGTGCCACCCCGGGATGCCTCAGGGAGCAGGGCCACACACCTGGCAGCAAACCAGGAGAGCAGGAAATTGCTTTTCCCTTCTATATTTCTGTACTTACCAAGATATAACCTTATTCTTGGGGAAAAAAAGTCTCTCGCTCCATGAATCATTTCTGTGGGTAGAAAAAAAAACACACTTTTTTTTTTTTCCCTAAAAATAAATCAGCCTCACAAAAATTCATGAGTTGATCCAATTTTTGAGGGCCTGAAAAATTCTTAAATTTAACCTAAGTTAGGGTTGAGCTTTGCTGCTGCAGTTTCTCAGCCCCGGTAGACGTTTGAGTGTGGAACAGAGAGATTTCAGATTTACAGTCAGCCTGACAATGATTATGTAGCCCATTGAGATGGAGTGCTGTGATTTAGTGGTTTGGAGGCATTTGTCATGTTTGATGAATGAATCTGGTGATTCAGGCAATGAAAATGGGAGATTTCCAGCCGGTGGGAGATAAAGGATGCTGGTTGATACCCAGGGTTATGGCAGGCACTAGAGAAGGTTATAAAATTTTTATTTGTTTCTCATTTAGAGTTTTAGAGGAAGATGGGAAGGAAGATACACTTCAGCTGGCTCTGCACTGAACAAAGTGTGCAGCTGGTGCAGCTGGAGTGGCTGTGGACACAGTGTGGATTCGAACACTTGGTCAAAACTGCCTTGGAAAGTAATATTTGGGCTTTCCTGTGTTCTGGTTTCTTACCTCTCATCCCTTTCCTGCTCATCACATCCATGTTGGTGCGTTCAGGGAGACCTCCAGATTAGCCCAGCACTCACAGTTCTGTAGAAAGACACAGAAATGCTGATTTTTCTCATTTTCCTGCTGTAGAGCACACCAGGGTTGGATGCAAACCAGCTAGAGTCAAGGGGAAGTTGTCATTAGATGAGTCCAAAATATGGGTATTTTCTTACACAAACTGGGTTAATTTTTGAGTTAAAATTCCAGCCACATCCAGGCAATTCACATCTCCTTTTGGTTGCATGTTCGTGGGTTCTCACGAAAACAAGGTTTTTCAAGGTATGTTTTATACTTACTCAAATCACAGAGTCCTTCAAGAGCTGATGAAGAACAAGGTTTACTTCACTAATGGATATTCCTGAGTCAATTAAGATGTGCCAGTGCTGGTCCCTCTTCCTTAATTATTTTAACCTGTAGCCTTCAGATGGAAATATTCTACATTAACTTATATATACATTACCATATGTTACTTAGGGTTTCCAAGGAAAATATGTTCCATTCATACCCCAAAGCAAAGCCATGTTCTGCTGCTCCCTTAACAAAACCAGCCTTAGCTGTACTAGAGCATCAATCCATTTAGTAGTACTTAGGAGGAATAAATTGATTTTCTCATTGCTCTATGTTGGCTAAAAATTATTCGATTATGTATTTAGCTGCTAATGGAAACTCATTAGTAGATTTTCATTTCATGCTTGTTTGCCCCTGCAATCCATTTCTCCTTGTCCAAGGCACTGTTTCATTTCGGGTCCAGCCATGAATTCCCTTGCCCATGAAGTGAGAATTGTCCCGGTGTGCGTGGTGGGGCAGAGCTCAGGGCACTGCCATCGTCAAAGGGCAGATCTGGGGCGCCTTGGGGGGCTCTATTGCTGGGCACACCCAGGGCCTGGCTTGGCAATTGTGTTCTCTCTGTTAGTGCCACTTCCTTGACGTTGGCCTGGTGGCTTTTGTGCCCTCCCAGAGAGAGCCCAAAGGTGGGCAGTGCCAGACTTCAGGCATGGGGGTGGAATGCCAGGAAGGAGGGAGCCCTTCCCTTGCCCATTCAGGGCACTTCTCCAGCACCACCACAGGTTCAAACTGCCTGGCTTTACGTGGCATGGAAATTCCCCCGCAGGGTCTCACCTGGCACTCCCAGGGGCAAACCTGGCCTCAGCCACGTTTCCATGTGAGTTCTTGGGCCTGCAAGGGACAAGAAAGTGTCACCAGACCCAGTGTGGCTCAGACTCCCCAAAGCTTTCTGTGGATAAAGGACACCGGTGTTATATCAGCGGAATATCCTCAAAATCATCCCAGAAAGACTCTCTAATGTTCAATAAAACATGAGCTCCGTGGCCCCCTGTGTTCATTGGAGGGATGCCTCAGTCTCTGTGTTGGAATCACACCCTGGTCAAACCCAGCCAAATCCAGCACCACGTGCCCAGTTCACACCTTTCCTCCCCATCCTTGTGCTGCAGGTCTGTGCCCTTGGGATGCCCAGGGGGTGCAGCCCAGGGAATGAGCCCCAGGGGAGGAGGAGGAGGGTGCTGCCCACGCTGCTGCCCCCACGATCTGTTCCTTTTAGACTCACCCCCTTTCTGCTCCTTCACCTCCCTCTGCCCCTACAGGACCAGTGAGCCCAGCCAGAGGCACCCAAGGGAAGGAGCAGAGCATCACCCACCCAACACCCCCTCAAGCATCCCCGGCTCTGTCCCGGCCCGCCTGGGGCTGCACCCCTGGGTGGGGGTCCTTGGGAAGCTCCTGCTGGGAGGACCAGCAGGGCCAAGGTCAGGGGCGGGAGGAGCAGATGACCACGACGTTCACACTGTGCACTTGAGTTTGGAGGAACATCCAGCGACGCGGAATCTGATCGTAATAATTATGTCACTTTTTCTTTCCATAAAAAGAAATTAGTAAGTTGTTCAGCTTCGGCAGAACTCTCAGAATTGATCTAAATATGAGAACTGACTCTCCTAGTGCTGTGCACTAATACAGCCCCCACGCAGAAAAATGCATTTGCTGTAAAAACATCTATTTTATCAAGTGGCTTAACCCAGCAGGGCCTGCCTGCACTCCCCACCCAGCACTGAGAGCAGGAACGGCCCTGATGTGCCTGTTAAGGGGGCTGATCAATACAAATCTATTTCTCAATTAAACACAAGATCCCGCTGGATGTGCTGCCTGCAGGCCAGAGGAGTTCCAAGGAAAACTGGATTCCAGAACACAAAGTTGTGCTGCTCTTGCTCTGTGTTTTAAATGAGCTTTACCAGCATGCGACTGCAATCCTTGTGAACTCTGCAGATTAAATTTCCTTGCAGTAATGACCACTAGGAATTAGTGAAATGTTAATCTTCCCACCTGCTGTGCATGATTATACATGAGTCTAATCAACCTGATTACAAAAGAAAGTAATTTCTGCTTTTAAAGCATTTTGGTTGTTGTCTGCTTTAGTTCTTCCTGAGGAACTGTGAAATTCCTTACCCTGTATTTTAAAGCAAAAATAATGATTAAATTAAAATGTGTAAAGGGGAGCAATGGAGGCTGATAGTAATTGCTTTACAACAAATACAGTAATTGATGCTCTGAGGATTTATTTCAAAGCAGAGAAGTGAATTAGGAACCTGCTTTATCTGGATTTGATGAAGTCCCTGCATCTTTGTGTCTCGGTTTTCAGCTAAACTGTTCTTAATGAGAATGCTAATAATTACAGCAGGACTAAATTGTTTTAGGGACACGGGAGGATGGAAGACACATTTTGGCTTCATTTAAAGCCACAGCCACAGTCACCTTCCTGCTCCAACCCTGAGCCACGTTTTTGGGAGCAGTGGGAAACGCAGCTCCTCAGTGCATTGGTGGGGGATGATAAAGCCAAAAAGCTCCATCTAATTGTGTTTCTTGTGTAAAGTCTGTTTGATTTCCACAAATCCACTGCAAAAACTGAAAGGGAAATGAAGGCTGGGCCTGCAGGCCTTTGGCACAGGTGCTGCAGTGCAGAGATGCTTCCCAGGGCAGAAACCCAGGAAAACCAGTGTATGGAAGCGTGAAAACACGAGGAATGGAGGGTGAGCCACAGCAGATGTTCCCCTGCCCCATTCAGCACTCAAATCCAGGGTTTTCTTGGCAGCCACGAGCCATGAACACCTGAACTCCAGCCCAGCCCGTGAGAGCCACCCCGGGCGTGTCCACCTCTGAACACCCTGCATTCGAAATCAAGCATCAAACCACCTGATGCAGTCCAGCACTGCCAGTTATCCCAAACCATTCCTGACCCAAGGAGCATCATCCCACAGGTGGGTTTGATACACCCAGGGAAATGGAATGGCAGTTCTGCCCCAGTGTCTCCCAGCAGTGCCTGGATGGGGGACATCCATGGGGACAGCGTTCCATCCCAAGTCACCTGGCGGGTAATTGCCATCCTTTCATCTCATCTTCACTTTTCATCTTCACCTCTGAGTGCCTTGGGTTTCTGATGGAGAGGAATCGACAAACATCCTCATGCTCCTATGAGGAAAAGCAATTTTTTTCTCATATATTCTCCTGCAACTTAAATCACTGTAACAGTTTTTGTAGGGAGAGCTGTTCGTGGAAGTTGGGAATTTGCCTTCAGACATACAACCAGCTTTAAAAGGGGCTGGAGAAGGGGTAAGAATTACCTTGCTCAAGTACATCTTCAAAAACTCCTAAAAAAAGCCCCTTTCCCCAAACCTGTGCCTGGGGCAGTCCCAGCTCCCCCACAGCCCTGCTCTTCCCAGCCCTGCTTCTCCCAGAGCACAATTCCCACTGGAGAACCCCCAGATAACCTCTGCTCCTCTTCATTTCTGTTTGTGGCACGGAAAATGAACGTGGCTGAGCGGGGACCTTTCTGAATTGCTAAAGCCTTCACCCAATTTGCAGTTTGAAGTAAAATTCTGCTGAGCTCTGAGTGTTCTGTCACCTGTGGTAGGACGGACATGCCTGGATTCCGGAGCTGTGCCATGGCCACGCCGCAGGAATTCCCTGGACTCGCCTCTCTCTCCTCCTGCTGCTGCTCTCCAGCTCTGGGCTCCTTAGAAAAGCAGAACGTTTTCCAGCTTGGCTCATTAAAATCTTCAATGCTTGAAACAACGTGGGCTCTCTGGAGCTTCGAGTGGTGCAGGAATATCCGTGGCAGGTGAACCACAGGGTTGTGGAGGGAACTGGGGAGATGGGAGACCAGTATCCCAGCTGGGGCATCCAGAACACTCGGCAACGTGAGATGTTGTGCCATGTGGCAAAGCAGGAATAAAGGCAATTAAAATCTGGTGTTCTCAGCCATCAAAGTGCTCTCCAACATTATCCAAGCCTGTCCTGAGGGCAGGGGGAGGCCAGGCTGGTCTGTACAGCTCCCAGGAGATCAGAGAGCCATTGCTGTGCAACCACTCAACCGAAGTCCTCATTTTTGGGTTTTAATCTACTTCTTACTGGAGAAATAAATACAATAGACCATTAAAGCTGCTGTTCACAGCACTCTGCAGTCCCTTCTGGCCCCGTGCAGTCCATGTTATCCAACACCTGGAAGGGACTTTAAAAGGATCTCTTCATCTCCTTTGGTACATTAATGCTAAGTTTAGCTTCCCTAGGTAACAGTTTCTGTTTGAACTCTAATAAAGAGGTATGTTTAGAATCTCAGGGGCACACTCTGCTCATTTGAAACAAATGAGGATTATATAAGGAGGAACATGAGCTACAAATAGGATTCATAAAATTAATTGGCTCTAAGCTGCAGCTGAGCAGAGCCACTAAAAGTGACGAGTGGCCAAAGCGAGTCTGTTCCCCTGGGATGCCCCTGGGGGTGGCAGGGCCAGGCTGCAGAATCCTTGGCTCTTGCAGCTCTCAGGGATCCTGGCACCACTGCCCTGGTCCCAGAGGCTCTCCAGGAGCTCCACGTTGTCCCCCTGTGCTCATTTATGTGGTGCCACAGGATCTCTGCCCCCCAGAAGGACCAGGGTGCTCCAGACCAAGCCTGGAGCAGCTCAGGGAGGTTCTGCACCCTGCAAACAACCCCCACCTCATTGCCAATGAACCCAAACATCCCTGCTCTGCCTGGACATCCAAAACAAGGGGAGAACACACTTCATTTGGCTCCAAGTACGAGCCCAGTCACCAGAATTCCTCTGCCCAAATCCTGGGCTGCCTGTGCTCTGCTCCCTCTGCCCCAGTCACTGCTTCTGCTCTAGCAAACAATATTCTACATATTGGCCCTATCCAGTATCATGTTGCTATATCCATCTGAGAGAATTCCTGGGATTCCTTGCAGGAGCCTGTCTGCCCCTTCACTCCCAGGATACTCCAGCCCTGGGACAGGGCAGGGATGGGGCTCCTCCTCATTTAGCACCAGCAGCTCATTACAGCTGCCACACTTGAATGAGCTAATGCAGAACCCTCAGCTGAGTCCCCCTAATTGCACCTAAAGCACAATATATATATATATATGTCTTCTAAAATAGCTTCCACATGTTCTTCCATTCCAGAGCTCTCTTTAGTCACAAAGCCCTGAGCTCAGTGTGCTAAATTCAGCTCAGATGTGCATCCCACCAGTTCCCCCCACAAAGCCTGACTTGAGATAGTGTCCTCTTAACTGCAAAACAGTAAAACTCATCCTAAGCAGTGACGTGGACACAGGAAATAAGGCAAAGGCCTCGAGGAGATGCTGCAGGAGCTGGAGCCCCACTCCTGGGTTTGCAGAGCAGCAGGACCTCTTGCCCTGGATGGGCTCCTCTGGCTTCCCTGGGCCTGGGCCCTGAGCATCTCAGCTGAGACCTGTGGAGTTTGCACTCAGAGAGACCATGATCAGCCAGAAATTAAAATAAATGGGAGGAAAACTTCACTTGCACCTAATCAATACCAGCAATATTACAAGATCCCTTCATCTTTGCCTTTCCCTTCTCTGAGGGCTCCATCCTAAGCAGCTGTAGGTCATTAATCAGGTTACTGAAATTAGCCCCAGTTTCTCAGCTGCTTTACAAACCATGCCTGATGTTTTAGTCAATGGCATCATCAGCCAGGACAAAACAGAGTTAGTGACCATCCCCTTGGGTGATGAAGATACCAAATGGTTACTGATGAGACAGGGAAAAGCATTTTTCTCACCATTTTTCTGGATCCCCAACACAGTCCTTAGACAGTTTTTGGGAGCTCAGGAGAGGAGGCTGAGGTTCCTTCTTTTTGGCTAAAACAACTTGAAAAATCCACACCAAACCAAAAAACCCTCACGTACCATTGGCAGTTCTCAATACATGGTAACTACCAAGCCTAAAACATCTGCTATTTGTTCCCAAATAAAATCACACCGACTTGGATGCCACCAGGACCAACATGAACAGCTCTGAGGAGCCTCTGGGCAAAAACAGAACAACAAGGTCTGCCGAGCAAGAAGGGAGGATCCAAGGCTGGACTTGGTGATCCTGGAGGTCTTTCCCAACCTTCATGATTCTGTGGCTGACAGCACAAACCTTGTCCTCAAGCCCTGATGCTGAATTATTGCTCATCACATTCACTGATGGGTTTAATTCCCCAAGAGCTGCCTGGGCCAAGTCCTCCATCCACAGACATTTCTCTTGTGGCTGTTTTTGGGGACTGTCTCTCCATTCCTAAACATTATGTGGTGCTTTACACCACTTGGAAGAGTCACCAGGGACCACCCGCTCCTCCTGGGCTCTGTGCAGTTGTTCACACCCAGATTCAGGAGCAGTAATCATCAGTGAATACGTTCTTCAAAAGAAATGGGATGTTTGTTTGTCCCCAGCAAGAGCTAGAATTAAAATTCCCCTCTAGATGTCCCTGAGCCTGGGTGTCCTGCAGCTATCCAGACATGGGTTCTATTTAAAGGAAATGGAACATTTCCCTGCTGATAATGAAGGGGGTGTTGGGGGACAACAGACAGCATGGTCACTGCTGGGGGAAAAGGGACAAACCTGTGTGGCACTGACTTCTGCTGCTGCCATCACAGACACTCCTGCTTGGTGCTCCTTGGGTCAGAGCTGTCAGAACAGGCCTTTGGTTGTGTACCTGCTCTAATAAAATCAGCCAAAATCAGCCCTGTGACAGAAATATTTTCATATCTAAGTTTTTCAGTCTTAGTGCAAACATCATTTTTGGCAGACATTGCAAGAGACAAAGGGATTCATGTTGTGAGAGTTTATATAATGCCATATCTGGAGGAAAAAAAAAAAAAGAAGCTGTGTGTCAGTGTAAAAACACGTCACTTCACACTGAATTTATGAAAATCTTGCAAAACATCCAACCTTCTCCTCGAACCATCAAAATCTTGTTGCACGTCTCACCAATGGCCATCACACAGGGTGTTATATCACTTTATGGAGTTTAAACTTCAAGGAAAATAAACTCAAAAGGAAAGTTTTGGAAAGAAAACAGTTGGAGAGTCTTCAAGGTGTCATCGAGGGACATTAACAGCAATCACAGTCCATCAAACCTGAGCTGGGACCCAGTGAGAGGGATGACTCACCAGCCTGGCAACTGCTGAGGGGGGATAGACATGGGAAGGGAAAATTAGGGATATGCTGCATACACGGTGGAAAGGCTGGGAAATATTTCATGGCAAGCCACTGCAGATGGAGAAGGCCTGTCCTATTTGTACCCATCAACATGGGCAGCCCTCCTTACCTCAGGAGACATCCCGGAGCTGCCAAAAGCCAGAGCACCTACAGCACATCCTTAGGGATGGGAAGGGGCCTGGAAGCAGTTCACAGCAGCTGGCATTTAGTGAAAATGGGCTGAAAAGAAACCCCGGAGAAGGAAACGCTGAGGTGGAAACCCAGTGACCTGAGCAGTGGGGCAGGAGCTGCTGCACACCCTGCCTGCCTCCAGTGCTGCTGCCTGGCTGGTTTATCGGATGCTCTTGGAAGCAAAAGGCAGTTCCTGGGGCTGCTGATGCTCCCACCCGGCAGCTCCAGCAATCAGCAGCCCTGTGGCCACGCTGGCTGCTCATCCACACCTTTCTCCTTGACTCCCACGTGGCTCATCCTGGGAAAACGCCTAATTAAGAGGAGGAGATGAGACTTTCGGGAATGAAACCTTCTGCCTTTGTGGGAAGACAACGTGAGCGGCAGTGCCACTTCCCAAGAGCTGGTGAGAACAGGCAGAGAGGGGCTTTGAAGGTAAATAAAGCGCAGCCTCAGAGCACCAGGAGCTCCCAGAGGCTCCCACTTCAAACCCCCCATTCCAGGGCAGCCTGGCAGGCGGATTCCCCTGGAGAGGGATCCCTGCACACACTGCTCTGGCACGTCAGAACCCCAGCAGGCAGGGGTGGCACATCAGAGGGTCTCACAGCCTTTAAACCCACATGTAACCCAGGATAATTCACTGGCACAGCAACAAACAGCCCTGCTGCTGAACCACAGCCCGGAGGGCAGGGCTGCAAACTCACACTGGCCTTTGGGCAACAGAACAACATCCAAACCCACTGAAAACCCACCAGTGACCCCGTACAAAGATGTGAGAGCAAACCACACACTGTGCAGTGATGGACAGCTGGGCCAGGGAGCCGGGAATGCCCTGCACACAGAATCCCAGAGTGGTCTGGGTTGGAAGGATCTCAAAGCCCATCCAGTGCCACCCCCTGCCATGGGCAGGGACACCTTCCACCAGCCCAGGTTGCTCCAAGCCCCGTCCAACCTGGCCTTGGACATCCTGGCCTGGATCCAGGGGCAGCCACAGCTGCTCTGCCCAACCTGTACCAGGGAGGGCTTTTTGTCTGGCTCCTGGAAAGCTGGACCAGCTCCTGACCTTGCAAAGAGTGAACTTATCTCAGGAGAATATTTAGTGAAAGGACCAGAGAGGTATGAACAGACATGGCCAATGTGCTTCCCCCTGGAATCAGAGGACAGGGAGAGTCTGCCAAGGTTGTGGCAAATCCCACAAAATGCTCACAAGCTCTGAGGAAAGTCAGCGAGTGGAGTTTGTACCCGCTGTGAACTCCCACTGCTCCACATCCATGTGGGGCAGAGGAAACACAGCCCTGCAGCCCTTGTACCATGTGCTGTAGCACCTTCAGCACCCCAGTGAGCTCCCTGAGCTGAGACCAGGCAGGACCCACCTCCCCACGCAGGGCACAGGGATGGGCATCCCCCCTTGGCACCACCTGCCAACCCTCACCCAGCAGGGCCACACGACAGCACCAACCCAGGGATTCACGTCCAGGATGAGCCACAGATGTTGCCGTGGCAATTGGAAATCATTAAAAATAAATAAACTCATTTTTATGACACCACTCATGAAATGCCTGGCTCCTGCCAGGAGCTGAGATTTGGCCTGTTTGGTTAATTTGATGGGATGCCACGAGTGAGGGCCTGATTGGAAACCACAAGTCATTTTTCTCCCTGGAATAGTGGATAACTGAGTCTATTAATCCAACAATACATTTAAACTGAGTTATTGTGACAAGGGACTTCCATTATCCATTTCATCTGGTTGCAAACTGTCAGAATAAATCTCAGGGGGTAGGGGAAAAGCTGCCTGCCTTTGTTGGCTGGTTTTATGTGCCACAACAGTTTAATTTGGTTCCCTTCAGCTCATGATACTGTACAACTGTACAGGGGAAGCTCACGGAGAACCTACGACAGAGAACTGCAATTATGTGAACATCAAAGTTGTTTTTCAAAAGAGCCAGGACAGTATAATTTGACCACCTGGCAGCATCCTGACATTGACTTCAACAAGCCTTTTTTCTTATATACAAAAAATATTTCTTAGAAGAAATTTCCTTATAGATAAGAAAATTTTGTCATAAATTCTTTTTTTTTAACTATAATTTGTTCTGCCTTTGGAATCAATTAACCTTTGGAAATTAAAAAGTGCTCTGGTTTTATTCTGCTTGCAAAGCAAGTTGACTTAAACAGTTAAAACTCTTATAACCAGAAGTGACTCAGCATAAGACATAAAAGAATAAGCAGTGGTATCAAGCTTAAGGTGTCAAACTGGAATTCAGAAGGTGGGATTCAATTTTATGGCTCTCCCAGTGATTTAACTGTGACTTAACTTATTCCCCCATCAGTCATGCAGATGATGATATTCTCTTATTACCCATTATCTGCTCATTTTTTAATTAAACCTGTTCTAGTGGAAAACCAGTATTTACTGATGTAACTGGTCACTGGCCATGAAGTCTGGTGGGAGAGAGGTCGGAGCTGCGAGGGAGGAGAAGGAGGGAGGAGAAGGGAAAAGGGAGTTTGGAGGAGCCAGAGTCACTCACGGCCTGAAAAACAGACTTGGAAAATTCACCATCACTTCACACCAAGAGCTCATGTGCACACACATGAATGAAGCAGAAGGTGACACCGTGCCACGGAAACAGGACCCTGGAGGTTTCCTCCCACAGCACTGACACTTTAACCCCTCTCTGGCACTTTGTTGTCAATTATTCCCCTTAAGTCTCATTTCAAAGCCACTGTGAGCTGCAGGAAGCTCAGAGAGTGGCAGGTCCCTGCACAGCAACACCCCTCCACACTTTCATTACAGCCTTTAGGGAGAAATATTAGTTTTGAGAAGGGAATTTTAAAGTTTTTAAGCAACACCCAAAGCTGGCTGTGCTCCCGTGCAAAACACACACAGACCCTCAAAAGCCAAGTGCACTGGGGGAAATGAATAACAAAATCAACCCTCCATGTTTCTGGAGGGCAGATGGAACCCAGGCTGAGCAGGCAGCATTCTCCAACCTGGAGGGACAAACAGACCTGTGCTTTGCAGGCTTTGAGCTGACAAGGGGTTGTGCTCTTCCCAAGGTTTGGTTGAAACCAGATTTTGGGCAGTCCTGGCACACAGAATGTCCCATTCCTTGAGCCAGGGGCAAGGACAAGGGAAAACTGCCCTGAAGTCCTTCACGGGTTGGGTTGGTTTCTTGAAAGTCTTCTCGAAATCAACATTGTGGCTTCAACTGCTCCTAATTGCACCCTGTCAGCACTATTGCTGTGGAACAGTGAAGCCTCCAAGTCCTGATCAGCCCCAAGGGCACAGTTTGGTCTCAGGAGGGGTCGGCAGCTCCACACAAAATGCCAGTGGCACAACGTCACAGCTCACTCTCACTTTGGATCAGGGCTGGGCAGTGGGAAGAGATGTAATCTGCTCCCTCCTTTACTGTCACTGCACAGCATTCATTAGTTCTAATTATTTTTTGGGTTCTAGGGGGAACCATTACAAAAATTAATCACAAATGGAAGGAACAGCAGCCGTATGTGGCCATAAAAAGACAATAAAGTGTTTTAGGATCACACTTGTTATGATTTACACTCCAAACAGGACTGGAGTTGGCATATGGTGATTGCCATAAAGGAGCATTTCTTATAAAAACCTGGAGATTCATCTCCCAGCTCTCTTGTGTGCAAGAAGCTGCATTTCCTTTGCCTGATATTCCACCTGTTGTAATACCAGAACTGCGGGGGGAGGGGGGTTGTGGATTTTTTTGCACTCCAAACCTCAGCCTGTTGTCCCTATAAATACACCTTTTAAGGAGACTTTCTTTACCCTGATTCCAGCTGAACTACTCAAATACCTGGATGCAGGAAGGGTTTGGACATAGGTCAGCTCCTGCTCTGGGGCAACAACTGTGTCCCCAGCGCTGGCTCCTCTGTGGTGCCCCTCCGACCCCAGCATGGGGCTCCACGAGCCTCAAGGGACCCTCCCATTAGGTCAAGGTCTGCTTTCCTTCAATTTCAGCATCTCCAACCTAGCAAATGTCTGTAAACAACTATAAACATGGTACTATTATTTACTGTGAATTAAAAAAATGGTAGGTAAAATGATCACTTTAGTTCCCTCTTGCTGGCTGAATGTGGCAGGGAGGACAGCAGAAAAAGCAGGAATTTACAGCAGAGACATGTCTCCAAGAAGGTGGCAACAATATTATGGAGTATTCCTATTAAAATCTGGAAATCCTGAAATTTTAACATATATTTTACACCTTGAGGAAATAGGACAGGACACACCCCCTTAGGGGAAGGGACAACACAGGCTGGACCTGGGGCAAGGTGTGACAGTTCTCCTGGATGAACCCTGCGGACATCAATCCCTGGTGCAACACACAATCCCACTGGATTTGAACCCTGAAACCCATCCGGGGAGAGGCTCTCAGGGTGCACAGACAAGTCCTGCTGTGGGGGGCTGTGGAGGAGTCTTTAAGTGAGCACCGAGGGCCGGAGTTGGTGCTGCCCCTGTAAATGCCCAGCAGAGCTGCAGGAGTGCTGCGTGGCCAAGGGCTGCAGTGCCACGAGGCCTCTCCTCATTTATTTACTGCTCAGTGGTTTTAGTTCCCCAGTGCAGTCCAGAGTGCCCTACACCACTGTCCTGGAATGTCAGTGCAGTCACAATTCCCACCTGGCACGAGGCCAGGGCTGCTGCCAGGGAAGGGCTGGATTTAGGGAGGCAAAGACAAGGCAAGCTGAGAGTGGAGATGTGGAGCATCTCCTCCTTCCTCATGGTTCAGAATTAGTCCATCCTGTCTTCCTAGTCTACAAACAGTTCCAATGCCAAGGGTACCCTTCCCTCCTCCTGGCTTTCCAGCCCCCTCCCTTCCCTCTCCCCTCTGACTGTGTTTGAAATCTGGGAGCCAGAAAGGTCAGAGCTGTAAAATAACGGCTCTCTCCTTCTCCTTTCCTTCCCTCCAGCTCAAGGGAAATGCCACAAGTGGGTTTCCAGCTCCTTTAAAGGAAGGGTAATTGTTTTGCCCCAGCAACCTCACCATTTCCATGGAGGAAGAAACACTTTCCCAGCACGGAGACCCTTCTCGTCTTGCACTGAACCTGCTCATGCTCAGCTCTGCTGACCCCACTGTGAGCAGGGAGAGTGGGACAGCTGGAAAACCATCACCTTCAGCCTCTCCTCCAGGAAACCCCACACAGCCAGACTAACCAACATCCTTAACAAGGGGCCAAATTAACACTGGGAAGTGTTGCAGATTACCAACAACCGCTCAGACCAAGCCATGCTGCTCCTCCAGGGGCTGGGAAGCTCCTGGTTTGTGCCAAAACACACAGGGCAGATCCCAGGCTGACATGAGTCCCTGTCTCCAGTGGAATTCCAGTGACTGTGCAGAGTGGGGAGTGACAGGCTTGGGATATTTATTTCAATTAAGTACTATAAAGCATCAGATCTAAACAGAGCTGTAGGCGAGGGATTGGGTTATTTGAAATTATTGTGCATTAGAATTACATTGGCTCTATGGTTCTATATTGTACTCTGACATTATATGGAATTAGTCACAACAGGGAGAAAGAATCAATCAGTCCTGGCTACGGAATTGAGATAATGACTCATTTGACGAGATTGCTCTGGAAAATTAATAATGACGGTGGTAATTACTAACCTGGGATAGCTGCAGTGCTCATTATTCTCCTTTTACTCCACTGAATGTTAAGTATTATGAAGATGTTTGTTGGAAAGCCTCGTTTGTGGGTTTTCCATCACAGCACGGGCTCCGAGCTCTGCAATGGTCCTCCTTTGGCACTGCCCAGGGCACGACCCCCAGGCCACGTGGTACCTGATCCAGGGCACAGAGAGCAGCCCAGCAATGATCCGGGGGGTTAACGCTGGCAAGCCTGGCCTGGGGCACCTGGGCACCTTTGTGCACCTCCACACCTTGGGGAGGGGAGAGCCGATGATCCCTGGGCATCTCACTGTTTATTAACTGGTTTGTCCCCCAGGGATCCCTCTTTGTGCTGGAAACGGCTCAAACTGGCACCTTGTCCAGCCCATCCACCCCCTCCTCCAGCAGGGACACACCTTGGGGGCCCGGGGAGCAGTGTCTGCCCAGGCCAGGGGACACCCCGGGCTGAAGAGGCATCCAAGGTGCCTTGGGGACAGGAAATGTTCTGTGGCAGGAGCACAGAGAGCCATCAGAGTGAGCAGCCAGCAGTGAGTGACAGTGAGGACATGGAGCAGCTGTGCCCTCCAGCAGCTGCCTCCCATGACTTATTTATGTTTGGAGTGGCTCTGCAGAGGGTTCCCCTTCTGTGGAGCAGCAAGAGATGGAGCTGAAGGTGCTGGAACAGGCTGGAGAAGAAAAAAAATTATTTATTAATGTTGAAGGGAAATAAATTTACAATTTTCTGAACAAGGCACGGGGTTCTCAAGGCAGCAGCTATGCTCCTGGATTAAGGAATTCCGAGCCACTCTTCAGCTTTCCCAATTATCCCCATTTTTCTGCCAAATTCTATTTCCCCAAATTGCTTTCAGGAATATGAAATAGGCTCTTGGAAGGCCCCCAGTATACACATCACCCATCTTTCACTCTAATCCCTTCAAGACCAAGGTGTGCACACTGACACCTCTTTTCTGTGTCCTGTCATCCTGCAACCCTTAACCCCCAGGACAGTGGGACCAGACCCCCAGAGCCAGCAGGGCCATTAACCTCCGGACTCCTCCATGCCCTGGTTCCAGCCCAGATGTAACCACTGTCACTGTGGCTCCTCCACTAACCATTTGCAGGAATCCCTACAGCAGCAGCACTTGAAATTCCCGAAGGATTCAAGCCCAAGTGGAGCTTTCCCAAAGAATTTGGATGCTGTCTCATTGGATGTTGAGCTCTTTTGAGACAAAACAGTTGTCCCTATTGGTGTTCCCAACAGTAAGGGACTTATTTGGGAGCCTGGCTTCAAGTGTGAGTGCTCCACACTGAAAGGAAGTGCCCTGAGGAGGTGGGAATTCCATGTGTTTGAGGCCAGGGATGCTGGGGAGGGATGCTGAGGGCTCTGCTCAGCACAGGGCCCTTTCCTGGCCCCTCTGAACCACAGCAACACCTTAAACCTCAGCTGAGACTGAATCGGTCATTTACAGAGCCACCCCCACGCAGGGCTGTCACCTGCACACCCAAGTTCAGTGTCCTTCCCATCCCACCTGCCTATCCCGCTCCAAATAATCCATGTCTGCTCCATGTTCCCTTCTCCAGCATAAACACAGGTACCACATTTCTGTTCATAAGTGCATGCAAGCTCTGAGAGTTAATTATTGTAATTACCCATTGAACAGGCTGGCAATGCTAATCTGTTATAAAGTGGCCTGTTAATTGGTGTTAAAATGTTCTGAGGCTGACCTGGGCACGGCATCGCTGGGGAGCCGACCCATTCCTCATTCCTGGCAATCACCAAGAGCAGATTTGGAGAAGAATTAGGAAAAAAATCCACATACCTGGAATTGCAATTCTCCTAACAAAGGGAAACCTCGTTCTGCTGCTGTAAGTTGCGGGGTTTGGTGGATTAGGACTGCACTTGAGCATCCAGTTCCGTTCAATGCTTTGTGTCCGCGCTCCCTCCTGAGCTGCTGCAGGGCTCGGGCTGTGCCAGGGTGGGCTGTCACTGCAGGCAGGGCACTGACTCTTCCCGAGCTGCCAATCTGCAGGAGGAGCAGATTCCTTATGGAGCCCAGAGCCTTCTCCATCGGGGGAATGTCCATTTCCCAGCTCAGCCTCCATCCACCTCCCGTAGTGCCACGTGGGACTGAGGACTGGCACCTGCAGAGTGTCAAACATCCAAGGACAGCACTGATCAGCACAGCAGCACCTCAGCAGCCCTGAGCATCCAGAGCTGCCCCTGAGAAGGCCCTGGAAAAACAGGGGCACATCTCAGCCTCGTCTTCCCCACTTGTGCCTTCAGCCAGTCCAGATGACTCATCTTTGAGCTTTAACTACAGAAGTGGAGACAGAAGGTTGGCTTAGTGGCTTCTCTAAAGCCCAGGTGCCCATCAGGGCAGTGAAGTTACAGTTAAATACACTGCAGGGTGGGATTCCCACTTCAGACCCGCCAGGGAAGGCAGCTCTGCTGAGTGGGCTCTTCCCCAAAGCTGTCCCTGACATGGCACGACCTGCCAGAGCCTTTGTCAGGGCATCTCACCTGACTGACACTTACCTAGACTAATAGTTCCTTCTTTTTATATTATTTTGCCAACTATAAAAGTTCAGGGCAACTTAAAATGACCTCCATAAAGTCCAAACCCAAGTCATTTCCTGGAAAATTCCCCTTTATCCCAAGCACATTGCTCCCTCTCCCTGTGACAGCCCACTGCACCCACTGCACACCCCTCAAAGCAGGACACAGGGCACGACTTCCCAGTTTGGGGGATGTGCAAGAGTTAAAGAGAGTGAAGAGTTTGAAGAAGGGAACAGTGAGTTTTTTATATGCTAATCCAAACCCCTTGGTGTTCAGGTACCTTTAAAATCAGGTCTGGGACATTAAAGAAGGGAAAAAAGGGTCAGCTATTCAGAAATCCCGTGGAAATGCAGACCTGCCATGTCCTGAGACTCTTCCCACCATGCTTTATTGATAACTAGGAAAACAAAGCCTTTGTCATTTGGGATTATCTCCAGTTCTTTGTACTCCTTGCCAGGGCACAGCTGTTGTTGCAGTTCATTTATGTCATTTTGCACTTTCCTTCCAGGATCCTTCTATCACCTGCCCCTGCCTGTGGAAATTCTGACCAGATTGTACTGGAGAAGTACAAACAGCAAAGGAATAAAACTTGAAGTGTCATCAATAATAAACATAGGAAGCTTCTAGAAGTGGGATCCCTCCAATTCAATGTCTTCACTGTTGATGGCTGTTATTCCTCCATTCAGGCTTTTCCAAGCCATCTATTTATCACTTTCTTTCCCTGCACTGGCAGTGTGCCCAAGTACACCTGCATGAGCCTCATGGCTCTTCCTCCTCCTCAAAAAATGTGCAGATATTTTGTTTGATACCATTTACTGCCACTCAGATGCCCATCCACAGGAAATTCCCATTTATTTGAGTCTGTTACAGTGATAAACTGATTCTTGTGGAAACCAGCCACTCCATTCCTTTCTCTTGGGAGCAGACAAGAGGCCAATATCATTTCTGGGCAGAAAATATAACCCCCAAATTGCCCATCCAGCAGTGACTTCTTTGTCAGCACCTTCCACCTGAACTCGGAGTCAAATTAATCCTCACTTCCAACGGGTCCATCATCAAAGGGCTCTGGTGCCCATCACTGTCCCTTCCTGTCCTCTGAACATGGTTTTTGGCAGCAGCTGCTCAGAAAGCCATTTGTACCTGGCTGAGTTTCACACCTGCCCCTCACTGGCATCCCGTGGCACCCGTGACCAGGGTTTGGCTCATTAGAAACTGTCAGTCCCAGCTCTTTCTCAGCCTGCCCTATCACAAGCAGAATTTATTGTTGCTGGGATACTGTCATTGCTGATGTTTTGCTTTGCTTATCTTTTACTCTTCAAAGTGCTACATATTCCCTCTATTTTATCCAACTCCCTCATTACTATTCCATCCCTCACTTACACCTTTGCAGTCCCTCAGTTGCCTTCATGTGCTCTTGCTGCATTATTTTCTGCCAGTGACTTCAAATTCTGCTTGAGTGCACATACCTTTTACAGCAAGAAAGGAAAATAAACCTACACAGATGGAAATCTGCCTCTGCTGCTGCTTGGAGGAATGGATTCTACAAACTTTGCACTGGAAGAATTACTTGGTTGGGCTTGGGGACGACAGATGATCATGATCATAAAAATCCCAGAATGGTCTTGACTGGGAGGGACCTTAAAGCCCATCCCATCCCACCCCCTGCCATAGGCAGGGACACCTTCCACCAGCCCAGGTTGCTCCAAGCCCCGTCCAACCTGGCCTTGGGCACTTCCAGGGATCCAGGGGCAGCCACAGCTCCTCTGGGCACCTGTGCCAGGGCCTGCCCACCCTTGTAATAAAGATTTTTTAGCCTAATATTTAATCTAAACCCAGTCTGTGTCAGGTTGAAGCCATTCCCCTTGTCCTGTACCTCCATCCCTTGTAAACATCCTGGTGTTACTGGCACCACGATCTGACCAGCTGAGTGAATCCCAGGGTCTGTGGGAGCCATGGCAGGGGCTTGGAACTAGAGGATTGTTAAGGTCCCTTCAACCCAAACCCTTCCTCCATGGTTTTAAAACATTTCTGCCTCACTTGGCTGCTCCTGTTGTCATGGTGGTTTAATACTCCAAACCAGTACCAGACTGGTGTGATGAGCCCCTTCACAGAACATGCTGACCTGGGAGGGACCCCCAAGGATCATTGATCCAACCTCTGGCCCTGTACAGACACCCCAACAATCCCACCTTGTCCTTGACCCATTGTCCAAAGGCTCCTGGAGCTCTGACAGCCTTGGTGCTGTGCCCACCACCCTCTGGGGGAAGAACCTTGTCCTGAGATCCAACCTGACCCTGCCCTGGCACAGCTCCGTGCCCAGGGATAACTCATTAGTGACCTTCTCAGGGTTTGTTCGTGTGCACACAGAGCAAACCAGGGCTGGAATTTGCAGCGTGCTGTTTCCCAGCAGGAATTCCCTTCCTCGATGCCCCCAGAGCACCCCAAGGACAGCAAGGTCAGAGGTTGATGCCCTGCTTGTACCCAGCGCTCACAGAGCCCTCTGTGCCCCCAGCCTGCAAGGAGAACAGGAGAGGCAGCCTGGAGTTGGGGTGCAGGGGAGAGAACCCCCCTCCTTCTGCTCTTTGCCCCCCGTTCAAGGGCTCGGTCAGGCTCTGCATCCCCTGCCCCTGCGGAGCAGTGCTGGTGGCACCTCCTGCCCTGCCAGGCTGAGCCTGTGCCTGGGATGGAGAGGCAAGGGCAGCCAGAGGGTCACACCCTGGCGATGACCAGGAGTCAATCACCAGCTCTGCTAATTGCTAAACGCACTCATTTTCCCACAGCACAGGGAGGAAGGAACCCCAGTGAATTGCTGGGGCAGGTTGTGTCCAACCCTTGGCTCGGGGCAGGTTGTGAAACTATGGGTTGGCTTCTCACAGCTGTCTGGCCTCCCTAATTATTTGTTCATGCAGTAATTTCCTAATTAACAACATCTCCCCTTTGAAGGCTTGCACTGGTTTTTTTCTGACAGCAGCAAAATTGTTTATCCCATTTCCTCCGGTGGATTTTTGTTTTATGCTCTCCTGAACAATGGCAAGACCAGAACAATGCAGGGAAATGCTCAGAGTTACCCCCTGCCCAGATCAGAGAAAAATTCCTTATCTTTGACACCTGCTGGCAATTAATCCTCTGCACGCCTGAGTTTACAATTAGTGGCCCTCCTGGAATAGGATTCCAGCCTGCAGTCCTGGCTGCCCTTTGCCTTCCTGGGTGCTGGAAGGGGCCCAATCCTGCTCTTTTATTGTAGAGCGTCCCAGGAGGAACTTCCCTCTCTCCAGTGCCCAGTAAAGGGGCACTTGGGCACTCACTGTGTTAAATCCTCTGGTTTTAGACACCGTGGGTTTGACATGAAGAAGCTTCTTGTCCACGAGGTAGACACACATTTTCCTTAAAAAAAACACTTGGATCTGGGGCTCTGTCAGTCCCTCTGTGCATCAGCTCCACATCAGGCAGCCTTGAAATAACAACACCCCTCAGAACGATGACGTCTCATACCTGCTGTGATATTTGGAGTCTGTCCTGGAACCTTCTGTACCCTCACATTAACTGGCATTTAAACCTGTGCTCTGCCAAGCCCTCGGTGCAGTTTTTCAGCCCAGGGTTTTGTTGGAATGTAACAATACCTTGACTTTGCCCATCTGAAAATATTCCTGTGTTACATATGGTGAGTCAGCCTTGCACAGGGTACAAAACTGAACAGAAGTATTGCAAAGAATACTGTTCTTTGAAGTACTGGTGGCATTAAGAAGCCATTTAGTGCTTTAAAGAACAGCATTTTATTAAGTATTTCAAAGGAACTTTGGTGCCATTATTTCTTATTTTGCTATTAAAACCGGTAAGTTTGAAAATTAATCATTATAAGACCTTTGATGCAAAAATCTATGAATTAAATAAATTCTGAAGGCTACTTTCACAATGCCTTCATCTCCCTTGTTAATTTAACACACAGCTCAGAAAGCATCTTAAATATGAGGAATAGCATTCTCCTGAATAACCCAACCCCCTATGGCTTCTTGAATTTGCTTCCTTTCCCATACCAGGATATTTCTCACAGCTTTCCAGTGACCTTTAAATAAACTTTCTGGGTTACTAATTAGCATGATAAACAATAGATTCCCATGTCAGAGGCAATTTCATGGTCAAGGAGCCCACTAGAGACAGGCTGTGTGCTCTGCAATATTCATCTCTGAGCGGAGCAGCTCCACCAAAGACATTTTCCATCAGCAGCATCTCTGGGAACACGTGGCAGGACAGTTTCCCTTAATTCCTGATGGCTCATGGAAGGGGAAAGACACATTGGAAAGACCCACGAGACCAGCAGTGCCAGTGGGGACATTTGTGGTGGCACAGAGGAACAGCACATGTGGCACCACCATCCCAGGAATTCCTGACAGTCCTGTTCCTGGGGCAAGTGTCTCTGTCTCTCCTCAATTACACTTCATTTGCTTTTAGCACAGAATTCAATTTGCTGATGGGTTAAAGCAATTTTTTTTTAACACTTTAAGCAAGAGAAGACAAAATGATCCCTGGGATTGTATTTAGACCCTGTTAAGGTGTTACGTGGGAGATCATAAAGGGTGCTCAGGCACTGGAAGTGGAGTCACCACCCTTGGAAGTGTCCAAGGCCAGGCTGGACGGGGCTTGGAGCAACCTGGGCTGGTGGAAGGTGTCCCTGCCCATGGCAGGAGGTGGCACTGGATGGGCTTTGTGGTCCCTTCCAACCCAAATCAGTCTGGGATTTGAAGGAGAGGTTGTGTCCCCACAGGTCACAGGGATGGCTGGATGGGAGGAGGAGGGGATGGAAAAGCAGGATGAGGGTAGGGTGGGTCAGGGGAACAAACACTTGGTGTCAGCTGGGGAGTCTTTTTAGGCTCCTTTTTGCACCGATCTCAGGGAGGGCTTCCTTTACCATTCCAACAGCAGCAATGAAAAAAAGGGGGAAAACATGAAGGAAGGGTCTACCTGGGAATAACAACCAGGTGTGGTCTGGGGGAGCAGGTCAGGTTCCCCCATCCCTGGCCTTACCATCCAGTTGCCATAGAAACCCATCCCTGCACAGCTCTGGGGCCCCAAAGGCTGCAGCATCCACTGATGCCAAGGAAACCCACCCTCCGTGCTGGGGAAGGTCCACCCTTCCCACTCCACTCCCAGAGCAGGGATATCTGCAGAGGGCAGCTCATGGATACTGTTTCTATTCCCAATTTTAAGTGATTCACAGTCAATTTTTCATTTGATTTCCATCTGCTCATATATGAAATACCATTATGTGCATCATTTCTGGGAATATACTTACACCACAGAGCACTACATAAAGTAAATAGTGTGCTGATGGGAAAGAAATAACAGAATATTAAAGCAAAATCAATAAATGCTTTAAAAATCTCATCTTCCAGCCTTCCTTAACCTTGTTTAGGCAGGCAGGGAAGCTCCCAGGAGCTCCAAAATCAGACATGTCATGGTGTGGAGCTGAGCAGACTCAGAGCTGGAAGGGGGACAGGCTGGAGAGAGGAGCAGGAACCTTCTTGGAGACACATCAGCACCTTCCTGGTGCCTGGGAAAAGCATGAGCTCTAAGCTGGGCTTCTTATAACAACAACTGTTAATCAACAATTAGCATTCAGCTGAGCACCTCCAAACCTGCTGTGACACTGCTCAGGCCACAGGGCAGGCAAAGGACCCCCAACACTGCCCTAATTCTTAAAACCTTTGGCTTGTTTCACCTTTTCCAGTTGGAATATTCAGTGCCATCTCTGTTTTTCAGGCAGGGAAATGCTGGAGGAATGGGTGGGCTGGGGTTTCCCTGGGTTCCTGAGCTGCAGGAGAAGCTGCTGATGTTGAATATTTTTATATAGGCCACTTCTCTTCCAAAAGTGGGTCCAGAATTAGGTTAGTAAGTCGATATTTACACACAAGATGATGTGCCCTGGTTTTCCAAAGTGCTGAATACCCAGCCCAGAAGTTCCCTTGTGGGACTGGAGACTTTATTTTTGGCACCTTGTTTTCCACAAAGCCCATCTGTGACAGCCAGCTCTGAGCTGGCACGTAATTAATGCCAACTTACATAAGCCATTCATGAATAAGCATTATTTTCTATATATTAAGCTTGCAGAGACAGGTTTCAGAACTGAACTGGTATTTAGCGAGGTAGGCCTCCAAAATTGTCAATTAATGCTCCTTGACATTTTTTAAGGATGTTAATTTATATTAAACCCACTGCAGCCAACTCTGCATAAGATAACTCCAGGCCCCAGTCATAAACTACGAAGAAATATGCACTGGAGGAGCATTATGGCTGCTCTTTATCATCTGCCTGACATAATGCACATTGTGTATGCAATGCAGGGAAGATAAACACATATATAAAGCAGGCAATTACCTCAGCTCACACACCCCATCATATTCATGACCATTTGCAGAGGATGGATATAATTCATTTACTCCAGGTGCTGGAGTAAATTCATCACTATAACCCCAGAGCCGGACTATGAAGTGCAAGTATCAACATTTGCTGCCATCCAGCAAGACCAGAAAAACCTCCATCCTCCTTCCAAAGGGGGTTCTGGTGATCTGGGGGCATGATGGGAAGAGCTGGGATCAGACCAGTCGCTGCCCAGGGGCAGGGAATGCAGTGGGACACAGCAAGGGGAGGGTTACATTTCACAAATCCAGAGATGAAAAGGTTGTTCACTTGAAAGGCACGTTCCCCTGGAGAGGATCATGGCAGGGTTATAGTCTGGTCACCCCTGGATCATGCCACAGTTGTACCACTGCTGGTTAATGGTTGGACTCAATGATCTTAAAGGTCTTTTCCAACCTAAACAATTCCATGATTCTCTGGTTTTGCAAGGACACGGCCTGGTGTGAGCATTTTGCTTCCCCAGGGTCAGGGACAAGGGATGGAGGGACAGGGCACAGGGAATGGCTTCTCATTGCCAGAGGGCAGGGATAGGTGGGATATTGGGAAGGAATCCTTCCCTGTGAGGGTGGGCAGGTCCTGGCACAGGTGCCCAGAGAAGCTGTGGCTGCCCCTGGATCCCTGGCAGTGTCCAAGGCCAGGTTGGACGGGGCTTGGAGCACCCTGGGCTGGTGGAAGGTGTCCCTGCCCATAGCAGGGGGTGGGATGGGCTTTGAGGTCCCTCCCAGCCCAAACATTCTGGGGCCCTGTGACCACACTCACCAGTCTCCTGAGCCCAGTCAAGCATTCCTTGTGCAGAGCTGGCAGGTCCATTTTTCCAAGCCTCCTCTGAGCTGCTGCCCCCTTGGAAGGAGATGGACAGTTTGGTGACCAGAGGGTCCCCTCCCAGCCCCACCACCACCACCACCACCACCTCTGGTCACCCACAGGCCTGGGCTCCTCAGCCACTCTGCCACTGGAATTGCCACTAACAGTGTACATCACATACGACTAACTGGGGGCAATTAAAGCCCAATTAGTGTCTCTCTGTGCTCTGCAATCCCTCCCGGCACCTCCAGTGAGTCCAGGGCGGGCAGACAAATGTGCCTTTGGATTTCCTGTCATTTCACAGCCGATTGGATCCGATGTGAAATGGGGAAGGCAGTAAAGAATCAAATCAGAAAAGCCATTTAACCTCACAGATTATGAGAGGATATATCACTCAAAATGCAGTGCTTCCCAGATCCTCAGTTAAATGGGAATCAGCCTGTCTGACTTGAATCCCAAAGTCATTCAGGCTGTATGAGGCACGTAGCTGTGCCCTGACAGCACAGCGAGCTGGAGATGAATGTTTAGTAAATGTAGTTTTCAATAGATATTTCCAGAAATTGGAAACATTTTGCAGTTATATCTTCAACAATCACTGTCTATTCTGTTCCATAACCAATATGAGAGATTAGTGGAGGAAATATAACACATGCAAAAGGATTTATAAAAAGATCGTAGGGAAGGATAAGGAATGAATTTCCCAAGCACAGGGAGAAAACCAAGGAGAGAAGGACTGCTCTCCAGAAGCACAGCTCATACCTTCATGTTGTATCACTCTGGGAAAGGAAGGAGGGGAGATAAATTAAGCACTTCATTGTTTAAGTAAGTTTGAAGGTAATCTGCTCACTACGGCTCCCACAAGCACCATTCCGGGGCAGCAAAGGAGGAAATCAATAATGAACAGCAGCATTTCCATCCTGTTTAGTGCCTCTGTAATTCAGCCACGAGAACCTGCCTTTCACTCGAGCTTGGCCAAGGCAGAGCCAGGACTAACCCACCAACTTCTCCAGCTGAAGGATCCAGGAACTGCTCATTTATTGCTGAACAAAGAACACCAGAGCTCCAAAGGCGATGCTGTTTAGTTACTGGGGAGATGGTATAAGTCTGTGAGGATTTATGGCTTGATTTGCTGCTGCTGGAGATTTTGATAGCATTTAGTATTTAATGGTCATCTAACGTCAGGATGCTGTGTCTTAATCTGTTCTTGAGTATTAAAACCTCAAAGTGAACACTAATCCTCGATCCCAACTGTTTAAACAGATAAAACAGAGAGCAAGTGGAACCCAAACCCATGGTCCTACACACAGGGAATGGACACCAGGCTTGTGGGGCATCCTCTCATCCTCTACAGCTCCTCCCACCAGAATCAGAACTTTCTGCTATAAAATAGTTTCCTTCCACTGAAGTCAGAGTGGTGCAAGACTTGTCTCAAGTCTAACCCCAGCACTTGCCTGTGTACACACAAATCACCCGCCCCTGCAGTAATCTGTGACTCCAAAATCCATTGATTTCCATGCCCACATCTGGGCAGTGGTTTCCTCACCCTCCTGGTGGGGCTGGAAGTCACTCACTGTAACAACACTGTTTCCATATTTCTAAATATTCATTCTATCCCTCCCAAACCACATGCACAGCTGTAAACCTTGAAGGCAGATGTCCCCAAAGCCAGCCAGTTCAGGAAGAATAGGGAAACAAATTACATAAAAGCAGATTAACTTCTCTTTAACTTCCTTTAAAATATTTCTTCCCCACGGCCTCTGTAATCCCATTTTTAAGGGAATTTGGTCTCTTTATTTGTTATTCTTATCAGTGTGACTTGAATTTAAAGCTTTATGCTTCATGTTTCTGCCCAGGGACCTGTTGTGATGATAATCCCCAGGCTTTTCCACGGTGGGAATGGCTCTTTGAGCAGTTTTCAGCCCGTTGCTCCGACACTTCCCAGGAGACAAAGATGCCCAAGGAACACTTGGTGTGCTCAGTTGGAGCTCCTCGGAGAGCAGGGGCAGTTTGGGACAGACCTGGGGGTTTTATTGTTTCCTCTTCTAGCTTTGGACTTCTTGGATATGTAACTCTTGCCCAGAGAAGCTGTGGCTGCCCCTGGGTCCCTGGAAGTGTCCAAGGCCAGGTTGGACAGGGCTTGGAGCAACCTGGGCTGGTGGAAGGTGTCCCTGCCCATGGCAGGGGTGGGATGGGCTTTAAAGTTCTTTCCAACTAAAACCCTTTTGGGCCTCTGTGATCACCAGTTCCCAGGTGGGCAGGGAAGGCACCGAACGGGCACCAGGACTGGCAAGATGGAGAGATGTCTTGTAAGGACATTCCTAACAAATACAGTATTTCACAAAGTTTCAGCAAGTGTCAGGATTTTTACCTAAGGGAAAAACTGCCCCAAAGAGACTCCTAAATAAGGCCAGAATGCTTCTGTGTGCACAGTGGGCTCTGTTATGTAGCTTAACCCTGCAATGTGCCCTCCCACATCCTCTCCATCCTGCCCTAGGATCTTTATCCTTCTGTCTGAACAATAAAAACATGGGGAGAGCAGCTTTGCCAGGTGCCAAAATGAGCAGGAAGCCTCCCATGGTGGGTGCTGTGGGTGCACAACCATCCGTGTGGGGCCAGGGCACCCCAGGAGCCGAGTGGAGCATGAAAGGTCCCAGCCCTTCAAACCTGGAGGTGAGAGCTTTGTCTGGGGGATGTCTGACCCTGCACTATTCACCAGAAGAGATCAGGGGTGAAGCTCAGGGCATGAAGGTGGACCAGCCCTGGTGTGGGACCACAGAGCTCACAGGGCTCTGCGGACCCAGGCCTGCCCTCCCTGGACTGTGGGCAGCTCTGGCTGCTGCTCCACTGCCCCAGTCCCATTGGGAAGGGCCCTGCACATCAGGGGAGACCTGAGCAGGAGCCAGGAATCCACCCCATTTCACTCTGCCAGGCTCAACACGCCGGGAAAATCATGTGCGACGTGGGAGGAGAGGAAAACTCATCCCTTGGGGAGAGCAAGAGATCAGAGAATTAAAACTGAATGAGCTCCCTGTGCCCTCTGCAATTAAAGGGAACTTGAAAGAGTTTCAGTCTGGTGATATCATTAATTTCCCCTCTTCCTCCTCGCTCCTGCTGTGGTTCAGAAGAGACCTTCCTTCTCCACTGTTCATTGATGAAAGACTCGGCTGAAGAGACCCAAGAAAAGGGAAGTTTGAAAAGTTTTCAGCCCTTTCATCAGTTCTTTAAACAATGATCAGAAAAACATGAGAGACAGGCTGGGTTTGAGAAATATTGTAATGAAAGCTGCAGGCAGGGGCTCTGCTGTCCAGATGTGACTCGAATACTCACAGCCTGGTGTCATGGGGACATTTAGTGGCAATTTATTTATACTTACCCAGATATTTCCTTTATTTACTAAGGAAGAAAACAGCACCAGCCAGGTAAGAAATGTGGCATATTAGCTTAAAAATAAGTGTATTTAATGCACAGGACATGCAAATGTCAAGCACCCTCAAAATAAACCTGAGGGCAGAGCACTCCACACCCACGTATTTCCACTCCCAAAGATTTCTGCCCTGTGCTTCTTTTCCTGTAATTCCCTGCAGTCTTGCCCTGTAGCTGGGAGGTAACTGAGCCTTGATCACTCCCAGGATGGTGCTGTAGGGGATGGGAGCAGCAGAGGGATGGGTTTCCACACCAACCACCCAGCTGGTGTAAAAGGACCTTGTCTGGGTCTGCCCGGGAAACACAAACACACCAACTGGAATTGCTGCCAAATCTTGTTTTTCATAGAATCCCAGAGTGGTTTGGGGTTGGAGGGGACCTTAAAGATCACAGAATATTAGTCCTTCATCGGGTTCCAACCCCCTGCCATGGGCAGAGACACCTTCCAGCAGCCCAGGTTGCTCCAAGCCTCGTCCAACCTGGCCCTGGGCACTTCCAGGGACCCAGGGGCAGCCACAGCTTCTGTGGGCACCTGTGCCAGGGCCTGCCCACCCTCCCAGGGAAGAATTTCTTCCCAAGGTCTAAACTAAACCTCTCAAAATGCAAAAAATTCTCAGAAATATCCCAGGGCCATGAAGTTTCTGGGCATAGTTTGCCCAGAGAAAAGATCAAAGACTTCAAACAGCTCCATTTCATCGGCACAGATGGATCAAAGGCGCTTTCAAGGTCCATCCAGCCACAAGGCAGTGACAGGAACCAGCCCCTGATCAAAAGTGCATGGGCAAACCCACGAGGTTTAACCTCTGATCAGAGTCAGAGGGTGACAGCTTTGTTGGCACAGCGAGAGACCAAAGCCTGGCAAGGGTCTCCCTCCTGGCCGTGGTGGAGCAGCAGGCACAGCCACAAATCCATGGATACTCCTGGAGGGCAGCCCCCAACAGCCCCAGCTCCCCACAATTAAATCTCCAACCTCAATTAGACAGGGAAGCCTCCAGGACCACAGAGCACACACTGGTGTGAGGACACCGAGGGGGAGTCCCTGTGTGACGTTCCCGTGCCAACAGGGACCACCCAGGACCCTCTGGAGATGCTCCTCTAAGTTTGAATTCTTGTTGAATAAGAACTTTTTCTTACCATTTCCATCCGCAGGGTCCATCAGTCCTCTGACAGGTGCTGGAGGCCACCTTTCCCATTAGTGACAACCGGGGAGCACAAGGCAGGAGCAGGAACCAAGGGGGATCCTGAGCTCTGTGGGGCAGGAAGGGTTAACATGGGAATCAAACCAGAATGAAATCCAGATTATTTCAGCAACCCAAGGCAGGGACTCACCTTACCAGGCAGAGCTGACCGATACTATCCCCACAGACGTTTTCCTTGTTTATTTTCTTGTCTCCTCAGACTGGAAGGAGAACATGGGGGATCCCATTCCTGGCCATCTGGCATAAGTATGACAAATACAGTGAGAGATGTTATACATTTGTCTCAGTAACTCCCTTCTGGATGACAAATTCACACATTCTCCTGATAGATTTGTTTTTTTCCAGGCTTTGCCCACCTGGGACTACAACTTCAGGAGGTCTGGCCATTTACAGCGCCAGCCTCAGGTGCCTTGGAAGAGCAGGGTTCCAGTGGTTAATTCTTGCCCAGAACAGAACTGGACACACTGCAGTCCCAGCCCTGGCTCTTGGTGTGTTCACCTGCCCTTGGTGGGACTCGGGTGCTGGAAGGTGATGGTGAACAAGGACTGACCACCAGGGACAAGCCAGAACTTGGCTCCTTGGCTGGCAACGCCACCTTTCTGCTCCAGTGGCTTCCCCAGCACTAGGAACGTAACCCAGGTGAGGTATAACCACACAATCACTCTTTGCTGAGAGCAAGCCCTGGCTGCCTCCCACCCGAGGCACACACCGAGGGCAGCCGAGATCCCGGGCACTGCGGGCACAGGGCTCTCCTGGCACCTGCTGTTTCCTCTGCCACACTCCTGCATTTGTCTCAGAAAGACTGAAAAAGGAAAACAAGCCCCCACCCAAGTTCCCTTCTCCCTGTCATCCCAAGCTGTCCCACGGATGGCTGTGGATCCAAGGCAGCTAGGGGAGCTGGAATGCTCCCCACACCTGGGGAGCTGTCTCCTAGCAATGAGGAAGATGGAAAGCCCTCCAAACAGCTCCTCCTTCCACTTCTTTTCACTGACTCAGGCTGGACAACATCGTTTTTGATAGACTTTTTCCCTTTCTCACAGCAAAGCAGCTCACCCAGCACGTGCCAGGTGAAATGAGGCAGCTCAGGGTGCATGTGCTGCCTTAATTGCAGCCCTTGGGAACATCCCAGGTGTGCTCCTGACCTGGATGCCTTTCCCATCTCGCTGACCCAGGGGCAGGAGCTGTAAGTGCTGTGCTGACCTGCAGTTCTGAGGTGCTTTGCAGGGAACCCCCCGACTGTCCTGCTCCATCCCACAGCCCACGGGACACACTGCAGGGCAGCAGGGACAGGGTGGTGAAGGAGTCCTGTGTTTGGAAACTGGGAATAACCCCATTCGGGGTGATGGAGTGATGCAGCCCCAAACGGGTGGGAGGGAAGGACTGTGGTGTCTGACCTGGCAGGGCTTTGCAAAAGCGGAGCAGGATTCCTGTTCTCCTGGTGGATTTGCACCTTGTCCCAGCTGTGAGGGCCTGTGGAGGTGCCCAGGACAGAAATCACCCTGTAAAACACACACAGCTGGATGGCCAGACTGCCCCAGCCCAGGAGAAGCACCTACACGTGTATCTGAGCCCCCAAAATTGTGTTCTCTTTTCCTTTTCCTGAATAATCCTCACCCTCTAACTCTGAATGAAAAATACCTTAAAATGGTTCCTGAGAAGAACTCAATGACTTACACAATGGACATCTGTTCCCACAGCACATCTTGGTGTTTACTTTAGCTGATGTCACACAGGAGATTGAAGGCTGGCCCGTGCAGGGACCCATCCCAGCTCTGCGGAAGGACCCTGGGTCACATCTCCACCTCGGAGCAGGCATGGGAGCACCTGGCAGAGCAGATGGCCAGACAACACAGCCCTCACTGCTGGGTTTCCTGGGCCTGAGTTAAGAAGCAAGTACCATGTAAGTAGTTTGATTTGCTAAAGATGCAGCAGCAACCCTGGCACAGGAAAACCTTCTCCCAGAGCTTCTGGGAGAGCTGCACATCTCCAGGCAACTCATTCACCAGCCACGTCCCAGCTCTTGCCATTTTTATCACTTATCTCTAAGAAATACCCTGCCAAAAAAAAAAAAAGGCAATTTAAAATCTACCTTCCAGTCACACAAAGTGTGAAGTGACTGTAAAAAAAAAAAAGGCAGAACAAAACCCTTTAATTGGTTTTGTAATTCTTTCTGACTGCATCTCCTTGCCGTGGTGAATCTGCAGATTTCCGACCTGCTGGCTCCACACCAAGGTGCTTCCAGAGCATTTTCATCCAGCACTGCCTTACAGAGAACACCCTGTGTCCCACAGACCCTCAGCCCCCTCCTGTGTCCCCACCCAGGTGACCTGGCACAGCCACCACCCCGGCTCCTGCTCCCACACTGCTCCAAGATGCAGCTGGAGCTCCTCAGGAAGCCCCAGCTGGCAGCACCAAGGCTGGGAACTGTAAACCTGAACCACCACCTCCCACCAGGAGCTCTCAAGGCTGAACTTGGATGAATCTTGTCCTGAACAGTAAATAAAGAGTGAAGTATCACCCTGGAAAAAGACTTGCCAACCTTAACAGCTTCAGCCTGAAAGGAATTCAGTATCCAACAGCAAAGCCCCCACTGTTTCAGAGATGGATTTCAGAGATGGAAACATGGGGGTAAATTTATCCCAGGTCCAACTCTGGCCTTCCACTGAAATCCATTAGGAGTGGGTTTAGTCCAGGGTGGGGGCACAACAGATCACTACAATTCCATCCCTAAACCACCCAGATGGGAAATTACCACGAGGGGTCTGGGATTTACAATTCATAAATTAATTTCTTGTTTCTCTATAGAAGGGCAGAGCAGGATTATGTGAAGGAAATTACACATTCTTGTACTGAATTCTAGTTAGGAGCAGCTCCGAGATAAAATTAACCAGAGCTACGAATGGATTATAATAAAACAACACTGATACGAAAATAAAAAGGGAATTACTCTGTTACTTTCACACCTATCAAATTTAGAGGAAGAAAAAACCCTCCAGTATCACTGTGTGTATTATCAGGACAGTCAATGAGACATGAAACAAGGACGAACTCCATTTGCCTGGGCAAAGAGCCCAGTTTGGAAGTAATTGCTGTAGTGGTGGAGCAGCTGCAGATACAGCCAGATCAAATCCAAAGATCAAACGCTTATTTCATTTTGATAAAAGTCATTAAACCACAAATCAACTTACTCTGGAGTACAGGCAGGAAATAACTCTGTATATACCATCTGCACATAACTCTCCCCTAATAAATTAGAGCAGCGACAGCAGATTTCTTCTGTGAAATCCCCCAAACTTATATTTCATTAAGCATCAACATTTCTCATTTAGATGTTATTTAGCAGATAAGCCCCTGCCCCGTGTCTAGAACCAGAGCAGAGGATTCCTGGGCTGGGGGGGGGTGTGCTGGGATTGCCTGCCTGGACAGCTCAGCACCAGGCTGAGAGCATGACAGACCTTTGGGGCTCGGGGAAGGAGCAGCATCGGGGGCGTAGCCACAAAATCCAGGGAGCAGAGAGGAAGCTGTGGAAGTGGGACTTCTCCAAGGAGAGCCAAAGCACAGGCAAGAGCACAACACAAAATGTGGAATGTAGCAGGTGCATCAGAGCAATTTAATTATTGAAGTGCACTTTCTTCAATGCGTTCCCTTGGTGATGGAAGGAGCCCTTGGAGAGCTCTTGGGCATGTCCTGGGATGCTCCAGCAGGCACCACCTCCAGAGCTGGTGCCACCCCAGCTGACCCCTGGAGCATCCCTGGGGTTGGCAGGACTTGGGAAGAGGGACTGATTTCCCAGCAGCAGCACTGCTTCAATTTGGAGACTACCATAATTACTTCATTAATTATATCATTCCAGTACAGACCGTGATGCTCCTGGGGCTGCTCAAGGGGCTCATGGAGGTTGTGTTTGAGATCCAACACCAAGGGAACAGCCTTCCCGCACTTACTTAGGCTTGCCTAAATCCTAAGGGCTTGTGAAGAATTTAGGATAATAATTTAGAGCCAAATTACAACTCCCACCCCTTTTGAATAGATTTTAGTCTCCTTTTCAGTTCCTCTGGACTTAAGTGCACATTTTTGTACCCAGATCTCTGCAGCTGGGCCAGAAGGTGGCCCAGTTATCTGCACCTACAGCCCAAATTCCAGCCTTCTGGATGTGGTTGTAACAATCCACCTGCAGCTCTTGCTGCCCACTGACACAACAGGTTGTTCTGGATGTCTGGACCTGCAAACCTCAGGCCACTGATGCCCATCAAACCCCTGAGAGATCAAAGAGCTTCTTCACCTTAAATTAATCCATTTTTATAGATCAGGAATCAATTTGTTGATTTACTCCTGATAGACCTCCCACAAAAGGTAATTCACTGTTACCTGTGCCCTTCAGAAAACCTCTGATTGGTGGATTTAGAGCTAAAAAGTTCATTATTGAAGTCATGATTAACAAAACGTTATCAAGATAACATCTAACTAAAGGACAGATTATGAAATTTTCGTATAATTCTTTTTTTTATGGTAATTATTATATTTGCATGCGAAGGCAAAAGGACTCAGCTGCTGGGCGTGCTGGGCCCCCACCATTCCTGGGAGGGGGTGCTGCCCACAGAGGATCCTCTCAGACCACTCATTTGTGGCAGCCCTTGGCTGTCCCACACACACCCGGGAGTGTCTCCCTTCCACCTGCAGTAATGATTCAACTGGAAAAATTTGCCATATAAATGGGGATTATTTCTAATCCTCACATTATTAGAATTCTTCACAGCCAGGAATGATTTTTGAAGATAAAAAGAGAAGTTTTAAATGAGTTTTGAAATATTCTTCTGAAAACTAATATAATAGCATAACTCTTGGATTTTTTAATAAAACCCCATCAATTTGAATTACTGGATATTAATGGATTTTCTGTCTATGCTGAGCCTTGAGATGTTCTTACTTGAAGCCAAACTTTTCAAATATTAAGGAGGAGGGAAGAGAGTTAGTCTGCAATGCACAGTCATCAGGAGAGCAAGGCAAAGTCAGGCTACCAAAGGTGATGATATGAATAATGACATTTCTGCTGCAGGAATTTAATTAGACTGAGAAAGAATTTGTAGTAAAGATGTCACAATAGCTCAAGACAAAATGAAAATCAGTCCAAAGACATTCAGGCCCTAATGAGTTTGGGAGTAGTAGATTAAAGATAAACTTGGGAAAATTGGTGGAGTGACTGGCTATTAGGGGCCATGAGGACGTGGGATGTCACGTTGGATTTTTCACTTTTTAAAGCTTTTAGAGAAGACCAAGTGGAGGGAAAAAAATAAAAATACAGGAGCTGATTTCTTTCCTTTCTTCAAATGATCAAACATTTCTGCTTTCAATAAACCAAATGACAGTGACAAGCCTTGGTTGTTGACACTGATTTTTTTTCCTGAACATGCTGAAATAATGAGCTGGGTGACACCTTGGTTATATATGGAAAACAGGAGCTCTGTGTACAGACAACATCCAATTTATGTGTAGTGCCTTTTGAAAAATGATGGAAAAAGGCCTTTCTGATCACCCACAATAAGTTATTTTCTCAGTGTTGGCTTGTTCTGTGCAAGACAAATGAAAGGAATAAATAACAAAGCAGGATGTTCACAAAAGAACCAGGAAGGTTTTCAAGCTCTGGTGATTGATCTGGATGCGCTCCCATTCAGGGAAGGAGAAAAGGAATCTATGCAAACCATTTTGCAGTCACCAGTGAATGGATTGCAAAGCTGTGGGATTCTGGGAGAGCTTTCCCAGCCCTGCCTGACTCTGGGATGTCCTTGGTGTCAGGGCTGTCTTGCTGCTTCCCACCACCACCAAACTCCTGCTGGCTTTTCACAACATAGTGTCAAGGTCCAAGTCAGAGCAGAGATTTTGGAGTTTATTCTCTTAACATCTTCTGTAAAATTAATTACTGGTCACTTGACAAAACAAATTGACCTTCTAATAAGGTTTCTGAGGATGCAATTGGTGTAATTCAATAAATTACTGTCTGTACCCAGTATCAAGTTCCCTCCTGCCTTACACCCCCCTCATGCTCTGCTCAGTGGGTACAAGGCTGGCACAGTTGAGCCTCTAATATACAAGTGGCATGTACTTATTTCCCTGGGGAACTGACCCGACTCAGAGCATTGGCTGTTCATAGCAATTTCTGAAATAAATTGTGAGGGGAAAGGGTAGAAGGGCTGTTGGGAAAGGCTGTATTTGTTGATGAAACTAGAAAAAAAGTAATACAGCTGCGGGTTCCATCCAACGTTAACTTCCCAGTGTGCTGGAAATTTTAAATTGTTACTAAGACTGCGTAACTCAAAACTAAGACAGGTCCCCACGATGGGCACAGCAATCCCAGAAGGGATCGGGTTGGGAGAAACCTTAAAGCCCATCCCATTCCACCCCCTGCCATGGGCAGGGACACCTTCCAGCAGCCCAGGCTGCTCCAACCTGGCCTTGAGCACTTGCAGGGATCCAGGGGCAGCCACAGCTTCTCTGGGCACCTGTGCCAGGGCCTGCCCATCCTCCCAGGGAGGGATTCCTTCCCAATATCCCACCTAAATCCACCCTCCTTCAGCTTAAAGCCCTTTGTCCTGTCTCTCCAGGCCCTTGGAAAAGGCCACAAACCTCGCTGCTGTTTGCACCCCAGTCCAACCCTGACCATTCCCTCCCTCTCTGGTGTTCAGGATCCGAGGATGTGGCTCAGGACCAGGTCCCTCCTGGAGGAGATGCCTTGTCCACCCCACACACCCTGAGGTCACCCTCTGGCAGGATGGTGGCCACGGTCCACGAGGGCTGAGATGACACCAGAGATGTTTCCCAGCTCGGAGCAGTGTCACAGCAGGACAAGGAGGGAGCACACACTGCATCTGCCCCAGCAGCCCTGCAGAATTCCCTGCGGGAAGCCACGAGCTGGCTCACACTGCAGTGGCAGCCAGCAGGGACAGCCAGAGAGCACCAGCACCAAACCAGAGGAGAGGTATTTGGCAACACATATGGACCCTGAGTCATCTCTTGGACATGTCTCCAAGCACAATGTGACAGACAGAGCTCTAGTCAGGTTTTGGCAGAGCCTGGCAAAGAGCAGACAGTGACAAATGTGCCAAATATTCTGACCTTCTCCCGCTGCAGGTGCTGTCAGCCAGCCACGTGGCACCAGTGCAGCCCCAGAGCCCACCCCAGCTATTGGGCTGGGGGGCTTATTCAGAAAAATCCAGGAGAACAGAGGGAAGCTCAGTTTAAGCTGACTCATGGACAGCCTTTCTGAATCGCTGCTGCCTCTGGCCTGGAGCAGAGGGAAGATCACAAACTTCCCACCACTGATTCCCATAACACAGATTTCTGAGCACTCCCCGTGAGCCTGCAGCATCACCTGCCCATGGCACTGCCACCCTCCCTGCCACCCTCCCTGCAGCAATCCCAGGGGAAGGTGGTCCCAGGCAATACCTGCCTGTGGTGAAGCATCTCAGCGTCGGTCAGTCGTGGAGGCACACGATTTGGGCAGCACAAGGGAAGACACCTCAAAAAAGAACTCCCATTCTTTCCTTTTCTCCATCTTTTTCTGGAGAGCTGTCACTGCAGCAGCCTCTGTGATGAGACCTTGATAGAAAACTCTGCAACACAGGGAGAAGTTTAAAACCACTCAGTTTTTATATACAAGGTTTTTTTTCACCTGTAGCCTGGTGCTACCAGCCCACTTTTCAGACTTTTCAAAAAGACAAATATAGTGAGAAATTTCAAAATAATTTTTTTTCTGAGTTTGAAAGGTTAAAATTTTGTCCCCCATTTTTCATTTTCAGCAGTACCTCATGAAACAAAAAGTACAGGAATTTTTCTTATTATGCTGAGACATTCTAACTTTTCAGTCTTCTTTATCCTGTGGCAAAAAGGACATAAAATGAATTGGAAGGATTTCTTGCACCAGAGTTACCCAAAGCCATGATCAATGTTCTCCAGACATGAAAACCTCAAGAAATCAAAGGCTTTCATGAAACATTCATTGGAACAACATGCTGACAAAATAGTTTTTCCGTCAAAACTCTTCCCTGGGCCTCCTTGCCATGGCACGTGCATGCTCCAGATCTTGTTCCTGGAGCTCCAGAAGGCCACAGGGCTTTGGCTCATTTAGCTGCATTTTTCAGAGCAAACCCCCCGTGTCCCTCGGGGTCCCTGCAGCCCCTCCGTGGAGCCCCCGGGCTCTGTCCCCCTGGTGTGCTGACACTGCTCCTGCCCCCGAGTCCTCAGCCGATGGGCCCCGGGCACAGCAGTGCTCCCACCCCAGCCTGGCATATCCCTCCACCACCAGAAATCCCACTGGAACCCAGCCACGGCCAGCCAGCCCAGGCTCCTGCCCTGTCCACAGCCTGGGGCTGCCACACCTTGGTGGTGCAGATGCTTGGCTTTGCTTTGATGACCTGTGACACTCCCATGTGCTGCTCCTCAGAGAAGTTTGATGCAACCAGGCAAAATCATGGTCAAAGAACTCAAGTGGCATCCCCAGAGCCATCACTAATTATTTGGTATCTAATGAATGACAATTTGCTTGTTGACCTCCTCATCAAACTATGCAGAGTCCAAACTAATGAATAAAAAGCTGAAATTACCAAGGGGCTAAGACTTTTTTGGTCCCCTTTGACCCAGGAGGGTCCCTGCACTGACTCTGGCACATTGTGAGCTCAGTGACACAGCACCAGAACACAAAGTGCTGCTCAGATGAACTTGGCAGCGTGATGTGAGCAAAATACCCTGGCCTGAAGCTGTGCCACCTTGCTGGGGGAGCAGCCAATGCCTCACATCAGGGACAGCATCCCATCCCTGATGTCCACACACATACCCAGGGCCATGAGTGAGGAGCAGCACGGAGCATCCTGGGCAGGAACACACACAGGAAGGGACAAGCTGCCCTGGCACGAGGGGCACAGCCCAGTGACAGCTCCAGTCATCACTGATGCTGCTGGGAGAGTTTTTCAGATGTGGCTTTTCATGGTGTGAATGTCGCTCAGAGACTCAAGAGCCCTTCTGGGCTCTCTGGGAGTAAACGAAGCCTCGTGCAGGCTCTGAAGTGGCTCAGGTGACTGAGACCTGTGTGTGCCTTGGGGACAAGGGGTGGCCCGAGGGAAGGCATCTTCCACAGAGAATATACTCACTTCTTCCCCTGAGCTTTCTCTTTCTCAATTTCACCTTTTATTGACAGATGCAAAGCAAGACTAATGAACTATTGATAACCCTGGCACAAAGGATTATTAGACAAAGCAATTTCATTTGGGGGGCATTGATTTATGTGTCACAAGCAGAGTACAAATGAAAATGGGAGTTACGATGGATGAAGTTGGATGCTAAACTGGTGGTCATCCTGTTTCTTCCTAATTCCTGCCTTAAATGCACTTATCAATGCATTTACCTGTACCTCTGTATAGTCTATATAATTACAAATATGTTTGCAGATTTTCTTGATAATTGATGGTATTTGGAGATAAACATAAAGCAACTCAAATAATAAAAGAGGGCTGATGTTTTGAAGGGCATGAACCATGACAAGACATCACAGTGAATAGTTTCATTTGAACCAGGGACTCCCAAACACACACACACAGATGTCCACGCACAGAGGGAACCCCCCAGTGAAAATATGTGACAAGGAGGGGTTTGTCCTCACCCAGCTCAGGCAGAGGGCATGGAGTATGGAAGCTGCTGGCCTGAGAGAGGCTGGCACACAGGGCTGTCCCACCCCCAGCCCTGCTGACCCCCAGCCATGGCCTGGGGCAGAGCTGGAGCCGTCCAGAGCCAGCAGAGCTCGATCAGCGTCCGTGAGGGAGTCAGCCCTGATCCCTGGGCCAGGCACACACAGCATCCAGGTTGTAATTCGCATCTGCCGTGGCATTTGGTGACATTTAATTTGATGGTGACCACTGCGCTGAGGGCTGTCTGACCCAGGAGGGATTATGGAAACACGAGCGAGGTTTGTCCTCTTGCTCTCATGAATCCACAGGGAAATTTCAAAGTCTAAGACACTGAGATCTGATTTTGCAGCCTTTCCACTGGCAAAGGGGAGCCAGCACCCATTTCTGTCTGGGAAAGTGCTCTGGGGCACTCCTGGGGAGTGATCAGTCACCTCCAAGGGCACTGCCAGTGGCCTCTCCACCACACAATTAATGTCTCCAGACCACAGCTCAGATAAAACCCATCCGAAGGGCACACACCCAAGTGATCTGACAGGCAAAAACAATCCCCAGAATTTCCAGGAGAAGCTTGTTCTGCTTCAGGTTTAAGTCTGGAAAACAGTAAAATAAAACTGTACTTCAATAAACTTTCAAAAGAGGAAGATTTGATTTGAGTTTTTTTAATATGAGTCACAACAACAGGACACCTGCCCTTCCTGACACCTGCTCTGTTACACAGGACACTCCAAACCCATCTCCAATACTCCAGGGATTAAATTAGTTCTGAAAGCCAACTCATTCCCATCCTTATTACTGGTATAAAGCTGTGAGGTTTCTTTCTCTCCCCTCTTTTTTTTTTCCCCAATGCTAGAAATAGATTAAACTGACACTTCGGGATGCTGAGCTGCAGTTTCAGCTGAGCTCTGTGGTTCACAGAGATTTATCAAAAATGACAAGATCCAACATTTAGGAGATGTCTCGTAGTGCCCAGGAGCTCAAAGAAGATGCAGCAGTTACAAGAGTAACCAGAGAAATGAGAAGTGTTAGAAAAAGAAACCTGTGGGCCTTGACAATCAAAGCTCTGGCAGGAACGGGGAGATGCTGTGTTGGGCAGAACTGGCCATTAGTGGGCAAAGAATCACCTTCTGCCACCTCCAAATGAAAAAACAGGGAAAGCAGCCCTTCCTCTCCCTCCAAGGACTGCTCTAAACTCCCTGGCAGGTGCCTGTCAGAGACTCTGAGCTGCATAGGTTTTCTTCTATTCCATTTGCAAACAGTGTGGAATTAGCTGGAAGTGATGAGTGTCTGTTTGGGATCAATCATCTGACTTAAACCACCCCTGGAACAATAAATCATAACATTCCATAAGTGCATTCTCCTTTTTACCCACATGCATGTACAGCAAATTAGGATATATTTGAAAAAGGTTAGGAAAAAATTGGAATATCTGGACAGTAAATGCTTATGAATCACAAAACCATCTCCTGGGCATGATCAGCCCTTGCTAGGATGACCATCCATGGCCAAGGAACTCCTGCTGAGAACCACCTTGCACCCAGACTGCAGATTTCCACTGAGAGTGGTACAACACAAAGGATGGAGGCACTGTTGGAGACAGGATCCCACCAGGGCAGAAGCAGCAGCACCCTTCAAGTGTCTGGAGCAGGACCAGGTTCTTCTCCAGGGATAAAATACCAAGATAAAATCCCTGGGCTGTTCCCAACCTGGGCAGGGCCCTGCAGGGAGGGACAGTGAGAGAAACCACAGCACAATGTGAGTAAGCACAGCCAGTTCCTTCTCCTAAATGATGGTTCTAACAAACACCTGTAAGAGGCACCATTACCAAATAATAAGCTGCATCACAAAAGGAGGTCCGTAAAACAAACCTCCCAGTAAAATAAATCCTGCACTCAGGTAGGACGTTGTAGGTTTCCTAATTGCTTTAGAGAGGTCTAAGGCAAAGCTCTCCATGAAGAAACAATGCTCCAGCCATCCTCCCCTCCTTCTCTTTAGCCAGGACATTCTCCTGGAGAGATTTGGAAATAGCCTGAAGGAATTAGGCTAATCCAGACAAGAGTGAAATGGAAATAACTCCTACAAGACCTTTGGGAAAACTTAATCCAATCTTCTCTCGTGAACCAGATATTATTCCCCTTTTACTTGCCTTCAGTGGTGATAAAGTGCAGACAAAGGAGATAAGGGACTCGCTCACCTCACATTTCACCACTCGCAGTAAATACACTCCTCGCCTTCACTTATCTCTCAGCCGGGTATGGATTTCCTTTTAGTAACCTCCTGAATTACAATCAAATTATACTTTCAGGGCCAGTGAATTGCATGACTTGCAATACGTTAATGGGTTCTGTTGTGGCTGCCGAGGAAGGACTTGTAATCCCTGTGCTCTGCCCCATTTCAGTGGGAGTTGGGCAGCGCTCGGGGCTCTGCAGGACAGCAGGGCAGGCACTGTGCAACCCAGGCACAGGCCCCTGAGCTGCTCCTGGCAGAAAAATGGCAGAGTGGGTGTTTCTGCCTTTGCCCTGCAGTGCCAGAGCAGGGGCTGGATGGCCCAGAAACTCCCCAAACTCTTGCAGACATGGTCAGTACGATTTAATGGCTCCCGGTCGATCCAGGGGGCACCGACTGCTCTGCACACTGTTTGGCAATAAGTGGGAGCATTAATGGCCAGAAATGGTGCAGAGTGCCCCACTGCTGCTGCCACCACTGACACAACATCTCGGGGATGTGCTGGTACCCTGCAATAACGAGGTTCTTGCTTTGTTAATTACGGGCTATGCAGCACAGGGGATGTGGCGTGTGGTCTGGAGCCACCTGGGATCAGTGGCTGAGCTGGACAAACCTTCAGGTAATTCAAAGAAGAGAGAGGGAGGAGAAACACACTCTGGAAGACTAAATTGTCAGCACTGATTGCTCTCCCCTGCCATTTGGAAAGGTGGGATGGTGTCCAAGGGGAATGTGCTGAGCTGTCAGAAGTCAGTTCAGCAGCACACCTCCCCCTCCTCCTCCTTCTCCCCATCCAAGGACCCAGCTTGGAAACCAGGAAAGTTTTATACCCATTTTACTCACCCAGGAGCAGGCTGAGAGCATTGTGCATCTCCTCTCTTGGACTTGTCTGCAGCCAGAACATCCCATCACCCCATAGTGATGCTCCAGCCAAGACTTTCAGTCATCAGTTGCATCTTCAGCCCGGAAGACTCTAGGGGAGAAGCACCTGCTTGGCTTTGGAAATCAAATATTTATGGGTGCTTTATGCTGACTTCAAATAACACTGACAAGTAACTTTTCCTTCTCCCTCCTCCAATATGCATCTACCACCATGTAATTATACTGAGGAATAAAGGAACTACTTCTAAAAGGCATTTCCTAATACAATAACTTCTTCAACAAGGCATTTCCCAGTACAGTTCAATGAATATATGAACAGGCAAGTCAGCAGTAGATTAAGGCATTACTGACATACCTGGGTAAGAAATAAAACAAGGTCTTTGAAACAGTGGATGCAATATCTGTGCCTTCCAGGAGAAACAAATCCCTTCTATGGGAACCAAGCACATGGCATGTAAAAATAACCAAGTCTGAGGGGCTGGGCTCCCCATGCCACACCAGAGGGCACAGCCCGTGCCAGGGACAGTGGGGACCTTCCTCCAGCACCATGACCTTGGGAAGGCCAGGACACTCAGGGCTTTCCAGCACCACACCTAACCAGCAGGTCCCCCAAGAAGAACTGCACACTGCAGATAATCAGAGCAGGAACTCTGCCTGCAGCCACTGGATGGGAGATAAAATATCCTCCTCCTCCCTTTATTCCGTCCTGCTGTTTGCAAAGTGTTATCATGTTTTCTCCACTCGTATTCCCAATCAGCCACCAGGTAAGAAATAGTGTTTGCCAGCCCTGAAGAGAAATAATCTTTGCTGGCAACAACATTTCTCAGGGCAGGGAAAAAACTGTTCAAATAACGTGTAGGAGGAAATTTCCCCGTCAGACAACTTGAGGAGCTGTCAACAGGCAGTGGATGAATGGAGAGCAGCGCTGGGTGCTGGGCAGGGACTGGTTTCAAATGGAAAATTAATTTCCTTCTGATGGGATCTGAAGTGCTTTTCATGCTGTCCTTCTGTGAAACACTCCGTGATTCAGTCCTGCCAAGTGCAGTGTGGGCTTAGAAGTGACTCACAAAGGAGGGACCTCTCCAAACCCACCCTGGGTAGCTCCTGAGGCAGCCTTGGGGTCACGGTGCCCCTTCCAACATTCCCACACTGGCCGTTTGACCACAACACTCATTAGTTGTGCCCTTCAGCTGGAGGGGGAATCAACCTGCAGGAATCAGAGGTTTATTTAAGGTGGACAGCAGGACTTCTGCAGGCAGATTGGGGCTGGAACCAGATGATCTCTAAGGTCCCTTCCAACCCAACCTATTCCATCATTCTGTGATAAATCTCCCACTAGTTTTTCCCAGTATTAATGTTTCTGATAACAAAAAAACCTGCTACAGATGTATTCTACCTTAAAACAGCCACACTGCATGAACAAGAGTAGAAAAATGGGTGAATATTAAAATGGGCATCATGAATATTCAGATACATTTGCAAATTAAGAGACTTCAACTGTGTCCTTGTCCTTTGTGCGTTTTCCACAAATATTGAAAGGGGAACTCTCCTGGGAGAAACGTTCATCAGCACAGCAAGTTTTGAAGAAGGAGCCCACTCGAGCTACAGCAAATATTCACAACATGAATATTTTGTGTATTCACAGGAGAAAGATGATTCTGGGAACCTCCAATTAGGCAGCAGAAGGTTTTCCTATGGTCTCCTCTGAGAAGAACTAAAGAAACAGCCTTATTTGGATAAATTTTTCAGCACAGGTTTTTGAATAAATGTGAGAAAAAGACAAACTTAATCCATGAATTATTCCCTCAGAATTGTGAGGGGGAAAATTCCTCCTCCAGCCAAGCTGGGAACAGCAAGGACGTGTAATTAGAGTGTGTTCAGTGTGTGCAGCCAGCAGCTGAACACCTCGTGTGTACAGACCAGCCTGAAAGCCCTAAATGAGGGACCCCAGCCCAGGAATCTTCCTAATTAATTTCTAACAACCTGATTTTGCATCTGTGTCGGGGTGTGCACAGAGCCTGTTGGTGGTCAGGCTGATGCAGCTGCCCACGGTCTGACTGAGGGACCTGCTCTTCTCATTCCTAGCCCGGACAGAATCGTCCCTTTCCTCCCAAACCCACCCTGGGAGCTCTGCAGAGGGGATTGTTGTGTCAGGGTCTGGGATGGGACACCTCCCAACTCCAACAGGATCAGCAATATCCCACATCACCCTTCAGTTAAATCATCTCAGTAACAGGCAAGGAAAGCTCTCCGAGCACCTCCACCTGGATGCTTTTCTCCCACACTCAGACACAGCACACTTGCCCAGCATTGTTACATTTCCTCACGTAGATGCCAAATAACCTTCACACAAGCCCCGTTCATGACACCACCAGATGTGCTCGTGAAAAGCCAGGAAAGGTTTTTGGGTGGGAGGCAATAACCCAACCAGGAACGATTTCCGTTTGGCTGGTTTGAAAGGGGAGCTTTAAACATCCTGGCCTGGCTCTGAATTATATTTAACTGACAGAATATTTCAGTTTACAAAATGGCCCAACAAGGGTAATTAGACCAGGAATGTGCCTGCCAATCCTAAATGCTCTCTGTCAAGCACACAGACCAACACCTGTTTTGTTAACTTCTGCTTTTCAAGGGTGATACAGCTGTATTAGAATCCGTGTGTAGGTGGCTCATTTTTCCCTCCTCACATTCCTTATGACAGTAGTTTGAAATAACATTCATCAAACAGTATAAAAAAAAAGTCAAAAGAAATTAATTAAGCAAGCTAGGAGGGAAAATAAGATGTCTTTCCAACAGTACTTGGATTGTGCAGCTTTATAGTGTTGCATGTTGTAATTTTCTGGGAAGAAAAGGCAGAATGAGGGTACAACCCTGCTCGACTATGGAATGGCACGTTGGGAGCGTGCCTGGTGGAAAAGGAAGTTCTGGAACAGAAGAAGTTGAGACTTTCCTATCAAAGATTTGCTCTGAATATCATTATATATACTTTTATATTTATAAATGCTCAGAATACCCTCCTGCCCTCAGCCCTTGCCCCACGTGGCATCGCAGCTTGGGAAACATCCACTGGCACGGCACAGAGGGATGGCCACCCCACTGCCCTCCCTGCAGCCAGCCAAAACACCCAGGGCACACCTGACACTGCCATCAGCCCTCCAGCTCTAAAGGAATCCTGATGCAATGGGAAACCCCTCACCACATTCATTTCCATGGATCTAACCCAAATTCCTGTTTGAATCCAAAAAGAATGGCTATGAAAACAGGTATTCCAACATCTCGGTGTCTCTTTCTGGCTGCTGGCACACTCCCAGCTGCTTCTCTGAACACAATCCTCAGGTAATTCTTAATTTCATGTTCATATTATCAGCTCCTCAAGGTAATGCCAAAGGCAAGGCCATGGATATAACAGAGCAAGTTCTGTGACTCCCAACAAATCCACACCATACGGGGGAGCCACGAGGAGAGATTAGCTGGGACTTGCTTGTCAACACAACCCAAATCTTTCTCATCAGATGCTTTTACCTGCAATGACTCGAGCATCTCTTTGTCCTTCCATGGACCTGCTTTAAAGGCTTCTCTCGCCCTTGCAGCACAGCCAGGACACAAACAGACGTGTCAGCAGCGGGGCATCAGCCTGACTGAATCTGCCTCCACTCCAGGAATCTGAATGCTCCTTTTCTTCCTCCATGACCTTGGGCAAGTCTCCTAAGGCTGGATTCGCAGCAGAGCAACCTCCCCTCTGCCCCTCAGCGAGTGGGTGCTGACTCAGCACGCTTTGATGCTCTGTGTCTCTCTAAGGCACAATGGGAAATGCTCCTTCCAAGAGGCTCTGGAAGGCTTAGGCTGTAATTGCTTGTAAACCACTTAAGCAGAGAGTGATACAGAAATCCAGAGTGGTAATTGTAACAGAGGCTGGAGATTAATCTATTCTTGGCTTGTCAGACGTACTTATGGCCCTGATTCAAGGCAGCCACCGGAAACTGTAAAGTGTCCAAGAAGTGGCAGAAAAAAATAGTTTGATTAAAACTATTCCAGAGGCAAATCCAGTCTTCAGGACGCTCCCTGAAAGCTATTGCTATGGCCTGCAGGTGAGACACATGCACTTCTGCTCGCAGCAGGAGACAGAGACCTGGGAAGAGCTGCGACAAGTTTTATGTCAAACGAACAGTGTTTTAGTTTGGAGTCCCAAAGCAAAGCCACAACAAAGGGAACAGGAGCGTGCCAAGCAACTCTTGGTTTATCTCTTTATCTCCTAAAGACAGGCAGCACCAGTTTGCTTTTGGGTACCAGAAACATCCTCTTTCCCCACAGAGCTGCAACTTTTCCAAACTTTCCACAACTTTCACTTTCTGTCGCCTCAAGGTCAAGATTGCCCTTTATAATATATTTTTTCCATCATTTCCTTCCCATTTACTTTGGATTAGTGGATGTTCTGTCAATAAGGACAAATGAAACTGCAGGCCAATATAAACCCTGGCTGCTCTGTGACTGGTACTTTTAGATACAGACTTTCCGTGAAATAAAAAGTGACTGATGCCACAATATGCTTTAATTATTTCCTTCATAAACTATCAAATTAAATTTTAAGAAGCTGAAGATGTTATCTCTTATTAAATTGGGACTGAACCCAGAGCTGTAACTTTAAATGAAACTTTCCACACCAGAAAGCTTTTTTGTGATGTTAATAATTCCAGCTGCCTGCCATGAACAACACCTCTCCATGGGCAGGGACACCTTCCACTATTCGGGGTGCTCCAAGCTCCGTCCAACCTGGCTTTGGACCCTTCCAGGCCCTTCCAAGCCTCATTATACAAAGGCTCCAATATTTTATCAGGGATTTCCTACTCACTGTGTCATGAATTTCCATCCCAAAGAGCAGTGCTGAGTGTCCCAGCGACGAGCACGGCAGGAGCAGGTGAGTCACAGCACCCCTGGAACACACAGACATTCATCAACACCACAGGCCAGGGAAAAGAGTTCTTGTAATTAAGTAGCAATAAAACCTCAAATTAGTAAAGAAGAAACAGAGAATGGCTGGTCTGTGAGAAGAATCATGGAATCATTTAGGCTGGAAAAGATTCCTGAGATCATCAAGTCCAACCACTAATTAAACACTACCTGTTCCACCACTAACCCATGTCCCCAAGTGACACATCCACTTGTTTTTTGCACACCTCGAGGGATGGTGACCCCATCACTGCCCTGGGCACCTGTGCCAATGCCTGACCACTCTGTCAGAGAAGAAATTTTCCCTGGTATCCAACCTAAACCTCCCCTGCTGCAACTTGAGGCCACTTCCACTTGTTAACTGTGAGAAGGGACCAACCCCCACCTGCTGCACCCTCCAATTTGCTTTGTAAAACATAATGATCAAAACGTGGCACGTTCTGGGGCCAACCAGCCAAACACAGAAACCACAGAAGTCACTGGATCGTATTTTTGGCTCATGCCTTGAGGGAAGCAGAGCAGAACAGGAGCTGAGAATGCAGCAGCTGGTAAAATTCATAAAAAGGAATAAGACAGAGATGAGGAAATACTGAAGTTGCCAGGAGAAAAAAAGAAAGGAACAAAGGCATAGAAAAAAGACTCTCAGTGAGTCAAAGTTTTCACAGTTTCATAAAATGCAGCAGAGAGAAAGGGAGAAGAACCTCCAAAGTAGTCCCTACCCGGGCAGGGAGTGGGGCACAGGTTATTTATTGTCTTAGTTCAGGCCCTGTTGGTTGATGTGCCCACCATGGCATGTCCTGCCCGCCCTCCCCGGTGTCCTCATGCAATTTGTCACCAGGATCCTCCTGGTCACACCCTGAGAGCCCCAGGGCTCCATGCCTCCCTGAATCCGATCCTGGCCAGACCATCCCTCACCAAGTCATGGACAGGAGCACTAATTTCTCCAAATGGTAATTTCTTTGTTGTTACTGGTAAAACTCTGCTGTGCCTTTTTCTTCATATTAATTTTACTCCTGAGCTGAAGTGACTTTGGGCAGCCACAGATGCATTTTTCACTGTGCTCTGAACAGATGGTTGTTCCAAGAATACTGGGATCCTGGCAGTGTCAAACAGCCTTGACCTTCCCAGGCAGCACCACAGACTTGTCAGAAGGGAAGAAATAAAGAACCACTCAGATACTTTCCATTTTTTTCTGGATTATTAATCACAGCCAGCAGCAGTGGATAATGCAGGGAAGCAGGAATGGTTTCTGGAGTCACTGGGCTCCTTTGGTGGTGCACAGACAACTCCAAGGTCACATCGCAGGAGCAGAGGGATTGGGGTGAGCCCCTCCAAACCTCCTCCAGCTCATCCTGCCCTAAGGCTCTGCAAGCCCAAAGGAAAACCACAAAATATCCCAAGATCCTGAAGGGGTTTATCCAGCACGAGTCCAGTTACAAGTGCCCAATTATAAATAGCTGAAGTTCACCATGAGCCTTCAGCAATGTGGGCTGGCCCAGCTTTGGGGACCTTTGCCGACAGAGCCTTCAGAGGGAAGGCAGATCGTTTTGTTCTGCTTTTGAGTTTTTTTATAGAAATAATCCTATTTTTAAGATCATTTAAATATCATCTGTGCTTAGTTCTCCAGAAGCCACCAAAAAAAAAAAAAAATCCAAGTCAATTTTACTGCAGTTAAATCTCCATGTCCTTAATCTCAAGGAAGAGGGAGGCCTGTTACCTTCCTGGAGACAATTCTGCTTTTTTGGCACATGGGAATTACTTTGTACCTGATTGTTGCCTATAAAGATATAAAAACTTCAGGGGCAACACCTAGGGAGCAGCAACTCCAGTTGTGAGATCAATAACTCATTATAGATTAAACACAGAAGTAAAGCTTTGGTCTTAATTCCCGCCTGACAAAGGGGGGCAGAAACACCCACGCTGTCGGTCAGGGGATTTCCTGCAAATTCCTCCCGTGGCCTCCTAAGAGCAGATGAAGAGCTGTCACCCCCCCCAGCCAGCTCTGCCTGGGGGCTCTGAAGGACCCCAGAGAGATTTGGCAGCAAGTCCAGCACTGGGCAGAGAGGGGGAACACAACAATCCCAGCTGAGGTCCCCTCGGACGGGAAGAGCAGGATTGCAGGTGGGATGGAGGGAAAGGCTGGGCCTTGGCTGGGTTTGAGGACTGCCCTTGAGCAGGAGGGTTGGGCTGACCCTGCTGGCTGCTTTAATGCAGGAGCAATCACAGCCCTGCGGAGCGTGAGCTCTTCCCAGAGAAATCCCTTCCATTTGGGGACACGCGTCTGAAGTGACAGACCAGCCTGGAGAGAGGCAAAGCTTGGCACAGCCACCCCGGCTCCTCACTGCCTTTTAATGCTGCTGAGAACCACTCATTACTGCTCTGAGTCAGAGGCTTAACTAATTCCCAGCTTGGCATCCCGGGAAGTGGCGCGGAGAAGAAAGCCCTGCTCAGAAGTGCCTCCAGCAGAACGTGGGCAGGGCAGTGGGTTGGCTGCTCTTTGACATAAGGCAGGAGATGGAGAAGCCAAAGGGAAAAACTAAACCAGGGGCCATGGGGGGCACAGGGCAAAAAACCAGAATTTAGGTTCAGAAATACTTACAGACCAGACTGTGGAAGCTTTTTGGTCTGTAAACAGGGTGTGGATGGGCAGGGGGCACATCTACTGACCAGGTACAGAAAAGGAGTGCTTTCGTGCAACTACTGACAAGGGGAAATGGCCTCAAGTTCTGCCAGGGAAGGGTCAGGTCGGATGCCAGGAAGAATTTGTTCAGTGAAGGAGTGGATAAGAATTGGCACAGCTCCCCGAGGCAGCGGGCAGTCCCCACCCTGTCACACAACAAGCAGAGGTAGCACTCGGGGACGTGGTTCAGCTGACATGGTGATATTCAGTCAAAGGCTGGATTCAGTGATCTTGGGGCACTTTTCCAACCTTAGTGATTCCACGTGAACAACTTGGATAGAGAGATCCAAGTCAATAAAGCAGCCCAACACATGTGGTACCAACAGCCCCTGCCATGCCTGAAACCCAGCAGTTTTCCTGCTGGTGTCCCCAGTTTCCCATCACTTCTCACTGCTAATTTCACCTCTTAATTGATTAGTGATTGGTAGAAAACAGAAGAAATGAGAAAAATTATGAACTTCTCTCCCAGTGTGCTGGATAATGAAACCATCAAAGCAACAATCCAAACCCCCCTCAATGGAAACTGGGCCCTGGAAATATTCAGCCTGTTTTTCCCTGACTTCCACATTTTACTTCAGCTGTCAGAGCAGGGCAATGAAATAACATCCCATATTCACGGTGCCATCTGCATTCCAAAATCTCCTACCGATCAATGCAAGTGTCCAAAGAACACTCCCAATTTGTCACAATAACCTTCAAAACTTGACGGAAAATCATGCAAATGATTTCTTTTGGATCTCTGTGTATCTGGAGATTATTTATACTTTGCCAATACTGCTCTAAACATTTTCCTTTGCCATATTTCTCAGAAGAAAGGTGGGACTGGGAGGTTAAAGCCTGCAAGGGGTTCATTTTGCTCTTTGTGCTCCTGGTTTGTGTTTGTGGACATTTAAGGAACACTTAAAACAATCGCAGTTGGAGAGCTACCAAAAAACTCTCTGAAAAGGCTTCAAACTGACACATCTCAGAATGTCAATAATCAAGCTGCTTTGCCCAATTCCACTGCTTTTTTCTCTTTTATAAGAAATTTTAGATTTTAGTGGGGAAAATTACACTGAAAGAGTTTAATTTTTTTAGTCATGAAGCATTATAACCCTACAAATGTTCATTTTAGCCCTTAAAAATACCTTCTAAGGACAAAACACAAAATGCCAGAGCTCTGAGTTCCCTGAGCTAGGTGCTGACCGGGTTTAGAGTCAGGGATCAGCTCATAAGGTGTTTTCTGCAGAGGCTGTTACTGGCACTGAGCTGGTGGCTAAACTCACCCTGTGTGTGTACCCAGCACCAGCTGGTGCCACCTCCCCTCCCTCTGGGAACATCTGGCCAGCTGTGAGTGGCCAGGTGTGTCCCACAGGAATGCAGGGAAGAGCCTGATCCACTGAGCTCTGCTGGGAACACGGACCACGGAGCCTTGCTGGGCTGTGTGAGGCTGCAGAGCAGCTCCCTGAGCTGCCAAACAAAGGCACTTTGCTCAGCACAGAAGATATTTTAAATGAGAGTTGGGGATGCAGATTACATAGCAAGTCTATAAAAAGCTCAGTTTAAACAACAACTCCAAGAGCTTCACCAGGGACAGTTTTCTAGGACACTGGTCAGAGCACTGGGATGAGCTTGGAAAGGTCAAGCCATAAGCAACTGTGTGGCCTGTTTTAAGGAGGGGAAGCTAACGAGGAACAAAGAGAAGGAGGTGGTCAATGCCCATCACCAACCACAGAGCCCATGCCCTGCAGGAAGGGCTGAACGAATGGCTAGCGGTGGGTGTGCTGAGAAACCCCCCAAGAGGAGTCACAGAACTTGGAGAGCAAATCCAGTGGCTGCTGCTTGAAATTCTGCACTGGCATTAAAAATTCATCCGAGTATTTATGGCCAGGTTAAAATAAAACAACACAAAGCCCTGCTGGTGGGATGACCTGTTGCACAGGGCACGTGGGCGCACACCCTGGGCACGGGTGGTGCTGTGGGTGATGAGGGAGGGCTGAGCTCTCTGGCACGGCTGGGCTGGGGCAGTGCTGCAATGCAGCTCCTGGGTAAGCAACCAGGGCTGGTGGAAGGTGTCCCTGCCCATGGCAGGGGTGGCACTGGATGGGCTTTAATGCCCCTCCCAACCCAAACCACTCTGGGATTCTTTGATCTACAGCTCTCAGTCCCAGAGGACGTTGTGGGAAGTAGAAGTTCCAGATGTCAAAGGGGTAAGAGAAACTGGCCAAAACCAATACACAAAGACAGAAAAAGGTGGCATTTGTCAAATTCATTACACCCCACAAATCTCCTCCTCACTCCCCTCCCTCAGGAGTGTCAGTGGGGCTGTGGCCATGACCTCCTGACCCCATGGGGGTCTTCCCTGCCCAGGAGGGGCTGCAAGCTCCATGGGTCCCACAAAGGACAGATGGAGACATTCTGGGGGCTGTTCCTGCCCCTCACAATATATTTGGACCTTACCTTGGCATAGACCAGTGGTAATGCAACATCCACCACATGGAACAGGCTGGCGATCTCTTTGGACATGGCTCAGAACAGCTGGTGGGATTTCTCACTCTTTGAGGCACTCAGGGACTCCAGGCAGGCAGTTTGGGGTCCAAAAAGTACCTGTGAACAGAAGGTGACCTTTGCTGTACCTACTTAACTTCTCAACTGTTTACCAGGAGGATTAGAAAAGTGAGAGAAGAAGAGGGGTCTGTGAACAGCAGGGTCAGCCCCAGGTTTCAGGGTCCTGCTTAGCTCTGGGTGGCTCCTGCCAGACCCCCCTACATTTGTTCATTAAATTGCTGCTAGAAATGAGTGCTGTTGATGGCACCTCACAGGGAGAGGGCAGAGTCACCCAGACACTGCAGAAACATCTCCTCAGCTCTGCCCATTGATATCAATCCTGTCCCCTTGACTGCGAGACCTCCGAGCTTTGAAACTTCAGCTTCTCTACAGTAAAATTTATTCCAGCTGCCCAGAATCGTTGCAGAGAAAAGAATCCACATTTTCCTTCCCCACCCAGGCCTGCACTACAGAAATGCAGGAGAGCAGCTCAATTACCAGCAGTTACAGCACAGCAGGATGTGCAGTTTTCTAATTGAAGACTCCAAGATACAAGCAATCAATAAAATAAAGAGAACATTTAGAAGAAATAAAAACATACCCTTGCATAAAATATATTCTCATTAGGAGAAACGATGACTGCTCCAAAAAAAATCACAGAGGTGCTTCTCTGACAGGCAATTTTTAATCAAAGACAGTTCTGTGCAAATTAAGGCAAGCAAATCTCTGCAGAAATAATAAAGCCTGGCTTAACAGTCCTACCCTCTCCCTGCAGAGGTCTGTGGGTGCTGTCTTATAACTGGTGCTGCATGGTGGCCTTCAAAGGCAGGGACTTCAAAAAAAATAAAAATCACTAATAGAAAATCTAGATTTTGAAGCAAATCACAGAATGAAATCTCAAATATATACATATAAATAATTCTAATTAATGTAGAACACTGTTAGGGGATTAAAACCATGGACCCTTACTGCAGAATGTAAAACTTTAGGGGTTCTGTTGGTGATGATAATGTGCATTCAGAGCCCATCCTGCATCACTAGCAGCACCTGGACAAGGTCCACACCACCCAGCACAGCTTCAGAGCACTAAAACAAGTCCTGGTGAGGCTGGGCAGGACCAGCCTTTCTGGCCAATCCCCCAGCTCTGCCTGGTGATGCTCCCACGGGTGTTCATCTCCTGTCTGGTGGTGCCTGCAGGGCCAGGAGCTCCCGAGCTCCCCTTGTGACAGGAACACTCCCTGTGGCTGTGCCCCTGCTCCTCACATCTCAGAATATGGATAATCAACATGGAAATTTATTCTCCAACTGCCACAAAGCACTAATGAATTTAGTAACCACCTGTCAATTAAGGAGCTGTTTCAGGTTGTCCATGTAGGGAGCGTTCTTGGCCTGGAGAGGAGTCATCTTTATTACCCTGCTCACCAGTCCCATTCCAATCACATTTATGGGACCTTTGGGGAACAAGGGAAATATTTTTGGTTTGGTTTTTGTTTGTTTTTTAAGTTCACCTTCAAGTTTTGGAAAATGCAGCTCCTGATTCTCCTCACTGTGAAAGAATTTAGAATTTCAGATAAAATATTCCTGTGTACCATGGGAAAGATTAGACTGGAAAAGGCCTTGAAGATCATCAGATCCAACCAGACTTGCTAAGGTTAAAATGTTAGTGGGAGCAGGGGGGGGACAAACTATCCAATATATATTAAAATCAAAAATGGATGAAGATTTTAAAATGAGGGGGTTTTTATTCTAAATAAAGTCTTGCCTGATGAATGATGTTACCTGGGAAGACATGGCAGGTTTTATTTCATTCTTCAGAGGCCTCCAAAGTGGTGACATCTCTTATCAATTGAACAGTAAACACCTTCCTTGTTATTGGCACAGGTGGCTGAACATCAACATCTTATCAGAACAATGTACATGGAAAAATATTGAAAATAAATGCAGTAAAACACTTGAGAGAACCCTCAGTGCACTTTGGGACAGCAAATTTAAACACCTTCCTTGGCTTTGTCCTCCAATTTCCTGTAAAGTTTATTTTAAAGTGAGTCTATTTTGAGTTATGATTAATGGATTTGAAAAGGCTTTTTTCAGCTGCACACACCAACAAAGGATTTGGAATTAATTCCCATCATCTAACTTCTTCCTTAATGGATTTTTAAGGTCCACTGCAAAGAATCAATCAATAGGAGGGGAAAGCTCTGCCTGTAATTCATCCTGCTGTGTCCGAGGCTCCGGCGTGAGCAGGGGAAATATGAACACCTGAATTAATTGGAATTATTTGCAGTGATTTTCAGAAGAATCATTTGCATCCACTCAATTCAGGACAAACATAACTCAAAAAAAAGTACAAAAAGTTGGGAGTTTTGGCATTGAAAGAGTATTTTGTGAGTCTTCCCTCAAAAACTTCAGTGCTGATACACTGAACATGCTCTTGGTCAGGAAACATCTCATTTCCAGGCACTATTTCCAGGACAAAGTGGCATTTGCAGGTTAATTTGGTACCTCACATGACTGCACATAACATTCCTGCAACTGGAAAGAACAAGGAAATTAAAGCATTTCCATGTATTTTCTCTCCTTTTATTTTCCTACTATTGATTGTTTTCTTTAATTGGTAACAATAAAAGAAATTTAACATTTTCTTAGGTCAGTTTCAATGGGGGTTTTCATAAATCAGATGAAAACTTTAACAAAGGCTCAGCCTTGTGTGCACAGAGAAGCAGCCACTGACTGAGCTGCAATGGAGCAGGAACGAAGGTTTTTTGGGAATGCCACCAGAAGGGGTTGGACAAGTTGAAAATGCCATTTTACAACACTGTTCCTCTGGGGAAAAGAACTTTATTTTAACTTTTTAATTACTAGAAGAAATAACCAGAAATTGTCATGTCAATGGCACCAATGCAAATGACTGTGCAGAGTAAACTCAGCAAAACTGTAAAACTCCAGAAAAAGTTCTAAAATCATAACAGTTTGGAGAACTCTTGAGCTAAAAAAATATGAGTGACTCTATTACTTTGATTTCCAAGTGGAATCCACAGGCTCCTCTCCACTGATTCCATCGCTCCAGGCAAACACAGCAGCAAGTTGTAAAACTCCACGTTAAAACTGGAACCACTGAACTCCCAAAGCCATTTTTTTCCCTCTGATTACCCAAAGAGGCGACAAGGGCTCTGAACTTTTTAGTGCCAAAACCTTTTATGGGAAAATTCATCTCAAAAAATAGCTGTGCCCTGAAAGACACGTTGAATTCCTGATCTCAAAAGTCCTGGCGAGGGCAAAGAACAACTGGGCCATGTCCAAGGAATCAAAAAATAGCAGCAGCTGTTTCATGCGAGCAATATCCAAAATTTATCTCTTGCAGCAACAATAAAATAGGCTAAAATGTGGATGGGATCTGAGCTGAGAAATACAAACCTTCAGGGGACAGCAGGAAAAAATGGAATTATTGCAAGAATTGGTTTCTTCTTGAAGCACTGTGCAAATATGAGGTTTTGGTTGAGCACCTCGGAGTTGTTTCTGTTCTCGCTCAAGGACATTAAGGTGAAGTTTATTCAATGTACAGGCAAATATCCTCTCCCTGCCTGCTCAGGAACAGAAGCCTTGCCACGAGCTCTGAAAACCACCTTCATTTCCTTTCTGCTCACGCAACAGCTTGAGAGAAGATTTTTGGCCAAAGCCGCCCATTTCTGCAAAAAATTTACAAAACAGCTCCTGATCTGTGAATATTTGCAGCATCTAAATATTCTTTAATTTGCTCCTTCTCTGGCTGACTTGCATTCTTGCTCACTTGTTAGAATTAATTAGTTGTCTGTGGAGCACAATCAGCCTTTTGGAGAGGAACGACCCCTGAGAAGGGTCCCCGTTGGGTTTTCTGCCTTTGCCCCTCGTCCCCCCCATTGTCCTCAGGGCCCCAAAACCCCAGCAGGTCTGGGGCTGTTCCACAGACCGTGGGTGGGTCGGACACCAAAAGCACAGGACACTCAGACACCCAAAAGGTGCTTCTCAAGCAGGACTAATCCCCACCCTCAGCTCAGTTTATCGATGCTGCAACATTAGTCTAAGAGGGTTTTTTTTGAAGATCACACAGCATTGCCCAGGGGGAAAAAGAGACAAAGAACACTGCAATAAAAATCCATCATATTTTCCTGCCTCGGCTGTTCCTGTTCCTCTGCCACAACTTTCACCACAATCCTTCAGCAAATTTGCATCAGTTTGCACCAAAAGGCTCGTACAGCAGAAAATTACACTTGAAAAAAGAAAAACTGTCTATTTTCCTGCTGTTTGTACTTATTTAGGTGGAGATTATCATTAAAATGCGGATATCCCATGGGGATGTGCCCACGGGCATTCAGGAATGAGCTCTGGAAGGAGCCTGCACGTTTTAACCACCGCTCCGATTACTTTGCAGAAGATTAATTGTCTGTCGCGTTTATGTAAATAGGGAAGCGAAGATTCCTGGGCATCCTTATCCATAAATTAAAACAATGTTTCCTGCAGTTGTGGCTGTAAAGGGGAAATAGAGCCTGACTGGGTGTAATGAGGCATTTGTGTTCCCCATAACTCTCATTTACCGTTCCTGCTCCAAGACCCAGCACTCCCTATTTAGGCTGGGAAGTGACAGTAAGTGCAGCTTGGATAAATCCTAATGAGCACTCCTGGGTCCCCTTACCAGCTTTATGGGGCACACACAGCATTGCTGGGAACAGCTGCGGCTCTGGGGCTGCCCGGGACAGGGTGGGCCACTGATGGGATCCCTCCGGACACACACACGGATGGACATGGCGATCCCTCAGGAGCCTGGGATTGGAAGGGGAACATCCCACTGAGCTTGGCCCTGGAAAGGGTTCTGGAGGGATGGCAGATGGATGGGGATCCAGGGGAGATGAACAGAACCACAGGGCAGGACCAGAGTGGTCACACAGAAAAGCTGCCCCAGCCCATCGTGCACTGAACAGGGGCATGCAGTGCACACCATTGGCATGCTGCCCTCCATCTTCCTGAAGTATCAAAGAGAAAAAGGCTTGATGTTTAACCTCTTTTTGAGGAAAATAAAAGCCTGACCCCTCTACAGTGCCTAAGGACTAATCCTGTAATCATGAGAAAGACTCATAATTCTGTTGTTAATATTACACAGTGAATGGCACTCATCACACAAGCCTTCCTTATGGAATGTGCTCTCCTATTTATTAAAAACAATATTATCACTACTGCCTATTTATTTAATGCTCTGCCTCTTCAAAGCACTTTTTAGGCATTAGCTAATTAATGTAATGACTTTGATATTTCAAGTGTCTCTCCTTCGCAGGGCTGGAGAGAGGTCTTTGCTCAGGGCAAGGAAAAGAGACAGGATTTGCACAACCCTGGGCTCTCTCCAGCACCTTCAGCCTCTCCAAAGGGTGAGGGGGAAGCCAGGCCAGGATTTTTGGCCCTGGAACACCTGAGTGGAGCAGCAGAGGGCAGGGAATGCGAGGATCTGTTCCATGTGCAGCACACTGGGGTAAAATCAGTGCTCCCAAACATGGAGCTCAGCACGGTGATACTGCACAGCCCAGGCAGTGCAACCCCTTGTCAACCCCCTCTGCCTGTGCTGCTCATGACAAGGTGTCATTTGTGAAATTAATAGCATCTTAACTCCATTCTGCTATACTGCAGTTCCCCAGATATCAACTCTGGAATGCACTCACCAAAACCATCAGAGTCATTGAAATGTCATTAAACCATAAAGGAAGGAGCTCCTTCCCCTGCCTTGGGGAAGCTGCCATGGCAGGGATTGCCCCCTTTTCCCTAAAGCTGCCTTAGCCCCTGGAGAGCCCACCAGGATTCCAAAGAAAGGAGCAGAGGTGGAACCAGGAGGGCTGTGCAGACACCCCACAAGCTGCCACTGCAAAGTTTTCTTCTAGGAGAGCCCTTTGAATGGAAATCAGAATTTCTGTAACTTGCTGTCCCAGCATCTCCTCAGCCCTCTACCTCCCCAACAGCTCACAGACCCCATCCCACACCGATTCCAGGGCAGACAGGACTGACCTCTCCAGGAATGCTCAGTCATCACTGGGGCAACTCTCAATTAAACAACCTATTAGCGATCAATTCCAGGTCACTCAAACCAGGATTTCCTTCTAAACCCCCCCGAGAAAGGGTCATAGACCCCACTGCAGACTGTTTCTGTCGTACATAACCACTCCCTCTGGGGCATCTCCCTCTTCACCTCAGCCAGGAGCCAACTGCAAAACCAACCACCAGCAGAACCATTCCCAGGTATCCCTCACACAGCAGGGAAGAGGATTTGGGCAATTCAACAGGAATTTGTGTGCTCATTTCCCACCCCTCCAGAGAAGTGACAGCAGCACAGGACCCACAGGAGCCCTGGTGCCCCCACTCTGAGTCAGGAAAGGATTCCAGCTGCTTCTGTCCAGCAGAGCTGGACTCCTAACCAGCTTGACTCCCCTGCAAGGATTTTTTCTGAATGGGAAATAAAAATCAAATGAGGCACTTCTAGCACAGAACTGTTTGAGATCATCTGTTTTTCTTATTCCTGTCTGGAAACAGCAATCCAAGGGAAAAACCTGCCTTTCCAAACAGCATCCTGCAGCCCTGAACTGCTCAGAGCAGCCCCATGCTTGGGGAAAACCAGAAGCACTTCTGCTCAAAGTGTGTGTTTCCAGGTTACCTCCAGTCTCCAGGTTCTAAATAGGAATGTTTTTATTTCTTCAAACTGTCTTGCTATTACAATTTATTTAGGAAATGTTTGAAATTTATTTTTAATTCTTTATTTTAGTCTTTTATTTGATTTTTTGCCCTTACTAAAACTTCCCTTGCAGAGCAGGAGGACAAAACAACAGCAGAGTATATTTGCATAAAATGTGCAAATGTTCTCATCTACATTTGTATAATTAACATTATAACTGAATATGGCACCACAGCAAAACACACCCACAGACCACCCTCTAATGCCTCATTTTTGCAGCAGGACAGACCAGGGAAGTGGCCTCAAGTTGCGCCAGGGGAGGTTCGTGTTGGGTGCTGAGGAAAATGTCCTCACAAAGAGGGGCAAAGCTTTGGGACATGGTGCCCAGGGCAGCTGTGGAGTCACCACCCCTGGCAGTGCCCACACACAGATGGGGCACTGCACAGAGTGGTCTGGCTGGCAAGGAGGGATCAGTCACGGGTCAGACTCAATTCTGGAGGTCTTTCCCAACCTTAGTGATTCTGTGGATATGGAAGGCAGCTCAGGATCACTGGGGTGGGTGATGGAGCTTCCCTTCCCACCCTCTGTCCCACACCAGGGAGGGTGTGCCCCATGGTGCCACCCACCCACCCACTGCAGTGCCCACCAGGCCGAGGGGACACATGTTGGGCACAGACCTGCCTGGAGGGATGGGGGAACAGCTGGAACAGCAGCTGGGATGGGGGGAACAGCTGGAGCAGCAGCTGGTCTGCAGCCCCCGGGCTGGGCTGCTCTCCTAAACCACCGAGTCCGTCCTTGGGAAGGCTCAAAGCAGAATGTGCTGAAGCAGGGACAGCAAATCCCAGGGGGACAGGACACCCTGCTCCCAGAAACTGCTGAGCCAACTAATTGCTAATTGCTCCCTGCTCATTCCCACTGAAGATGGATGAAAACTACAGAAACGAACCACATCAAAGCAAGAGGCTGTGGAAGTCAGGCTGCACAAATCCTGGGTTATGTTTGAAAATGCCTCCTGAAAGGAGTTTTTCCCACTGCAAGAAGCCTGTGGGAAGTTTGTTTAGTGGATTATCATAGATAACTAACCCCTCATCCTCCCAAAGTATCTTCAGTTCTTCGTCACCAAAATGATGGACTCATCCAGACTCTTTGGGAATTACTTTGCTCTGGTTACAAAGCAAAGAAACAGACGGAAAAAAAAAATCCTCCAAATTCCTCCCAGGCAGACAAAAGAAATTATTTCCCAAGGAGAGCCAGGATGCAGCTCCTGGATCCTCCCCACTCCACAGAGACCTCCCAAGGCACAGGGTGTGCACAAGGCAGGCCCAGCACATGGATGAGCATCTGGAGTCATTCCATGGCCCTAAATTTCTGGGAAGGGACAGGCTGGGAGGAGGTTGGAGGTGAGGGAGGCTCCAGCTGGCAGTGCCACTCCAGAGTTTCCCTCCAGGTCTTTTATCCCTGCCTGAAGAACACAAGACAGTGTTTTCATCTGACTCAGCAAGGAATAGTCAGCTCTGCTTCAAACCCATGTGCCACCCCCTCCCAACACTGATACCAATGTAAAAATATTTGAATTGAAAACTAATATAATTAAGTACCTTTCTTGTCTTCAATGTTTGTATTCTGAGGCTTTTAGAGGAAATTTTGAGATTATCAAAGTATCTGGAAATGTACTAATTATTTCAATGATGATACGATCCCAAGTGGCAGAGTAAACATAATTACCCATATTAATAGAAAACAAAATCAGCAACACTTCAAGGCTCTGTGGGCTTCAGATGGCAAATATTGTCACAGTTGATCATTCCCCACAAAAGGCTATTTATTATTCTTGTAATTAAAACTGCACCCATTTAAACAAGGAATCCAAATGACCTTCTGTCTCCCCAGTATCTCCATTAGTGGGAAAACCTCAGTGTGAATGAACAGCCCCCAGATTTTATAGTTACTTTGACTTGACTGGGACCTGCTTTGAAACCCTGCAGCTGGTTTTCTTTTCTTAACTTTTCAAGCGAGTTCTGGGTGTCAGAAACTTTGGGTATGGTTGTTAAAAAGCTAAGAAAGAAAGCGAAAGGATTTCACTTTCTGCTGAAAATCCTCCTTTTCAGGGAGCTGATGGGATATCACTGGATCTTTTGTTACTTTTATGAGCCCGTGAAGGTTTGCCTTGAAAAAGAAAAAAAGAAAAAAAAGAACCCCAAAATACATAGATTCACAATTAAAGGAAGACTTCCTCCTCTCTGCTCCCTGAGGGGGCTATTATATGTTCCAGGAGTGCTTTTCCTCCGACTTTGAAGCACTGGGAGATTCCCCTCCCATTCAGGGAGCACCTCCGGGGGTGCAGCATCTTTGTTCCCCAGCCCTCAGACAGCAGCGCTGCCTCCCGGGAAGGGCCTGGGACGGAGCCCAGAGAAGGGAAGATCCCGTGTGTGCTGGCAGGGGAACACCCACCACCCCAGAGGAGAGGGACAGGAGGTGGCACAGGGGGGCAGAAGGGTGGAACATCCATCCTCTCTGCCTTCCCAGGGCACAGCAGCAGCTGCTGCCACTGACACCAGAGATGCTCAATTTAAACTCCTGACCGAACACGCCCTTTGGTATCAGAATAAGTGTCACAGATAGAAAGCCAAGGACAAAGCCCAAGGCAGGGGGGACCTGCTGGAGGAGACCCTGCTGAGGCTCCATCGCCACAAAGCCACACTGGCGGCTCCTAAGGAACAGGAATTTGCCCTTTTGCTATCCTGTACTTTTGACAAAATACACCATCACCCTTTTTCCCCCTTTAGCTACAGAAAGAGTAGGATGCCATCGGAGTCAGCAGGACACCACACACCACCTTCAGCCACCCCATGGGCCCAAGTCAACACAGGAATTGTTCTCACTCCTTTCCAGTATCATTTATCTACCTTATCCCTGAAGGCAAAATTCAATTAGAAATTTAAATAGTAATTAAATTAAGACCTTTTAAATATCAGTTTGTATATTCCACAGTTTTCACCTTCCTCCTGTGTGTCTCCCTGCTAAAGCTTCCCGTGCCATGGCTTCTCCTCACAGCCTGCCTTGGGTTTGGCATTAGGTGACGGAGCATAAAACGCTATTTAAATACTACAATTTCAAGAGCAAGCAAAGAACAACCCATTTATCTTCACTAACCTTGAATATGCCTGTCCCTTCTAATGAAAAAAGTGATTGAAGGGACTTATTTCAGCTCACCATCCCAAGGCCCCCATAAAAGCTGAATGATAATCACCAGAAAGGAAACTAATTAAATTAACTAGGAATTTCTGATCATTTAATGAATCAAAGTGCACTCAGATTAAGTATCTATTTCCATTTTTTTATGAGGTGATTAAATAACCCTGTCCAGGTACCATCACCATTGGTATGCAGGACTGCTGGGGATTTTGTGGGAATCAGGCAGGAAATGTACAGGATGAGAGCTGCATTTCCAAACCTTTTTGGGACTCCCCTGAGTAGATGATAAATCAGCAGTTAATTCACTCCGGCAGAACTTGCAAACCACGAGCCAGACCCTGCCATGAGGAAAACCACCACAGGCCTGCCATGCTGCTTTTCCCACAGCGCCAGAGTGGGATGGCATTCCAGTCCTTCCTGAGCCCCTACCGGGCAGGGGAGCAACACCTGCCCCAACCACACACCTGCCCCAACCCAGGGCTGGGCAGTAATGCCCAGTCAGGCTCCTGAAGGGCAGACTCTCCCCCTGCCCTCCTGCTTCAGTGCCATTTCTGCTGACCAATCAAGGTCCCCCCCCATGCTGATCCATCATTGCCCCTCCGTACCAGGGAGGCTGTAACTGTTGGCCTGGCTCATAAAGGATGATTAAATGAATCTATTAAAGTGCTAGGAAGACTTAGAGTGCTATATACTTAACTTTTTATTTAGATTTAAAGCTTATTATAAAGCCTGTACATGCTCTCCAGGCACCCAGAACAAAAAGGGAACTCCCACTCCCTTCGGATGTCGCTTGGCACCATCCTGGGCTAAGGGCAGTGAAGTTACAGGGCAGCTGATGCTGCAGGACCATAAACCCACCCTGAGAGAAACTGTAAGAGCCTCTGCCAGCCCAAAGACAGTCTGCCTTAGGAATACCTCCTGTGGGACTCTGTTACATGCCAGAATTCTGTTATTTCTGAGCAAGTCTGGCTCCTTAATTATATCAAATGCTTCTCAGAGGATAATGCAAAAGGTGTTATAACTCTAATTGTGCACTGAGAAAAAATGTCCTGATAGCGTAGATGTACCAGGTGATATTCAGCAGAACAACATGAAATGGAAGAGTGGAGGAAAACCTGCAATTATTCCACATGGGTCAGGACAGCTGCTCATTTTGGTGGGCTGGGGGAACTTTGGTGGTTTGCATTTTAAAGTGAGTCCTCTCCTTTTGGCACCGTGTCCTTGCGTGGGAAGGGAGCCCCGAGGGCTTCTCATCAGCCCCACAAGTGAAGGTAACAATAAGTTACCCCATTCCCCCCCGGGCTCTCCCCACACCCCTGTACCACCAGTGCATTGCTGCTGAGCACAAAGCTGCCCAGAGGGGAAAACACAGTTTGGAGCACAGCTGGGAAGGGAATGTGGTGCTGGTCCTTCTGCACTGAGGCACCATTCCCACTGCATCACACACTCCCAGGGGTGCTGAAGACCCACGGAGAAGGATTTACACTTCCATTAACAGCTCTGGCTCTTGTGAAGCTCCTGCCAAAGCCCAGGGAAGGAACTTCCAGGAACAGAACTGCTGGAAATGATGTTTCAGAGCAGCCCAGTAGGAAGTGAGATGAGGATACAGCAGGAAAAGATAAAGAAGAGAAAGAAATTACAGCATTGCTCCCCACCGCATAAATCCCTCTGGGGTCAGAGTCCACTGGCTACTATGGGGTGCACATCGCTGGGATCCACATGAGGGAACACAAGGAAGAGATTAAAGTGTTCAATCATTTGCAAACACTCCCCAGATGAACACCAGTGAGTCTGGAAGAACAGCACAACACAAAACACTGCACCACAGTCTGGTCTTGCTGGGAACACAAAAGGAATTACAGGGATGGACGGATCCAGGATTTATCCAGCTGAGGGAGAGCATTCCCAGAGTCGGCTCCTCTGGGCACCTGGCAGCTCCAGCCTGCCATCATCACAGTCCCACTGGCCTGGGAAGAACAGCCAAAGTGCACCTACTAAACCCAACTGACCTGTCAGCACCCACCACCTGCCAACACCATGGGATGGGCAGGACCCTGCGTGGCCACAGCACAGATGTCACACTGGTGTCAACAAAATCTAAATTAATATCAAGATAAACATCATCAGCTCCAGATGAAAAGTTTCCTTGGAAAATTCTGCTCTGAAACCTTTGGGCAGTGCCTAGAGGGAAAATCTTCCACCTCTATTAACCCATTTCATATCCACTGAGTTTTGTTTTACCAGCTGGAATATCACCATCCTGCACATCTCCCAAGCACCTCCCAAGTCATCTCCAATGGCTGGAAACATCCAAAGAGAGTAATTTTCTTTAGTTGTACTTTTATGAAGCATTGCTGCTTTTCCCTGGAATTTTATTGCCCTGTAGAGGAGGGGATGCAATGCCAAGAGCTGCCTTCCTTTTGCTGGGACAGAGCTGAACAGGAACAAAGCCACCAGCAATGCACGCACCCTCCCCCTTATCTTCCATGGAGAAACAGTGACTCTTTAAAAGCTTTCCTCTCTGAAAAGTGCACTGAGCAGAGAACTTCACTTACTGGTTTCCTGAGCTGGGATGTGAGAGGTTTGCAGAGGCCCTTCCCACAAGAGCTGGAGGAATCCCAGCCCCTGCAGCCCATGGCACTGCCTGTGCTGGCAGAGCCTCCCACCCAAGGGCTGAGACAGCAGTGAAATCCCAGTTGCCTGGAGAGCCACAGGAGCTGCCAAGCTGGAAAATCCAAGCATCATCTGTGCCCCCCAGAGCTCCGTGCTTCTCTGCCAACCTTGGGCGTCCCACCAGGTGTTTAACCTCTGTCCCCCACACTGCCCTCAAAGGCTGGTGCCACAGCAGGGCTGGGTTAGGCAGCAGCACCTCACACTGTCACAGGTTAACCAGGGCCCAAGAAATGCTGCATTTCCTGCAGAAACAACACTCGGCAGCAACTCTTCTGTAGGTCACAATTCTCAAAGCACCCCATTCAATGAACCTTCCCTTGGTTCTCAGCCCTGATGGCACCCACTGGGACCAGAGACAAAACACCCACAGCACCCTAGACCTCCTCCTGAGCCCCCAAACACCTCACCCTGTGCCCAGGGCAGTGCATTCCAGGGCTAACAGGATTTTCATCATCTTTCCCCTTGCAAGAAATGTTAACATAACACTCCGACATACCAAAAATTAACAAAGATGGATAAAACCTCTTTAAATTCACCTCCCCCTCATGGAAAAGGTCATTGCCCTCCATGTGCTTTTTCTTTTTGTCTCCAAAGAGAGGAATGAGAGTGGAAAACCAATACAACTAAATCTAAAACCCTTAACATTTATAAAGCAGACTTTTTCACACATTAATCACTGCTTTTCAGACCTGACAGCACCACTTCTCTTGCTATTGGACTTGCTGGTCCTTGTGGGTCCCTCCCTGCTCTGGGTATTCCAAGATCCACCAAACCAAAGTCACTTCAAAGCATCTTTCCTCCACACTTTCAGAAAACTGATTTTTGCCATTTCTGTATTAAAGGATACATTGAATTTAAATTATTTAACCCACATCTGTTTAATCAGAGATGCCTTTGGAAAGATTCCTTAACTTGAAATACCATTTCAGCTCGGTGGCTGTTTTTCCCCCCCACTCTCCCACACACAATATGCCAGCGAGAATAACATCTTCCCACATTTGGAGGGGCACAGCACAGGACCTGCCACACTCCTCTTACACACAGGGATAAAGTCTAGCAGAGGGTTTGTCAGACAGCTTTGTCTTGGCCCTGTTTGCTGCAAGTTAAAAGGATTCCTGGTCTGGAGAGCCCAGGAAAGGGGCTGATCACTCAGCCCAGGCTGAAATGGCACCCACAGCCTCAGGATTTCATGAAACATCCCAGATTCAGGGATGCCACTTTAAGTAATATGATGGATATGCAGGAAACAAGCTCCTTCAGCTCTTTTATGGAATTACTTGGTTTCTACCCATGAAATAACTTTCTTATTAAACAACTTCTGTGTATTTTAAAACAAGGAAATAGAGAAGGGCACCTTCCCCCCAGAGGAGGGACATGGATTAGAACAGCTATTGCAGAACTTCCCCAAAGAGGAAGCTGAAACCCTGGAACCCTCAGCCTGTATTGCCTGTCCCTGTTCTGAACAGCTTTACCATTTCCCCACCCAACACCCCTTGTTATTATTATTGTGGAATCACAGAAGGGTTTGGGTTGGGAGGGACCTCAAAGCCCATCCAGTGCCACCCCCTGCCATGGGCAGGGACACCTTCCACCAGCCCAGATTGCTCCAAGCTCCATCCAACCTGGCCTTGGACACTTCCAGGGATGGGACACACTAAATCCAGATTCCAGCACCAACAAACCCCCAAACCCTCCCATTTCCAGTGCATTGCACAGGTAGGTGTCTCAGGCCACTGGAGGTTCTCCTCAGTCCTGCTCCTTCCCATTAATGCTCCCAGGGAGGTCCTTACACCACTGAAATGTCATTTCTGACAAGTTGATATTTTATGGGAATCCTAAACGACCTTGATCAAGCTCCTGCCTGATCCCAACATGCTAAAAAGCTCTTCTGGCACAATTTTCAGGTTATTCATCTTTCCCCAGGTGCACACACACAGCCCTGAGTCATGGACCACAAACAGATGGCAACTATCTTATATTTATGACCTGCCATCTCTTTTTGGTTTTGTTGTTCCTAGAAATTAATTTTTCATTAAGCCACTTCGAAAAAAATCTTTGAATTAACTTCATTCAAAGAGGAATGATAACCTAGAACAGACAGTTTTAAAGAAAACTCTGTGCTTGATTAATTAGCAAATTGACCTTCTGGGTATTGGACAAAACATCCAAGGAAGGTGTGGGATTATCCTTTCTGGTTAAATCAGTTTTCCTTGTCTCTGGTCCTTTGTATTGGGAGCATCACCCCACTGCCTCATCTCATGTGATGAATTCCTACAGTTTATAACCATGAGTATTAATTAATGGGGTCACAGGGAAGGTGTGACAGGAAAAGGGGATGATCCCAGGAATGGGGACCTGGTGCTTCTGCTCACAGCAGAACACACTGGGTCCTAAGGGGGTGGATAAACACACAGGAGCTGCATGAGGCCATAGACAGCTGGCAGCACATCCTCACACACAGGGCATGAAAAGCCTGATTTTGGCCTTTAACAAAACATCTCGGGTCTTTGAGTTCCACTGACATGGGCAGAATGGGGGCAGAGGGAACAACTGAGCCCTAAATATTTTCCCTGTTGGCTTCACACACTCATGGGAGCCCTGCTATTTATATACATGAATGATTTATTTCTCTATTACCAGTTACCTCCCTTGATTAAATATATTAGTGCCTTTCAAGTTATTTCAAGCTACAATCATTTTAAAATTAAATGATCCTTTGAGTACCCTTTGGGAGCTGAACACTAAACTGACAGTTCCAAAATGCAAAAAAAATGGTGGTTGTGCTCATTTGATTAATTAAACTGTACTCTTGATCACAGAAACCAAACAGGAGAATATTAACCCTATTTTTCACTTCCAGAAAAGTACTAAAAGAGCAAAGTGAAGGCTCTGTTGTCACGGCCAAACACTGTCTGTGCTCACTTGACAGCTTAAACCATCACTTCACGCCACTGTAATTGCACTTGGCTGCCCCAAATGTCCCCCAAAGAGCATTGCTGGGTTCCCCCACTGCTGATCGATTAGGGCCAGGCAGAAAAAGGTTTAAAACGCTTTCCTGCCTTTAAGCTTTGCAAAAGCTGTGAATTTAAGTGGCACGTTTAAGACTCTTTTGAGCCCGAGTACAGCAGCAGTTTGGCTTTTGAAGAGCCCACAAAAATACTTCTGGCCCCAAAGAAAGGAGTGAAGTGACAAAAAGAGGAAGATAAAAGCAATTCCAAGTCCCAAACCTACAGAATCCCCCCAGTCTTGGCTTATTCTTTAGAACTAAACCTTGTTTTGCAAATCAAAGGACCAGCTGCTAAACTTGCCTTAAAAAAAGAGGTAGGTCCTGAATGCAGGGCTGGGAGTCCAGGGCTGCCATCAATCAGTCCCTCGGGTCCTGCTGCTCCCACCGAGAGCCTTCCCATCCCGGGACTCACCCAGGACACCCCTGGATGGGCTCCCGTAAGGCAGCACTGCCTCCCAGCCCTGCTGGGCTGCACCCTCAGGAAGGTGGCTCAGCCCCTCAGAGGATGCTCTGCAGTCCATGGGAAACACAGGGAGGGAGGCACAAATGCTGCAGCAAAAAAGCCAGGTGTCAGTATTTAGAGCCAGCAGTGCATATCCTCATTTAGGGAATTAGATGTTACTAGGACAAAAATAGAAAAAAATGTTCTTTTGGGACAGAGCTTTTAAAAACCAAAAATTCCATACAGAAGCCTAAATTGGTTAAAAAAACCCCTCCAAACGTTTTCAGCTTTCACTAGCGCTTAACACCACATTTCCCTTTGTGAGAAGCCCCTTCAAAGTGGATTTGCAGTGCTGTCTGTATGGTTTATTTGCCTTTGTGAGCCAAGCAAGCGCTGCTTTGTAAGACTTATCCAGGCAATTGATATATCAAGCAGAGAATCCCACCACTGATTTCCCCAGAGAGGTTCTGGCAGCTCTGGGGCACACCAGGAGCTCCTGCCCGTAGGTCTGAGCCCTCCAAAAGTTAAACAGCACAAGCATGTCACAAAATTAAAGCAATGCAGTTCAAATGAACATGGCACTTTTTCCACCCAAAGCCAACATATGTTACACCTGATCAAAATCTCAGCTTCCCACCCCAAAACAACAGGTGTTTCAGGGATAAAAGTCAAGACAAAAGTGCTAAAGCCTCTCACATACTTTCCCCAATTTCTACAGCAACAGAGCTGTGACAGAGGGCTCCTGACTGCTCAATTTGATGGCCAGGCAGACTTATAAAAGCTGAAATGCTGAGTTTCCTAGGGGAAGACATAATGAAATCAATGCACTCATGAATATGGATGCAGGGACACGGCCATCTGTTCGCCACCAACATCTTTTCTTAAAGCAAGTTTCAAATATTTCGCCAGAGAAGTCGCATCTTTATTTCCAGGGATAAAATTAGACCTCAAATTTTCACCATCTCCAGTCATTAAGTGCTATTGTTATGGAAATGTGGCTTTTCCCCCCAAATGATAATCAGAAGATTGACTGATAATCCAGTTTGCCAAAGTTCAGGTGGAGATTTCAGCACGTCTGTGGAGAAGCTTCAAAATATTGACAGTCAGGGCACGTGGCACAGAGTGTAAATATAACTGGCTCTGTCCTCCTCAGAGGAACAAGAGCTTGGGATGTCCTGCCCTCATTTGTATCCTACATCCATGTCATTTCCCTTCTGCTTTGAGAGAAAACACCATAAGGCTCTTTCACTCCATGCTCCTGAGGCTGGCATGGTCCCTGACGTGCAGCACTGCAGGGAGCGGGCAGGGGTGGGGATGCTGCTGCTCCCACTCCTGGGTGGAAGTGGGAAGGACCCAGGAGGTCCCCACGCCCCAGGGTCCCTGAGGTTTGCCAGGGGGCCCGAGTGGACCCCGGTCTGTGACAAGCTGAGCTCACAGGTCCTGCTGAGCCTGAGCCAGAGAGAGCACTCAGGGGGCTTCTGAGAGCCAGAAACCAAACTGTGGGATTCAAACCCAAACCACTGTACACGAATCCCTGGAGAAGAGGCAGCCAAGAGGGGATCTTAACACACAAATATCTCAAGGGCCAGAGACAAACCCTTAGCAGTTCCCAGGGACATGACAAGGGGCAACAAACAAACTTGGCAAGTTCCAGCTGAATATGTGGGAAAAATTCTTTACTTTGTGGATGGCAGAGCCCTGGAACAGGTGCCCAGAGAGGCTGTGGAGTCTCCTTCCCTGGAAATACTCAAACCCACCTGGATATGATCCTGTGACCTGCTTGAGCAATGGGTTGGATTAGGTGTTCTCTAGTAGTCCCTTCCAACCTCAGCCAGCCTGGGATTCTGTAACTCTCAAACTGTATGGCAACAGGAGCAGAGCTAAGACCCCTCACAGGAACCATCCATGTAAAACAGGCTGCTCTCAATTAATGTGCTCAGTGTTAATTAATAGTCAGCTCTTGGTTACTCAGAGCAACGAGGAAGCTGAGATAGCCCAGATGAGCAAAGCTGTGACTGATCCCAAAGCAAAGACTCTGAGAACACGCTCACAGAGAAGGGCACTGGCACAGGGCTCTCCTCCTGGGGGTCTCACCTGTCTGGCCCAGGGGCTCCAGAGCAGGGTGAGGGATGGTTGGGAGCCAGGTTTTACAATTCTCAATATGTTTGGTTTCAAAGTAAGCAGATACCTGAGGTGTCCTGTGGCGAACTCTGCAAAAAGCCAAGGAAAAATAAATTAATTTGGGGTTTGAATGGTGCAGCCTCATTAGCCAAAGTATTCCTCTCCATTTCAGCCTGTTGATAGTACTAATGCATCAGGTTTAAAAAGCAACTCAAAAGAAACCTAAATGAAAAGATAAGGGAGTAAAACCATTAAGATTAAATATGGTCCTGATAGTTGGGATTTTTCTGAGCAAACCTCAGAAGATCAATACTTGCCCAAACCTTGTGGTGTCACTGAGTGAGGTTTTGGTCAAAAGACTGTCCCTCCAGGGCTTTCCCAGCAGCCCTTCCAAGGCAGAGAGTGACAGGGATAGAAAAGAGACACTGAAATACATCAGTTATTTCAGACACAGCCCTGTGCGAGCCCAAAGTCTTCCTCCAGCCCCTCAGTGCTGTCACTGCCCTGCCCAGAGCACAGACAAAGCCCAGCCAGGGCCCCAGCTCGGGGCAGGGCAGCAGGAGAGCCCCAGAGCCCCCGGCTGGGTCACCCACGAGCCGAGGCACAGAACCAGCCCCAATCCTGCCACTGCCCCATCCGTGCTGGGGAATAATGGGAAAGCAGGAGCAGGCTGTGCAGCACAGCCCATGTCCCCGTCATTGCCGGCACAAGGACTGTCACACCCTGGCTATCGCTCCCTCCGGACCTGCGGCTGTCCCGTTCCCAGCCGCGGGTGGGAATTGCGCGGGGGAGCCCCGCGGGGACAGCGCAGCCCCGGGCCCCTCCAGCCGGGCACGGGGAGCAGGCGGAGCCCGGCGCTGGCTCAGTCCCAGCCCGAGCCCTGCAGCTGCTCCCGAGCCCGCACAACCTGGGCAGGTTACACGGAACCCGCTTCGCCATTTGCATCGGAAATTCGGGCATTCTGCTCAACCTGCTCACCCGCTCCATTCAGAGGTGCAGATGGCTACATTTGCATAATAACTATCTACAGCTAATTAGCCCCATTTGTTCACGGAAAGAGCCACTTTCTGTAGGGCTTAAAATTACCATAAACTGTGCATGCGGATCAAGAAAACACGGGTTTACCTTATTAAGGGTGGGAGCAGTTTAAGTGTTAATTAGCAGGGGATTGCTTTGGAAAGGTACTAAAGGGCCCCAAGGCCCAGCTCACCTGAGGGGCCCTGGGCACCTCTCAGGTGCTGCAGGTCAGGGCTGGGGCAGAGGAGAATCAGGAGCTCAAGGGGCAATGGGTGAGGCCAAGGAAGCACCCGGGGTTGCCACCCTGGGAATTCCTGCTTGGCACAACAGGCACATGCTGTGCAGACACTGCAGAGGTGCAGAAACCTCTGAGAGGTACCAGTTGCAGAAAAGAGAGAGAAATCTCACTGCTTACAGCAGCAGGGTGCAGGGGAGCTCAGCAAGCTCCCGTGCATAGAAAATAGGCAGTTCAATTCATTTGCTGCATTTTTAACATAATTTCAGACCTCTTTCTAAAAATGAGCAGAACTCTTAAGTCCTGTCTCCTGGAGAGCCTCCCTGATATCCTCCCTCCTCAGCTTCGGCAGCTGCTCCCAGCTCCCCCCTTCCAGCAGCTGCCAGAGCCGTTCCCATAATATTCATGGATTCTCCATGTTTTCCAGCAGCAGGTGGTACAATTTCTGTATCTGCAAACCATCAGCATCCCAATCCAGATTTTTCTGCTTAACAGCTACTACACAGCTACAAAGTGTTATTGTTCCTACACATATATTTAATACCACCAGTAAAAGCTAAAGCAAGGACTTGTGTTTAAGGCAAAGATGTTCCCATGAAACTTAGTGAGATTTTCACAGTGGGAAAAGATTAGAATAATAGGCACTCTAAAATACAGAGCAAATTTTTCCCATGTCCCAGAAATACGCTCAATTTTAACTGTGGGATTGCCATAGGCACCCAGGCCATGTGGATGCTTGGAATTGGAAAAACCACTTACACAGCTTGGAAACCTCCAGCCAAAAGAAGTGCTAGGATACAAAGAACGAACAAGAAGCAGATTGCACTAAAGTTTTCCCCTAAAAGACCCCAAATCCTTCACTTTGACCTGAACAGAAATGTGAAGCCCACATCAAAATAATTATTTGCAGCTTTTCCATCAAAGTTTCCATAACCCCTAATGGAAGTGGGCAGCTTCCAATTCAATACTTGATTTCCATGGAAAACAAGTCCACTATCCATCGCCTTAAAAATCCATGGATTCTGAACACAACCCCTTCCCCAGTAAAGCCTTAGAAGACTCAACTATTCCTCACGAGCGGCCAAGGATTTGTTGCAAAGAATGTTTTCTTGCCACAAGGTTGATTTTGATCTTGAAGACTAAAGCAGCATCAGGGAAATACCTGAGGGTTTACGTTAGTGCTCCTGGAACAGGCATGGGCTCCTGAATACCAATTTGTAAATATTCAGGACCAATACTGCACACCAGGAGCTCACCCAGGCCTGGCTCTGCTGCCCCTGCAGCCCCACGGACACTTGGACCACCCAACCCAGCCTCACACCTGATGTTTGACACCAGGTCACGTCCCATCCCACGGATTCTCTCTGTGCCCACCAGGGATTTTGCTGCCCAGTCATGACTGGGCTCTGCTGTAAATGTGGTTTTTAGGATGATGCCAAGGCAGCACTGGGGGTGTGGGCACAGGGAGGCAAAGGCTGGCGGCAACAGCAACATCCTCACAGCCAAAGTGATACCCAGCCCAGGCTGAGACTGACAGGACAGTTACCATAAACAGCAAATTTCACTTCATTTCCCAGCAAAAAGACAACCTGACAGAGTGAATCTTATGAGCAGAAGGCTTTGCACACCTTCCCAGTCCAGATTTCCCAGGGCATGAAGAATTCATTTGGATTTATCCCCTACACTGTGGTTCCCACAGCCAACCGCAGAGCACAGGGGGGATCATTTCATCCCAAACTCTGCTGTTTCAGGCACTCCCCAGCTCTGGAATGCTGTTCACAGTCCTGTTCTCCAAGTTGTCTTTGCAGACCAGCATTATTTCTAATCTCACCCTGAGAAAACCTTCACAAATCTGCTAAATGACTCAAATCTGGACTTCTCACACTCAGTTCATAGCATCCCTGGTCAAACAGTTTGTCTGCCCAGACAGATTTAAAGAGCACATTTATAAAAGGAGGGTCCAGCAATAATCCAGTAAGTCTATAAAGAAAATATTTCTCTTTTCCACACAATGCTGGAAAAACCTTGAAACTTGTAAACAAGCAGGAGATGTGACAGCAGCAATTGGTCTCTGTTAACAGCAAAATATAAAGGAAAGAAAATATGAGTAGGAAAAAAAGTGTATCTTGCATATCCAATACAGTTTTCATAGTCAGGTGCTTTCAGGAGCTGCAGAAGTTTGACTCAGTGTTGTAATTAAAACGTTCTGTAACAGTGGTAATTACCCCATCAGGTAAAGTACAATGGATGGCAGCACAAGCCTCCAATATAATGATTATTTTAAAGTTACATTTCAATTTTTGTGGCTTTTTAAGCAACTCCTTCCTGCCTGGGAACAAGGATTTCTAATGTGGTCAAGCCCCTGCGTGGAACAGGGTGGGATTTTTGTTGCTTTGCTCTTCTTCCACTCCACACCAACGGTCCATTGACAAGCTGCAGCCTTTGGAAGGAGCTAATTCTAATAAACCCAGTGACTAAATGGAAATCAGATTAAGCTGGGCACAGGTGAGGTGAGAGGCACAGGGCTCCCCCAGGGCAGCTCTGCCTTCAGGAACACACAGCCTGGACATGTCTGCAACCCAACCCAGAACCTCCCAAACATCACAGAAATGACAAAGCCCCTTCCTTTTGAGGCACATTGACCTCAGGGGTCCTAAAATTCAGCTTTTTTTGGGAGGAATGGGGTTTTAAGATCTATATTGAACCAAAATAGCACAAAGCATCAGATTATTCCTGCAGTTGTGAGGTTTGGAGCCCTTGCAGAGCATTGTCAGTGCTGCAGGAAGATGAATTACCTCCCATTTTCCTATCAAACCCTGATGCCATGTGTGGAAAAGCACTAAACCCCCTCAATTATCTCCATCTTCCCAGTTTCCATCAGTCCTTTGCAAACTCTTCCAGCAACAAAATAGCCCCTTTCACTCTGGAAAGGGGCAATAAAGATGATGGATGCTTTTTGGAGTTTATTCTTGCTATGTCCATAAACATTCCCCTAATAGCTCATCACAGCTGACGAGGAGCTGGGCAAAGCCAACTGCTATTGACTGAAAATATCTGACCTTTTTTTTTTCCAGGCAAGATGTACAGAAGGAATTATTTAGATTTGAAGAGCACTCTCCTGTGATCATCAAATACACATATTTGTCATAGTTATGGCAGACACACAGGCTCCATTAATGAGCTTTTATTAAGAAATCCCATTTTAGTCCCCTTCACTGCAGTCCCTTCCTCCAGGGAGGCCGTGTGGACTCCAAGATGTTTGTCTGTCACACTTTGTTTTCCCTGCACACCAAGATAATTCAGGCACTGAACCAAATTCAAGGCAAGAACTGAGGCATCACCCCCCTTGATTTTCTTTTACCCCTAGGGTGTTCCCAAAGGCAAAATAGAATCCCAGAATGGTTGGGGTTGGAAGGGACCTTAAGAGCTCATCTACGAGCAGGGACACCTTCCACTAGACCTGGTTCTCCAGCCCCAAATTCCTCCTCTCCTTGCTAAGGAGCACAGGAACAGTGCCATTTGTTTTATCAAAGGTCTCATTGGAAAGCTGCCTTTGGATAATGTTATTATTAATTATTATATTTTTTAAATGTGTGTTGATATCTTTCTACCTCTAAAGAAAATGAGACAGACCCAAATATTGATGTTCAAAAGACACTTGAGAGGGAGAAATAGATGCAGCATTTAAAAATACCTTCATTTATAGGGATGCCTGGATTTCTGGGAGTGAAGCAAAAGTGGAAAACAGCAGCAGGACATGGGAAATATCTTGGAGCAACTTTCACCACAAGCTGTACATTCAGAGGGATGTCCCTGCTCTCCCCTTTGGAACACCCCCCATGCAAGGGCTGTCAGCACATGCAGCTCCACAGGGCCCCCCCCCTTCCTGCCCCCTGTTCTTCAGGAGCCAAAACATGCATTGATTTCCCAGAAGAATAACGTGTTGAATTCCTGGCCCCTGAACATTCCCCTGCCCTTATCTCTCCCTTGCCTTGCTCTGGGAAGCTGGAGAGGTAAGGAATGCTCACGGCCAGCTCGGTGCTGTCACTAAGCAACCTGAGCGGGGCCCTGGAACAAAGACCTGGATTTCTGGAGTCATTTACCAGCCATGGCTGGGCTGGCACAGCCACGGCCCCTCTCACTGCTCCTCTCCGAGGGCACACCCAGACCAGCCTCAGCCGCTGCAGCTTTTTACCCTCACCTGAACCTCCTCAACTCTATGGCAAAGAGCAGGAAGGACAGCAAGAGCATTTCAATAAACAGATAGCAAGTGGCATTGTTTTGTGACTGCTTTAGCCACTTTGCTCCAGGCTGCCCAGAGTGCCAGGTAGGGCAGCTCACCTTGCACAGGTCCCACCAGCTGCTCTGCCCTTGCAGAACATCCTGGCACCTCCTCGGGTCTCCCCTGGCAGCACCAAGGACAGAGCATCGGCGGTGGAGGAGCCTGAAGCCCAGCAGGACGCTGCCCAGGGCAGCCCTGGCACAGGTTTGTGGGGCACCTCCTGCTCCATCAGACTCCCCAGCCAGATCCAAACTCCCAGAGAACACTGAGAGCAGCCAGGACAAGGGCAGCTGGAGGGTCTGGCTGCCCCGTGCCACCAGCTGTGCCCTGTCTCCACCAGGAAGGAGAAGGGCAGTCCTGTGACCCTGCACCAAGGCAGGAGCACCAGCTCCCAGCAGGTCCCATCCCGTGTCCCTCACCAGGAGGGAGAGCCAAGAGATCTGCTGAGTGCAGTGGATCTTCTCTTGCCTCAGCCAGGACATGCTTAATTACTACCAGCTTTAATTACTGTCCCAGCTTCCCAGAAGGCTTTCAACCCCTCAGTTCTCACGTGTCATCCCTACCATTCCCTGCTGCTGTAGGAGCTCCCAGACACCTCCAGGCTGGAGTGGAGAGAACTGGGAATTCCCATTAAAGGGAATGAAGATGAACCTCATTACACTGGAAATTCAGGGGAGCTGCCTGCTCAGCACCACAGAGGAAACTGCCTTAAGGGGCACTGTGAATCCAAACCACCAGAAACTGGTTACTGATCATGTGCTAGAAACAAATGCTGCTGCACCTGCTCCCTTGTCTGCTCAAATCCTCACCACATCGTGGGGGGAGCTTGTCAGGTATGGCCTAAGTCAATCAAAATAGCTTGGCAAAATCTACCATGGGCAGGAAAGTATCAAACAAAGAACAGTGAAAAAGGGAACTAAAGAAATCACAGCAATTGTAACACCTAAAAACCAGATTTACCTTCTGAATATTCATCTTCAAGGAAACACTCAGCACTACTTTTACTCTTCAAATTCATTAACCAAACCAAGCTGTTTGAGAGAATGAGAAAATGTAAAATAAAGACCATGATGTGGTTGAGCAAACCCTGTGAGTCCTAAATGCAGGGCAGTGCCTCTAGTCAGAGCCTAATATTCTAATTCAAACTGTTATTACTACAGCCAAATTCCTCCCACTGCCTTGGGGAAAAAAAATTCCTGCTTATGCATCTTTAACAATTTCTGTGAGGGACAAGCAAAGAAATGTCATATGTGATCAATATTTATCAAAAATTAGCCTAAGTTTAGGAGTTTGTACTTAAAACCACGTCAGTGGTAAATGTTAGTTCATTGCATTTTGCAAGTCACAATAAAGGAGAAGTTTAAGAGAGTTTTCCCACATATACATCTGGATCCACTTCAGGGGGAATGAATGCATTTCTTGTTGGCCTCATTATATAATAAAACAGAGTCAGATATGAACTACCCAAAACACAGAGCTCTGACAGCAATTTATAGGCTTTATATGCAAGCCTAGTTAATCCTCTGAGGAGACTTCCAGCTCCTGCAGGAGACAGGAATTAGGCGGCATTTGAGTTCATGTGAGAAATGTGGAGCTGCCTGGCTTCTCTGGGAATAAAGGCAGGAGGGTGCTCAGAGCAGAACCTGCAGAGAGGCAGCAGAGCAGGACAAGACAACCACAAACCAAACCTGGAGCACAACATGGGAGCAAAGTTACTGTTGGAAATGTTGGCAATCCATTCCCAAACAGCATTTCAGCTTTGCAGCACAATTCAGTAGGGGGGTTAGATGTCCGACAGCCAGAGGACTTGGCCACCCTTGGAGGTGGAGAGCTCTGCCACACGCACAGATGACCTCGTGCAAGGAGAGCTCTCCTCGGAATCAGCATTAATCACACACCAGAGCCACTTCCAAATGCACAGCAAGAAGCAGCTTCCCTCAGAACAACATTAGTCAGGCCATGTGCAAGTTGTCTTCAGTGAAGTTTTCTTAAAATAAGATTCCAGCCTTCTGGAAATCAACAGGAGCCCTTGTATTGACTTTGGGGGGCATGGGCTGAGGCTGGTGCTGCTGCCACACCAAAACTGAGGGCAGAGGGACCTTCAACAAGACAGTTTACTGTGCTTAAATTAATCTGCCACACCATAACTATGCAGATCTGCAGAGAAATCTACTCCTTCCCATTCTCTTCAAGTCCTGTACATTTTCCTTGGTTAAAATGTGAAAAACACTTCCCAGGCTCAGCCAAATCCCAGACTGGCAACACCCTGCGGGTTCACCAATGGCCCCCTGGCACCCCTGTCCAAAACCTCCCTGAACAAAACATGTGAAAGGAGTCACAGGTGAGAACTCAGCTCACAATTCCTCCTCACCTCCTGTTCATTTGTGCCCTTCAAAAGCACTTGGCCCTGGGGAGCTGACAAATAAAGATGAATTACCCCTCTGCAGTCCTCTCTAAAGAAGCCATTGCAGTGATTAAATGAAGCTCAGGAGCCAAATTCCGCTTTGATAGCTGGAATTGAGGGGAATTCTTTTGCCTTCTTACAAATACAAAGCTCAGTTTCCTGGTGAAAAGGCTGAATTCCAGACATTTCCCTGGGCTGGCATTTTTGGGCAGTTACATGTCCATCTGGACTCAGGCAGGTGTGGTTGTCTGGATAATTTTATGGATGCATCCCTAAATATCAGCAGGAATATGTGGAAGTGTCCAAGGCCAGGTTGGACAGACTTTGGAGCAACCCAGGCTAGTGGAAGGTGTCCCTTCCCTGGAATTGGATGAGCTTTCAGGTCCTTCCAACCCAACCCATTCTGGGGTTCTCTGATACATAAAACCCCATTAAAGCCTCCCCATGCCCAAACCACCTCCCAGACCGCAGACATGCACTGGGGTGGGAAGCAGAGGGGGGGACCCTCCACAGCACTAAGGACACCACCACAGCATCCACTCCTCTTCCTCATGGCTTGAGAAAAACCTGAGGAACAACTGGAAATACCACAAAAGGCTTCAGAGAGAAACTGCAAAACATCCAGAGTAGTTTAGAAGACAGTTGTCTTGATTACAGCACATTGTCCTGATTACTTTCAGGAAAAAAGCAGCCCTGGAGGGTTCTCCAATTTCCCACCGAAAAGTGCAAGAGGAGTAAATGGCCCGATGCTGAAAAATTCAAATAAGAACATCCAAATGGACTCAATCAGCACAGAGAACACTGAGCTGAGGAGCAGGGACTGCACCAGCACTTTTGGAATCAAGACTGGATACCTCATTTTGGACCTGATATTTCTCTACAAGAAGCTTATTTCTATGCACAGATATTTAAAATAGAAGAGAAGAAAATAGCAAATATATACATAGATGTATTATACATATGAAGATATACAATACTACATGTCTATATCATACACAATATATAGGAAGGGAAATTAAAAAAATACACATCCATCTGCCTCATTCAGAAGAAAATGCAATGAGGTTTAGGTGCCCTGCTGGTAAAACAAGGGGGTTCTAGTGTTCCAGAAAATCAGAATTTTGCCAAGCAGTGAGAAATAGATGCTCCACTTGCAGTCTGACATGTGATAAAAGACAAGTCTAATTATCCTCTGTTTCAGCCTGCATTCTGTTGTGCTCAAGAGATCAAGGTACATAGAGAAACACATTTAAAAAGAGGATATTAAATCCCCCACACTCACTTTTGGCCATTCCAGTAACTCCTGTGACTCATTAGGGAAGCTCTGCTGCACTGGTAATTAGGGGCTGAGGTGGTGTCACTGCTGTAATGGGTTATTGATCACTGAAGTTCTCAAGGAACTTCATAGTTCTGGGATTTTGGAAAAAAAACCCCAAAGCCCATGAAGAGTGTCAGCCTTGCTAAATTTGATTTGCATTACACATTACAAGGCTTGTTCCACTTCCCAACCTGCAGCTTTCATTTCTGCCCAGCAACAGTTTTATTTTAAGCTTTCCCTGCCCAGACGTCTCCATGGCCAGTTGGGCTGGGATTAGACTGTCCACCTGTCCCAGGATTATTGGGAAGAGCTATTTTTTATTTTCTCAGGGTTTTTAAAGAGCAAGCACGTGCCTGGGGATGCAAAAATAAGCTATGGGGTGATGTCAGCTGCCAGGCTGGCGGTGGTCTGCAGCCAGGGGACCACCCTCTTTATGCCCTGTATACAGGTCTGATATACATACGTGTCTATATAGACATTTATGCCAGCCAGAGGAAGTTGAAAGCCACATCAGACTCTGCAATTTACTTCTATGATAGCAGGAAGCAGATCCACGAGGACAGGTGGTTCCTGGCACAGCCACATCTCCACTGCAGAGGAACAAGGGGCACCAACAAAAGAGGAGATGGGATGTTGTCTCAGCCCAAAGTTGACCCCGTTGGACTTGCATGGCCACAAAAACCAGGATACTCTTTTTAAGGCACAAGGTGGTAACAGCCATAAATACCACATTTTTATACCCAGAGACATGGATGTTCAATCAGATAGAAATAGTGCAAGACATTGTAGTTTGTTCCCTCCATTTTAAACTGAGAGTTTTAGCTTAGATATTAGGAAGGAAATCCTTCCCTGGGAGGGTGGGCAGGCCCTGGCACAGGTGCCCAGAGAAGCTGTGGCTGCCCCTGGATCCCTGGAAGTGTCCAAGGCCAGGTTGGACGGGGCTTGGAGCAACCTGGGCTGGTGGAAGGTGTCCCTGCCCATGGCAGGGGGGGGCACTGGATGGACTCCAAGGTCCCTTCAACCCAAACCACTCTGACTCCACAAATACTTCAAACAGAAGATTTTGTGCATTTCCTGCAATGCTAAAAAGATCCTGAAGTTGTGGATCTTCTCTAGAAACATCTAATTGCAAGAAGTCAGAACTCACTTCTCTGAAGTTATCTAGGAGAGTATTTAAGAAGTGAGATTTAAAACATTCATTTACATTTGTTAATTTAAGGTTGTTCAAACTATTTCAAAGACGAATAAGAATTGAATAGCTGAAGAGCATCCTTTGAAAGCTGAGCTATTACTTGCCTGCAGGATTTTCTTCCCCTAATCAGCCCACATAGAAGAGTTGTCATTTCTATCTAGTTCATGAGCAGATATGCTTTAGTTATTAAATATTAAACCAGAGAGAACAGAGATCCAATTCAGAAAAATGTAGTTCAATCTGCCAAATTGCTACTTTCATGAATTATGTTGTGAACATATTTTGATAAAAAAGGAGTTACTTAAAGATGCTACCAAGCATGGTGATAAATGAGACCCTGTTTCAGTTCATGTCTCCAAGTTTTAACTTAATATATATTAAAAGAAATCAATCTTTATGGTGCATTTTCCTTTGTTTTTTAATTTTTATTTTTGCCTTATAGTTAGATGTCTGCAACAAGAAATGGCATTTACTGTAGTTAGAGATTTTAATGTAATAACCCCAGAGGAAGCAACTGATTGGAAATTATTGTAAATGTGTTACTAACTAGGACTGAGCAAATAACTCATTGTGAATAATTCAGTCAAGAAACAGAGCCTCTTTTTATGCTCACAAACTAATTACAAACAATTTATAAACAATCTGATTTCCTTATTTTTCTTCCAGTTATTTGACTTAGTTCAAGGATTTCAGTCTTCTAAGAGCAACAGCTCCAGCAATGGACTGTGAATGCTCTCCAAGGAGCCCCACATTCCCCTGGGGCTGGCAGGGCTGGCACCCCAAGGGGCACCCCCAGGGCATGGCTGGAGGAAAACTGCACCTTCTTTTCTGCAGGATTCTACATCTCTCTCCACAAAACCAACAGCCCTCACCCCAATAAAAGGGCACTTAACTTCAGGTTTTACGGGGGTTTTTTATGTGCATTATTGCAATCAAATTTAATTCACTCCCTGCTACTTGAGCTGGCACTCATTTCAGGTTGAAGTGATATCAGATAATAGCCCCTTTCAGCTGAATTGCTGAATAAAAGCCCAAATCAGCTGCTGTTAAAGAGCTTTCCCTTTGGACAGCACTCCATGGCCAGGGGACACCATCCACGCTCAGCCTTGATGACATCGTTAACTTGAAATTGGCGGATTCATTTCACAAGTTCATCACCAGAATGAAGATAATATTGTTTTAATTCTCATTGCTACCCTGTGACTTACAGCTACCCAGCAAACTTCAATTGCAAACATCTCCTCTTAACTGGCCAGCACGCTGATCATTTAATTTTCACTTCAAGCCACAAGTTAAAAGAGGCATCTCTAATGACTCCAGTTTATGTCAATAAACTGTATCAAAATGGTCTTAGAAGAGAAAAATAAATCCCTGCATTAACTTATATATTATAGCAAATAGACTAAAAGTAACATTATCTAACATTTATGGCAAAATTAATTAATTCTGCTTTAATTCCACATTTACCCAAATGCTTGGTTTCCAAAGCTCCAAGTCAAGAGCACAGCATTGACATTATGCTCTGCAGAAAGGAAAGGAGCAGAGAAGGGGCTGCAAGAATAAATCTGGGGGAACAAAGATAGAAAGAGATCAGGAACTGAGCAACAGACACAGATCCCACCAAGCTGAGATGGTAACAGAGCTCATGCTATGACTGCACACAACATGTGCTGTGCTCTCTTCCCTACTACTACAACTTTACTCCTTAAATGGCTTTGCAACCACCAGGTTATCATGGTCTAAAGAAGACCTTTTATTAAAACACTCAAATTATGAGCAATTATTATTACAACTGCAATGCAACAGCAGCAGTAACACATCTCACTGCCTATTTGTCTGTGTCTCCAACCCCTCTCCAACACTTGGCAGAGCCCTGGCCCACAGCTGCCTCTTCCTCTTCTAAAAGGAAAGTATTCCCTGTGTCAGACTCCACTTACAGAGATTACAGAGGATTTGGGGAGAAATCCTTCCCTGGGAGGGTGGGCAGGCCCTGGCACAGGGTGCCCAGAGAAGCTGTGGCTGCCCCTGGATCCCTGGGAGTGTCCAAGGCCAGGTTGGATGGGGCTTGGAGCAACCTGGGCTGGTGGAAGGTGTCCCTGCCCATGGCAGGGGGTGGCACTTGGGGGGCTTTAAGGTCCCTTCAACCCAAACCACTCTGGGATTCTGTGATGTGCACAGGACAAAGTACAATCTCTAATATCACAAAACAGTCTGACTTGGCTTTCCAGGTGCAAACACATCTGTGGAAGAAATGGAATGCAATGCACACATGCAGGTATCAGGTACAGGGGGTACCCACCCCAAAACCCCACTGACAACAGGGGCTGCCACTCTCTGCACCCACCAGCCACACGTGGGATGGGCTGGATGGCCCTTCCTGCTGATCCCAGACTGCAGAGCTGTGTTCAGGAAAGCAAAGCAGAAGCTGAATCTCACACCTGAGAGCCCTTCAGCTGCTCCCCTAACAGACCCAAATGAAAAGGAACATCAGCTGCAGCCCCGGGGAACAACCAGGCACATGTGCTGGGAAATCTGGAAAATTCTTGACTTAGAGATGCCACAGGTCAAAAACAAGTGCTGTTTAATGCGCCTGCTTTGAGACCATTTCTCACTAAAGCATTAACTTATCACATAAAACCCACGAGCAAAGAGGATTTGCAAAGGTCATAAAATGGAATATTTCTGACCTGAGCCATTATTTGATTTTCCATGTTACAAAGGCGAGTCTGAGTGTTCAGCCATAAAAAAAAAAAAAAAGAAAAAAGAGTGGAAGTCAGCACAACAGCTGATAGCTACAGATAAAAAGAAAAACAGTCAATAAAAATATTCACTGGGGTCACAACCACATTGGAAGGAGCCTCAGAGTGACAACCCTGCACCTTTAAGCAGTTCCTCGGGGATATGGCTGGGGAGGAAGCACCATATGGCGGAAACACAGCCCATAAAACCAGCAAAGCCTGGGCAGAGCTACTGTGAGGTCAGCTGAGGTGAGGCAGGCTTAGAGGGAACCTGGAGGGCACAAATTGGGGGGCTAGAAACACTGCTGGGGGATCACAGCAAGGAGGGATTTAGAGAAGTTAATCTGCTGCAGATGGCCCAGGAGCTGCAGGCACAGGCAGGACAACCATGGAATATCCCGAGCTGGAAGGACCCACAAGGATCAGAGCCCAACTCTTACAGGAATGGCCCAGCCAGGGGATTGAACCCCTGACCTTGGTGTTACTGGCACCAGGTTTTAACCAGCTGAGCTTGGCTCATGCCCAGAGCTGGAGCACTGGTGACATCTCTGTGGAGTGGGATCCTGATGGGAAGCTCCCTTGGAAGCAGCCAGAGCTGGTGTGCCCACACAGCACCTGAATCAGGGCCTGTGTTAATTGGGAAAATCATCTGCTGTCCAGGGAAAAATCCATTCAAGCAGCACTAGTCCTGTCAAGGTACTGTTACTGGCTTTTACAGCACTCTGGCTGTTTGCAAATGAACCAGACTGGGTTCCTTCTCAGCAAATTAAGTGTTTTCCACTCCAGCCCCTTCCCCCGCTCCCTGCAGGGCCAATGTTTTTGCAGAACTAGGATTGCCAAGGGATGGGATCATCAGCACCCACCTCTCCAGGGATGCTCAGCCCAGTCCCAGACCCTCTGCTTACACAGACCAAAGAATTCCCATTCTTCACATTTCCATGGCTGAAAACTACATGCACATCCAGAAACTGCTACATATTCATGCTCAGCCTCCAATATTGCACCATCAAAACAATGCCCAGAGCTGCACTGGGCATCCAGAGGTAAACAGACAGGCTAAGTAGAGGGAAGAGGGGGTTTTCAATTTTAATTTCTTCACTTATAAAGATTTCAGCTGAACTCCTGGGCCTGAGATGTAGATCTCCACGAGTATTGACATCAGCTCGTGTTTGGAGAGCTGGTATCAAAGGGCAGCAGGTCTGCTCTGGAAGCACTAGGAGCAGCTCATGGATTTGAGCAGTTACAAGGCAGAGGAAGATGTAGAAAACATGATCAAGATATTGGGAATTCAAATGAGCCAGCACAGTCTTGGAGAGAGTGAAAAAATAAAAATCTTGATGGCAGAAAAATTAAGTAATGGTCACTTAATTCCTTAACTTCAGTGTTTCCAGCTTTAATTAGGACTCAGAAATCAAATGTTATACACCCATTTGCTTACAGCTGCAGAAAGATGAAAACCCTCAAAAATGACAAATAATAAATCCCCAGGCCGGCAACCTTGTATTGAGCTCCTCCCCACAGACTGCAGCACATGCCAGGACTGCAGGAGTCAGAGGGGTTTGCAGGGACACTTGGCAGAAAGTTGGGTCAATCCATTTCCCAACCAAACAACAGGGGAGGCTGAGCAGTCCCCAGGAATAGCATACGCTGTTCTCCACAAGAACAGAGATGGAATGGTGGTGGCACCACAGGGTCTGCTGGGAGCAAGGAACAGGGTTTATTTAGACATCAAGTTGTCCTAAAACTGAGCATCCCTGGAAGTGTCTAAGGCCAGGCTGGAAGGGGCTTGGAGCAACCTGAGCTGGTGGAAGTTGTCCCTGCCCATGGCAGCGGATGGAATTGGATGGGCTTTGAGGTCCCTCCCAACCCAAATTATTCTGGAATGCCATGAAAAACACAAATAAAACTTTTTTTAGTGGAAAAAAAATTTCAAAGCACTACCTGGATATACCCCAGAGACTGATCCCCACCTTTTCCTGAGACAAAAATTGAATTAAATTCTAAAATATTGAGACTGAAGTTAATGCTGTGTTTTGTTAAGTCCCAATGTGATTTTCAAAGGACTTAACACTGGGGATATTTTCCCTTTTTTATTAATGCTATTTTAATTCATTACTTTCACTTGAAAAGACTAATAAGAAAGAAAAACCACCTACTTTCATTCAATAATATACCTTATAATATATTTCACTATTTAAACACTCCCAGAAGTCTGTTGTGATCTGATAGAACTGACACATTTCACTTTTTTTAATCTTATGTTAAATCCACCACAAAGACTGCCCTTATTTATTTGAGGTGAAGCTCAGCCTGCAATGACAGGCATTTATTCCAAGCCTTGTACAGCTGCTGTTCCTCACTCCACACACTGACAGCATTCCTGGAGTATCAGCTGGATCATTCACTAGAAGACACCAACTGTGCTGTTTTATGGTCTACATGGGAATTACACTGGTTGGCTTTACCTCACAGCCCCACAGGATGGTTTGGGTTGGAAGGACCTTAAAGACCATCTCATTCTACCCCCTACCATGGGCACACACCAAATGCCCGCATCCCACCTCTGCCCCTCTGGAATGCCAGCTCTGCTTGCCAGACCAAGCTCTGGTGGGGACAGTGATCTCCAGGGTCAGGTACAGCTGCAAAGGGGAACATTCCTGCTCCAGGTGGGGAGTTTTTGGCTCATCCTGGGCAGAGGGCACATGTAGGGACAGTGTCCTCATGGACACCACACACACAGGCCAAAGGAGAAGGGGAAAGTGCCAAACCTCCTATCAGGAGCACAAATCCCACTATTTATCTTCCCTCTCAATACCCTGCACTTCCACAGATTCCTTGGAATTCTGCCTTTCCTTCACACCAGCCCTTCTTCAGCCTGCACTCCAACAAAACTAAAGGAAAACTTAAGGTGACTTCCAGCTCCAGCATGAGTTATGCCTTCATATTGCCCTTGAAAGAGAAAAATCACCTTTTCCTTCCTTCTGAAATACTCCGTGTTCAGCAAATATCCTGCTGAGAGCAGCTGGAGCCTCCCAGGCAGGCAGGGGAACTCCCAGAGGCAGGAATGAATCAGCCCTCGCGTGCCAAGTGCCAGCCCTGGACCGAGGGCTGTGCAGGGCTAACGAGCACTTGCCACCACAGCAAGGTCAGATCCAGGCACAGTCACTTCAACAAAACACTTTCACAGGCTACAAGAAGGATTTTTTTTTTTAAAAAAAGTGGATTCTTCAGTCACAGTTTGTAACTATTGATGCATTCCCCAAGTACCTTCCCTAACAGCCTGTGTTATCCACAGTCTGCAGAGCATCCTGGAGGAACCTGCTTTGCTGCTCTCAAACCAGCTGCAGTTTGAAGTTCCTCCTTCCTCATATAGGACCTTAAGTTTTCCTGTTTGCTTTGTTGTTGTTTGTTTTTTTTTTTTTTTAAACTGGATTTAATTAAATATTAAGTGCCCCAGCAATGCATCCTGTGCTTTCGAAGGCGGAACTGGGTGATGCACAATTTTTTTGTTCTCTGAGAGAAAGAAGAGTCAATATTTAATGTGCCATGAAGGATTTATAAAGAATATATCTCACAGGAGAAATAAATACAAGTAGACATCTTTATCTCCCTGGGTTGATTTAGTGTCCATCTTTGCACATTTCAACTGCTTTAATTATGTAGCGGGAACAGAAGAGCAGAAAGAATGTCAAGGCTCTGTAGGAATATTTTGTGCCAGGACAGATTCCAAGAGCCTCAGACTGTCCCAAGACCCACAATGGAAGTGAAGGAGTTAAAGCAGAGGGGTGGTGAGGAGTTTGATGGAAACCCTTTTTCTGTGCTTGGATGGAAGTATCACAGAAATATCAGGAATGGGAAGGGTAGGATTTCTCAGTGCAAGAGCAATCAGGTCCCCCCAAACTCACAACCAGAATGGAGGTTCATTTTGAACCATCAGCAGTTTCCAGCTGCCTGGGCATGACACGATCACCAAAGACACTTACTATAGACTTGTGGTTTATAAATTAATTCTCACAGCTCTATCCAGGGCAGAGAAATAGGAGAGATGGGTTGTGGAGACAGCTCAGAGGCGACAAATGAACAGGAATGCCAGGATTTTAACAGCTACTATTTTTCTTTTTCTTAGTTTCTTTGAAAATTATCACTATTTTCACTGTGAGAAAAATTATCCCAGCTCTTAGACCTGTCATGGCATGGAAATTCCTCTTCAGCCTCCCAGAGGCAGGAACGCTGCTGGGGCTGATTCTGCACTCCAGGCTCATAGTCTGTTAAAAAACTACACCTTTTTTCTGACTAAGCCCAGAAACACAGAACCTCCAGCATGTAACAAGAACAACTTGGGCTGTGTCTTTATATAGGTCATGTTACAAAGGCAGGCACGCCATGTGCGTGATGAAAAACAGCACTTTTTGACACACTGCAACAACTCCCAAAGAAAGAGGAGCAGAACATCCCCCTCCCTGTTCCCAGCAGCCCCAGGCTCCAATCCCAGAGCAGCTGGCAGAGGGAAATCCCATTTCTTAACAGCAACACTGGGTTTGTGCTATTTCTGGAGGAAACCACCCCCGAAATGCAGGTTTGGAAAACTGTAACCAAGCCCACCAGTTTGAGCACAGAACCACTCACCAGGTTACACAACAGGCTGCAGTCACATTTTATTTCTACTCCTTCCTCTGAGCAACTCAAAATAATAAAAAATTGTCCATCCTTTCCTCCACCAACATCCAAGTGATTTCAAAGCACAGGAGCTCACATTGTGCAGACCAAACTGTGCCTCCTACCAAGGACAGGGAAGGAAGCACACAAAATTCAACAGAAACAGCTTCAGCTTTTTAGGCTGAAGCTGGAACTTCTGAGTGTCCCCTGGGAGAGCAGAGCTGCCTGAGCCAGGGGGCCCTCAGTCACAGGGAATTCCTTTGGCATGCTCAGCTCTGCTGATAAAGGAATCTATTTTCACATCTTGGGAGACTATCAATATCTATCCTTCCCAAAAAACAAGTGAGTGATAACTCTTTGCCTAACACCTGCATGATGAATTTGCAACCAAAAAGCCCTTCAAGGAGAAGGATTGGCCCCAGGTGGGTCATTAATATCAGAGCTGTGTCAGATGTTACAATATTTAAATGAATAGAATAACACTTTCTCTCCTTAACCACAGTGATTGCAGACATACAGAGCATGGAAGGTGCCACACCTGGGGACAGCCCAGCCTAGCAGGACATGACTCCACTGCCCCCCAGGGCACTGGGCTGGCCAGGGGGACACACAGACCAAGGAAGAGGCACCTGACATAAAGGGCTTCTCCCTAAAACTCAACCCGGGACCTTAAAACCCCTTCAGGGGGTTATTAAAATTGTAATGATCTGACAATATTACAGCCAGGTAGCCCTTCATTTGCATAAAATCCTTGGCAATAATGTCCTTATCCCCCAGCGCATAAGCACACAGGTCCCCACAACACTCTGCATGGCAGCACAGACCTGGTAACACCAGGCTGTCTGTGGCTCCTCCACAGCCCCTGGAGGAAGGGGTGGGAGCTCTCAGGATGTCTGCAGCACGTTATTAATAGCACAATAATTGAGAGGCTGCAAGGGGCACAGCAGAGTCCCTGCAGCTATTTTTAATGTCTTTCCAAGTATCCACTTCACTAGCAGCAAAAAAAGACAAACTTGTATTACTTATTATCAGCAAGATCACACAGCGGAACCCCAGCAACCTTCAGCTCTCCAAACCTTACCTGGAGTGCACCATCTGCTTCCGAGGACCCAGCCCTGAGCACAGCAGAGGACAGACAAAGGAACCCCAGGCATCCCCCAGATACACCATCCCTAGGACATAGCCCAGCAGATATTTCAATCCAGGCCCCAGCTGAAAGCAATGATGAAGTACTTTCAGGGGTTATAACATCCCCTGTGCCCTTCCAGGCAGGGAGGGAATGGGCAGGGCAGTCCCTGGGACTCAGCCAGGTGGCTCTCGGGGTTCCCTTAATGCCAACCAGGTGTGAGAAATAAAGAATCAACCCAGCCCTCAGATCCTTTGGGGTTTCAGGTTAAAAAAACCCTGGGCTGTAATTGGAGCCCCTGGGACAGGCAGATGCCAGCAGGACCAGCTTTAAATTGCATTTAAACACACCGAGGCTTATTATAATCTAAAATTCAGTGGGAAACAGTCAGAAATAAGTTAATTTCCACATGACGCATGTCCATTGAAACTGCTTTAGAGCCCTGCATGTGTGGCTCCCTCAGGGGTGCCCCTGCACTCCCAGGCATGACCTTGTTTCCAGGTGCATCCCAGCAGGGGCAGTGCCAGGGCAGACAGGATGCCAATGGCTGGGCTGGGGGGCACTCACCCTGCAGAGCTGCCTCCCAGAGCCTCAGCCACATCTCACAACCAAACCCAGAACCCTTTTTGCTCAGGGCTGGGGCAGTGCCAGTGCCAGGTGGGACATTGCCCACGTGGTGTCTGGGGACAAAAGTGGCCATGGGCAACGCCACTGAACACTGTGGGCACCAAGGCTGTCCAGCACAGGGGCCTTTGGGGGCAGGAGAGGGGCTGGTTCCTCAGGAACACGGGCACTGCCTGGGCTGAAGAGCATGAGCTGGGCCAGGCTCACAGCAAACAGCTGGCACTTAATTCCATGCCAAGCAGGACATCCTGGCACGTGCACAGGGCATTCCACGCCACCACCGCTGGCACTGGGATGTGTGCAGGTGTGCAGGGTGTCCGTGGGGACCGCAGGGGGATCCTGGAGAACATCCACATCCTTGATGCTCTTACTCCTGATGGGGAAGTGTTTAATGACACGTTACAGAATCACTTCTTGGAAAACTCTGAAGCATCAAATAGCCCATTCTGAGCTGCACAGCAAGAGCTGTGAGCCTTTATTTATTCTCTGAAAGGGAGGGGGCTGGTTAATGGGCTGGTAATCTTTAAATCCTTTTGTTTAAAGGACAGAATGTAAGAGATATTTTGCTGCTCTGCAATAATCATGGTTATTAACCATCCCATAATGGACAGCGATATGAAGTACGTGATTTCCCATGATGTTTTCCTCTAGAGAAGAACTCAGGATATGAACTCAGCTCTGCTCCAGCCCTGCCAGTGCAGTGCCCACTTTAACTAAGCCCAGTGCCACGCTGTGCCCGAGGAAAGGCAGCCTGCAAAACAACCCTGAGCAAATCTCCTTGGGCAGGCTGGGAGAAGCTGCCTTGGAGGAACACAGCACTGCCTGAAGAGGCACTGAACGTTATGAGAGTGTAAATAAGGAGAGTTCTGCTGGCTTATTGCAGTAGCCCACCCAGCACACTGCCCTGCCTTTGGCAGTGGCCACAGGAGAGGCTGCTTTAGGACAGCACATAAGCCTGAACATTAACTGGAGAAGCACAGAATCACTAAGGGTAGAAAAGCCCCCGGAGACCATCGAGTCCAACTGCCCCTCAGCACTGCCAAGCCCAGCACTAACCCATGTCCCCAAGTGCCACATCCATGTGTTTTAAATTCCTTCAGGGATGGGGACTCCACCACTTCCTGACACAGAAACCAAATCTCTAGATCATCAAAACACCAACCCCACCACCCCCAGGAAAATTGGTGAGAGTATGTTGCTTTGAATAAACCAAGTGAATGGAAGTTAGAGCTTGCTGAGTAAAAAAATCCCATTTACTTTAAAAGATGCTTTCAAAGCATGACCCTCCCAGTCCCCCTGCCTGTGCCTCACCCCAGGCACTGTCCCTGTCATGGGTTTTCATGGCTGACTCTCTGTGAAAGGGAAGGAATATGCCATATTTGCTATTCCTGAAGACATAGATATTCAGGGGAAAATTGGAAAAACGTATTATTGCTCAGCAAAGAGACCCGGGGTCAAGGAACCAACACAAGAATGCAATAAAATGGAGTGAGAATTAAATTACTGAAAGCAATTTCTACATCTCAAAGAACTGATGTAATGACAAAATCATAGGCATGCACCAATATTACACAGAAGTTAAGGCTCTGATAATACATCTTCATCTTTAATTTCTCTTAGATTTACTCATTTAAATGAGTAAATGCTTGGAAGTTGGCCCAGATCAGAATTCCAAGCCAAGAAAACCTCAGGCTGTGGAGATCAGTGGCTCTCAGCTGTGGATTCTGCATCCTTGAGAAGACCTGGAGGTTGGGAAAGATGACAACACCCTGAAATTCCTTCCAGCCTTTGTTATCACCCAGCCAGCCAGGGCTCCAGGGGCTGGAATGTCTTCCAGAAGCAGAAAGGCACAGGGTGAACTCCAAGGAGAAAACAGACTTAAAACTGGGTTTGGGGTTTCAAGAAGAAAAAGTGGACGAGCCAGTTTTATTGGGTTTTATTGGGTAATATCTGAAAGCCTGCAGGGCTATAGGGCTAAAATATGTGCTGCTCCTTCCCTTGACAAATGGCTCATATTTCCTTCTGTGTTGAGTTTCTGCCAATAGTTCCTCTACCAGAGGGTTAAACTTCAAAACAAAGAGCAGGGAAAAATGGTTTTCTGGTGGCTCCTTGAAGACCTATAAAACGTGGGCCAAAATCCACCCATGAATCAAGTCCTTGAACACTTTGCTCCTCTGAAAATTCATGTAATATCTGCACCAAACCTGTGCTTAAAAGCAGCTGAGGGAGCCATGGCTCTCATTTGATAACTAATGATAAGCCTTTTATCCCCGGCAGGGATTTAGAGGATCAAGAGTAGAATGGGTTCCTGAGGCTGTGAGTCTGACCCCTGCCCCAAAGCCTGCCCTCAGCTCGGGAGAGCCCCATGATTTACAGCTCACATAACATTCAGCACAAGCCTTTTGTCTTTGAAGAGACCAGATTTGGTCATAACTGAAGGCTTGAAACTGTCCATGAAACTGGTTTCTAAGCCTGGAGCTGGGATGGTCAGACTGTCCCCACAGAATGAACGTAACCCATGTGGGAATGTCCCTTGTGCTGCATCGCTGAACCTGCACCCAAACTGCTCCATCTCCAACTGTTGGTTTCCCCCCAGCAGCCCATCCCCTCCAAGCTGCAGGATCCCCTCCAGCACAGGTTTGTCCATCGGTGCTCCGTGGGTGTTGCCCCTGCCATGTCCCACAGCCCTGCCAGGGCTTGCTGGGACCTGAAGGTTCCACCTCCCTCATCATCTCCCCCATCATCTCCTTCATCACCTCCTTCACCACCTCCTCCACTGCCTCCTCCTGGTACCTCTCCTGCCTCCCTGCCCCGCTGCCACCACTGTCCAATGAGCTCTAAATGTCACACCACTGATACAAAACCACCCTCCCTCAGACACCTCAGGGTCCCTCAGCCCAGTTCTGAGGTCCCCAAGGTCCCCATCCTCTGAACCCTGACTCCCACTGACAAAATTTGTGACCCTCATGTCAGAATCAGCTACCAGCAGACATTCCCAAATTATTCCCTGTGGCCCTGGGAAGAATCAACACTAAATATCCCTACCTATATGGGATCTCTGCTAAATGAAATGCATGGAATTCACAGATGACTCTCCAACAAACGCTTTCCCTGCTCTGTGGTATTTTTATAACCTGCATCTCGAGTGCTTTTCTAGGGCATCATCCCATATATAATGAAGGAGTCCCAGACAAGGATGTAACACTGGAACAGATGCTTCTACCACCCAAATGAATAATTTCAACACTAATTCAAAAATCTTTAGAGCAGTCAGATGCCAACATGAAGAGGATTATCAGCGCTAGGAAGAGAAATGGAATGTGTGCAGGTAAAGGCAGATTTGTTTTCCAGGAGCACCACAGGCTACCCTGAGTTCCCCCAGGTTCACCTATAGCAGGGGTTCCTTATAACAGGCACAGTGGAGGTTCTGTGTCACACAGATTTTGACATTTAAAGCTAATCCATGTAAATGCCATTAGTTTTAGTGCCCAAACCAAATTAATCTGAGTTCCAATTCAGTAATCAAACCTTTTTAATCAGATGCTGAGAGCTAAAGAGGTAATCAAGTGTCATAACTGAGTTGACTCAGAGAGATTTGAAACCATGAAGGATGGAGCCCTTGCAGCCAACCTGGTGCCTCTCGGAGTTGCTCCCCTGGCTGTTCCCGAAATCTCTCAGCCAACGCATCCAGGAAGCCAGGACTGATCTCCTTCCAGACCTCCAGACGGCTGCTCCTGCCTCACTCAGATTTCCAAGGAGATTATCACACTCAGATTTCCCTGTACTCATCTCCTTTTCGTTCTCCAGATCAGATAAACAGCCCAGACAGCGATCCAGGGAACGGATGTGCTGCTTCCAAAGGATGCGATTTTCCTTCTCCTTCTCACCCTTCCCCAGCCAAACACAAACTTCTCATTAATTGCCCATTATCCCAATGCAAATTCAGAGGAACAATTACTGTCAGGTGCTTCGGTGTGCTCATGTTGGATCCAGGGAGAAAGGATTTCACCAAACCAAAGAGATGGCTTTGGGTTTTATGGGCGTGCAGCCCTTCCATTGCCATCCCAGCTGCTTCCCCCCATGCCAGGTTTCCTCATCCCAGCAAAGTGGCATTCTGAGGAATGACCCCAGTGCCAGGGAGGAGCGTGAGGCACAAGGACACTGCCTGCCCTTGGTATTTGATGGGATCACAATTACAAAACTGCTTCTGATTACTGGCTGCTGTCAGTCACCGACAGCCCCAATTATAAGGACACCAAAGGCAGCACGTGGCCACCAATAAGAATTACAAGGATTGATTTTTACACACCAGCACAGCAATAACTGTAATACAGAGCTCCTGTTCAAGGAGACCTTATTAACCAGCCAGTCTATGCAGCAGTAAAACACGAAATTGCACTGAACAGGAATGTAATCCCCACGGACCTTCTCCTTCCCCACAAAATTCTAGTTCAACATCGATTTTTTATGTTGAACAAACACATCATGAGTCTGAAATGAGAGAGGTGGATTCATTTTGAGCCTTTTTCTGCTAAAAAAAATTTCTAGGAACAAGGTGAGAGAGCCTCATAATTACTGCTCCAGGATTCATTTAATTCATTTGCAGTGCAGCTCCCTCCTGACCTTCCCTCAACACCAGCGTTCCCAGACACACCGAGTAGGGGGTTGGTTACTCCATCTCTGCCGGGGCAGGAACTTTCAGCACCAGCAAGAACTGGAACTTGAGAACCTGAGTTTTATCTTTCCTGCTGTTACCTGTAAGCCACCCTGTGTACGTGAGGACATGCTTTTGCTCAGAACCTCTTGCTTCCCACCTCTCCTCACCATCACACCATCATCAGGACACAGGGAACAGCTCTTGGTACAGCGGGAGAGGGAGCTGGATGAAGGAAAAGGCCTTGATTTCCACCCCCAAAATCCTGGGCAAAAGCTGTGACACCACATTTGACAGCAGTTTTACACCATCCTGCTGCAGCACTGATGGGACCTCACGGGCTCTGCAGAGGAGGGAGGAGGAGACGCCTCTGTGAGGGCGAGCAAAGCTGCTCCTCAGCGACTGTAAGACAGACTATGGCACCACGTACTGCTCAGCACCCATTTTGGTTTAAAGTCCCCAAGTGCTGGGCGTTACTGAGGAAGAAGAAGGGGAGAGCAAGGCCCAAGCAGTGCCAGCCTCGCAGCGCTGCAGCTGCAGCTGCTGCACATCCTCCCCCAGCCCGCAACCACTGCTGATTTCAGAGACGGGTCCCAAGGCCTTCGTTATTATGTTTTATACTCCACTGAGCAAATTCAGCAGGCAAAAAAAGGCAGCAAAGCCCGAGAAAGCACCAGCCATTTCTGACCTGGGGGGTGACACACATTGAGCTCTGCGAGGACTGGAACATGAGCAGTGAGAAAAGGGCCCAGGGACAAGGCACAGCGGAGCTGGCGGCCCTGGAGCAGCCTCAGTGTCCCTGAAGGGTCATCGTGCTGAGTCAGAAACTGGCTGCGTTTCAAACCATGTTTACAGTTCCAATTACTGCAAATTCTAGGGCAGGCAAAGCCTTGCTGCCATTCGTGCCCAAACACACACCCAGCTCGCTGCCACACCGGCTGCCAGCGGAGCCAACAGCACCAGCTGGGGAGCAGACACTGCCAGGACATGGCTCTCGCCCACCCAACCACTGCCCAAGACCCAAACAAGCCCAGCCTGCCCATCCTGCCCAGAACAGCCCCAGCAGAGCCGTGGCCACAGCCAAGGGGGTGCTCCTGGGCACACACAGGGCTTTGTCCCACTCAGAAAAACAAGGTGCCGTGGCCCCCTCAGCCCACACCAGCACACCATCCCTCCAGACCAAACTGAACAGGCTTTATTTTAAGTAGAGCAATCCTTTCTTTTGTCATTGAAGCGGAGTTTTAAAATGTCTCTCCTGTAAATGTGCCAAAAATAAGAGCATAATTTATTCATTTTCTCTATGTGCATTTTGTTCCTGGTTATCTTTCTGACTATTTGACTGCTCTGAAGTTAAAAAAAGGGGGAAAAAAAGGAAAAAGCAACTCTAAAGGTTAAAACTTGGAGCCAATTTCAACTTCAACATACATTAGAGCAGTGTATTTTTCATTCATTCCTCCTGGTGACATTTCAAGCTTTGTTACAAATCAATCAGCATTTCCAAAAGCATTTGGAGAAGCAGGAAACTATAGTGGCTACAAATCCTACAACATCTATTATTCTTGCTATTTCACTCTTTGTGATGAAAAACATTTCAAAGGTTATTTTAAAAGAAGCAAAGATTTGTTTGAAGTTTCGGGACAGACAAAGGATCTCTGTGCAATGTTTCACAGCAGAATAAACTTTAGCAATATACACAGAATTTATTTCATCATGAATTTGGTCAAGCATTCCAAAGGATGGAGCCTGGCAGAGATACATGTACCAGCACTCCGTATGGTGTAAAAATACAGGGGATATGTAAGGTACCTGAAAGTCATACAGGGCAGATTTAAGGAGGAGGTTCTGGAAGGTTCCTGCAGTGTGGTTTTTGTCACCCACAGTGATCTGCGGGGCCAAGTTAAGAACCCAAAGGGCTCCTGTGCTGATGGAAGGCAGCTGCTATGGTACCAGAACTGTCCCTCCAGCCCTGGAGGTGACAGAGCCACCAGCTCAGGGGTCACAGCCTCACAGTGACAGAGCATTTCATGGAATCACAGGATCATTAGGAATCATGAGATCATCAAGTCCAGCCTTCACTGAGTGCCCCCATAGCGACCAAACCGTATCTCCAGGTGTTGTTTGAACACCTCCAGGGGTGGTGACCTCACCCACTGCCTGGGCAGCTGTGCCAATGCTTAACCATCCTTTCAGTGATAAATTTTTCCTGATATCCAACCTGAGCCTCCCTTGGCACAACTTTAAAACAACTTTATTTTAGTGCCCAAGGAAGGGGCACTTCAATGTGCTGTGTCAGGAGTGCTCACCTTGGAATCAAACACTGGCATGTGTTCTGCCTTCCTGGTGAGACCAGGAGCAGTGGCAGTGTCCTCACGGCCATCCCCTCCCTGCTGCCCTCTCCCCACACTCTACAAGCCCAAGGAGCAGCCCCTGCAGGTGAGGAGGCTGAGCTGGAACCCCCGGCAGGCAGGACTGAGCACAGAGAAATGGTCACCTTGATGTCACTGCCAGGCTGCCCGCCCGGGGTGCTGGTCAGGGACTGCAATTGCTCCTCTTTGGCCAGGACACTCACAGGGACCAACCAGCAGACAGGGGCAGAGACGGCCCCGTGCCCAGGACATGATAAGAAGGACAAAGAAACCCTCAAACCTGCACAACGCCAGCCTGGCAAAGCTGTGCTTAAAGCCATGTTCCCACCACAGCTGGTGTCAGGTGGGCAGAGCAAACCAAACAGCCCCAGAGAACAGGCAAAGCCCTCCAAAAATGACATATTTCCTCATTTGCCCATGCCAGTGCAGGCAGAAACCAGCTGGAACCTCGTTGTGCCCAGATTAGCCAGCGGTGCACCGGGAGGAGGATGGAGGGGCCACAGGATGGACAATTCCCAGCTCACAGCCTGGCACTCCTGGTTACCATTATTCCAAACTCAGCTGAGAAAGAAATGCCACTCTGCACCTTGTGACTCAACAGGAGGGTCTCCCTGACCCTTTTGGCTCTTCAGTCTCTGTGTAAATCCTAAATCAGTTCTAACTCCATTTTCCCTTGCAGGTTTCATCCATGCAGTAAGTGACAGAGTAAAACTTGCCATCAAACTTTGTTAAATCACACTTTCCAAATTCAAATTAAATCCCCTTTTGCTAATACCTTTGTAGAGGATTCTTTAAGCAACCTAAATCACTCATCTGTGACACAAGGTACAGGCACAGCTGAAGCAGCTCTACCACCATCAGAGGGTAAAATAATAATAATTCATTGTTAGGAGATAAGCTGAGTCAAGGGTCTTTGCTAGGTATGAACCCAAATTTAAAACCCCTGCACAGATGCCTTTAGCAGGTTCCTGCTTGTCTTTATGGTTTCCTCAGAGCTATTTCTGTTCCAGGATGTTATGCACGCAATAATTTTTTTATTAGGTAGGAAACAGCTTTTATTTGATCAATTTGCCCTATTTTTCTGTTCATGAATTTAGTGAGAGGTTTATCATTTCCCTGGGTTTACTAGAAATTACCTGCCAGATATAATTGCAGTAAACAAAACTTGCTCTGGAGCTCAGGCTTGTGTGGCTCAAAACAAATGCCTGCAATTACTGCGTTTGTGGAGCATGAGCTCAGGAGAGCAGGAACATAGGCAAGGAAATTAGTTTGGGGTCTTAAATGGCACCTAAGGATTGTAACTGCCTGTTCCCTGGCAACTGGTCACCAATTCCCAAAGGATATTTGGATAAATGCTGCCTTACTCTCCTGGAGAGGAAGCAGTGGCTGTGGTGTGCGGGGACATCTCAGTGCCCTGTGCCTCTCCCTGCAGATCCCTGCGGCTGGTGGGAGCAGGCATGTCATTTCCAGGGCTCTGTGAAGTGCTTGGCAGCTGCTCAAGTGCTCGATGCCCCTGGATCCTCCCCAGAGAGCAAAGTTCTACTGTTTCCCTTCAGTTCCCAGTTGTCTGTACCAGCTTGGTCTGCCCTGCCTGCTGTTACATCCCAGCCTCCTCCTGCAGGCGCAGGCCCTTTGCCACCTGTTGACAGCTCTGGCCCGGACACACAGACCTGGAAAATCCCCGGGTTGTGCACAGACCTCGAGTGTGACCTGCAGGGAGGGCTGGCCCAGCGGCTCAGAGCGCCCCTGCCATCCAGGAATCAGGGGAACGACTTGGATTTGTGCTCTCAGCCCTTGCTTTCCCTGGGGAGCCTGAGCCCAGCTCTGGTGTGGGGGACAGCAGTGGATTATAAGGAATTTTTGCTTATTAAGAAAAAGATTTATTTTAGAAATATGGCCCTGTATACTCTCAACACTATACAGTAAAAGGCACACACAAGGAGGGCAATTTCATACAAGTCTTGGTCTGCAATTAAAAAAAAAATCCCCTTCAGTGTTATTTCTGATAAACACTGCTTTTAGATGCTGAGCAGAATGACTGGAAGATCCTGTGTGTTCTTTAGTGGCTTCCTAAAGCAGAGGCTTCCAAATGCATCCCCCAGCAAGACCCATCTCTGAGGTTACATATCTCTGCACTCACATTGCAATCATCCCTTTTACATTAAAAAATAATGAACTTCATCTCATTTGCAGATTCTTAAAAGCACCCAGTCCTGTGGTCACTTGGCAATCCGAATGCACATCTCATAAATAGTAAATGAAAACAGAGCTCTCTTACCTTGCCCCAGCAGCAGGGCTGAAAGCTGGGCAGTCCCATAGGGAAATAGATTCCTTTCAGGAAGCTTTCATTCCAGAATGGCTCAAAATCCTGCCCAGGGAGGCTTGTTTGGGGGAAGACAGAGGATTACACTGGACATTTAAAATGTTTGTTCCACTATTCCCATCTTGATAAACCCCTCTACAAATGTAATTCTTTCTTGTCCTGGAGAATTTCCAGAGCTCTTGGTAAAACCCAAATCAGTCATTTTTATGGGGAACCTGCACAAATGCCTTTCACCAAAGAGCAAATTTGGGAAGCATCTCTGGCTAAGCAGAACAGAGTAGCTCGCTGGAATGGGAGCTGCAAGGCAGCAGCAACCAGAGGAATGAGATCTGTAATACAACGCTGGGCCAAAAAAATAGTCTTCTCTGTGTTCTCCCTTTCTTCCTAGTATATTTGTTCACTTTCTTTTGTAATGAAACCTCCCCAGAACATGCAGTCCCTCATTATGGATGTGTGTGTTCTGCCAAAGCTGTGGTCCAAAGATGAGGTTACTTCAATAATGTACTCAAGACATCAAAAATAAATCTATTACTTGATACCTTTTTTTAAAAACCCCACAACTCTAAAGAAAGGCCTTTAGAATTTAATAGATATGAAACCAATTAGATGTTATTGGAGCAGATCTATAGAAGCTGCTCTTGCAGGCATCTTATCATTGCTTAGCAAGGGAGATAATGCTCTGTTAAGTTCTAGTAAATGATTTAAAAATACACAGAAAACTCAGCCTTTTCACTGCTACTTTACTTTTCCATTTGGTTTCCCCTCAGCCTGTGCCCTGACATTCCTCACAGGCAACCAGGTGTCCTTGTGCGGATTCCCAGATGGAAGAGTTTGGGTGTAGGGCTTGGCTGGAATTTGACAAGTACCCATGCAGCCGGTACTAAGTGACCCTCCTGGGATGCTGGGCATCGCCCCACAGCCCAGCACATAAACACAGAGGTACCTTTGGCCAGCCTCTAACTCCTCTGGGGTCAGAGGGCTCCCGTGAGGAAGACACAGCCAGCACAGCAGGAGGCAGCTCTGCTCATCCACCCCCACAAGCACTTACAGCACGTTTCCACAGCACCATCCTAGACCTAAAAACCTCTAAATGTATTGTGAAGACTAACAGGGTTGGATGATCAACCAGTCCTGGATTGGTGGCTCAAACCCTTCGGGTTCAGTGCTCAGCCCTGCCACAAACTCCTTTGAAGTTTGCCAATCTGAAGCTGGCCAAACCTGTGCTTGACTCTGGAGATGTCTGTTCTCCATAAACCAGGTTGGCCAGGGAAGCTGTGGCTGCCCCTGCCCTGGAAGTGTCCAAGCCCAGGTTGGACGGGGCTCGGAGCATCCTGGGCTGGTGGAAGGTGTCCTTGCCCATGGCAGGGGGTGGCACTGGATGGGCTTTAAGGTTCCTTCCAGCCCAAACCATTCCATGATTCAATATCCCACCGCTGCCAATGATGTGCACAGTGGGATGCTGAATTGCAACGCCGAAGTTTCTGATGGAGTGTAAATTTTCTCTATTCCTTTGAACAGAAAAATAAATCCTTGAGTAAACCTCACAGCAGTGCAGGGGTGCAGGAGTGCAGGAGCCCCAGGAGCTGTGGCTGGCAGGGACGGGGGAGACCCTGGACCATTCTGCAGGCAGGGGCTCGGGGGGCTCCTCTACTCCAGGATTCAGCACTCCAGGTCCTCAGCTCTGCTCTCCGCATCCATCCTGGAACATCCCCTAAAAGCAGCACATTCCTTTTGATTGAATTTACCTTATGGAAAAATACGTTCTACGAGTTACATCTGTTGCTACAAAATACTTGTATTTATTTAGTAAAATAATTGGAAAACTGCTCATTGTTTAGGTACAAAGTCATCTCCCAAGGCCCATGTTTTTAAAGTCAGATGGAACAGCCCGAGACCCTGTCACTCTCCCACTATTTCTCCTGAATGAAAGGAACAGCACAGAAATGAACCATTGTTTTAAATTATTATGGCTGAAAGAACCCATATTTTTGTTGTCAAAATCTTAAACTGGCTCTGCCTTGATGCTCCATATGTTCTCCTGCCCCGGATTAAACAATCAGATAAATTCTAATTTATCCCCTCGGGGTTATGTCCCCGCAGCTGCCCCTTTGGAAGAGCTGTGCTCCAGCCAGGGAGCTGCCGTGGCAGAGCTGCCAGGACATCACAGGCAGCATCAACAGGGTGAGAGAGGAAGAGCCAGCTCCAAGGCTTTGTCCTCGTGGTTAATGACACCAGGAGGAGGCTGCGCTGGCCTTAATTAGCTCCAACCTGCAGCCCTGAACGGCACAGACAGAGCACCCTTGGCTGGCACAGGAGGAGCAGGGGGCAGCAGGGCTAGTGCCACGCCGTGCCCACGTCCCACACATGCAGGATGGACATGGGGGTGCTGGGGCTGCAAGGACAGGCTGTCCCTCTGCTGGGCCAGGGGGCACCACGGTGAGCAGAGCTCAGGCCTTGCTGCACCTGTTTCTGGGCAATGGAACTTGTGATTCCAGCAGCAATGGTGGTACACTCAGGGCGTCGGGAGAGCCACCAGACCGATCTCCTCCCTGGGAGAGCGGAGACGCTCAGAATCAGAAAATCCCACACTGGTTTGACTGGGAAGGGACCTTAAAGCCCATCCAGTGCCACCCCCTGCCATGGGCAGGGACACCTTCCACCAATTGCTCCAAGCCCTGTCCAACCTGGCCTTGGACATTCCAGGGATGGGGCAGCCATCTGGGCAACAGGAGAGAAACACACAATTTCTGATCTTCCCAATTCAACACTTTCTAACCCAAAGGACTGGGGGTGCCCCTGATGCCCCCTAAAGCAGTGAGGAGCAGCTGTGGTCAGGCGCAGGCTCTGTCCTTGCTTGGCACCAGCCAGGTGGGATGATCTGGAGTTGCTGCGAGTCCCTGTGGGAGGGAACTGTTGCTGTTGCTGCTCACACAAAGCCCTCACACACAGCACTGCACTGACTGCCAAGTGCATCCTCAAACATTCCCTCTGAAAATACACGTATAAGGGAACTAACTTCCCACAGACCACCCCTCCCCAACCCGAGGCACATCGTGGTGTCTCACTGTCCTGTGAGCCCTCCTCGAGCGCTGCAACTCCAGCCATTCCCACCCTTGTAGTACAAACAGCCCCACACTGTGCCCTGACCAGCCCAATTCCAGGGCTCCCGGACCTGCCAGGATGAGGATGGAGTTCAGCTGATTAAATTCGTACTACAGCCTGGAGAAGGCTTTAATGTGAAGATCAGGGAAGCAATCATGCACCTGGATATTTCCAGATGCCCTCCGAACATTCCAGCTCAATTCTACTGTCTAAGCATGTTTCCAGTGTTTATGCAGGGAAAAAGTAATGCAAAGGAAATCAAAAACTAAAGGTGGGAGATGGGGTGTTCTGCACCAAGAAGTACACAGCTCGGTTTCACAGCCCACTGGGGTGGTCCCTGCTCTCCATATCAACGAGTCCAGGTCAACCTTTCTGGCTGACTCCAGTCATCATGGGTTGGGTTGGAAGGGACCTCAAAGCCCACCTCACCCCAAGCCCACTGCCATGAGCAGGCGCATCTTCCACAACACTCATTAGAAGATCAGTCCTTGACATCGAGACAGGGTGTCCGACACGGTTATCCCAAAGGTGTGGAACACTAGGCCGAGTATTGATAATGTATTTTTATTTATGTAGGACACAGCACTAACATTGACATTTCTAATGTGTTTGGAGCATTATACAAACAGAAGGATTTCTGCCTGCTTAGCATTACACATTATGCATCTGTCCTACACTGTGCCAGCTTTCCCTGCCGCTGGATTTTCACAGTGGTAGGAAATAACAGGGATAAAGGGATTAAAAAGGAATGATTTCCAGTAAAGCCTTACAGGACATGTCTGCTATGATCTCAGCTTACTTGTCTCCTCTACACCAGTAAAACACTCTCGTAGTAGACAGATTTATGTATTAAATGCAGACAAGTGTGTAAAATAAATATTTTCCTTATAGCTTCTACACACTTTCAAACATTCCCTGTGATTATAATGGCTTCTGAAGTCTCTTTCCAACAGGGTGATTTGCAGTTCAGAAGTTAAAATCAGGGCCCTCCTCTGGCTTCAGTGCCAGCAAAAGGTCAGGATTGAAGTGCAGTGTTTAGCAATTCCAAATAATTGTATCCAGACTTCAAACATGCCATGCTTTGTCAGAGCTGCCACTTAAGGTCAAACAGAATTTAAATTCTGTTTATTTTTGTATTAATAGAGCTACAGTTCAGGCTGAGCTGTGAGGAATACAGTTCTCAGAGCAGCCTCTGCTTCTTCCCTGGGAGGAAGAGCACTGGGGCTGAGGGGGCTGGGGGGACTGGGGGAACTGGGGATGCTGAGGATCTACAACCACAACATGCAAGGGAGGGAAATTCAAAGGCAGTGAACCCTCGTTTCACACAGGAGGAGCAGTTTAACAGCTCAGCCAAGGCCATGCTCATGACTGTAAGAGACCCAAGAGCCTCCTGAACCACAACTCCAGAGGGAAAGCTCCAGATGACTCCTGCCCCTCCCTCTGTGCCCATCCTTGGCACTGGTACCCACCCTAGGAGCTCAGCACCCCAGGCACTGCTTTGGCTGGCATGGGGCAGCCAGGTGTGACCCCGGGAGCTCCAGAACTGTCACCCATCCCATCCCTACACACAAGGGAGAAGTTTAAAATTATTTATTAAAATTACCATTATTTCTATTAAAAATAGAACTATCACTGTACTGCTACAAATGGATGTGGCTCAGCCTCCCAGCACAGGCACACCCCCACAATATATACATTAATATAGTGCAGAGGTCCCCAAATTCCCATTTTATCTGTTGACCTTGAGCCCAAGATTGTTGTTGTGGATCACTAATTCCTGGAGTAAAATGGATTTACAGCAGGCTCAGATCCCTCCCCACATGAAGTGACCTGCTTTACCTGCTTCACCTTCATGCTGCTCTTCCCGAACACAAACCTCTGACCTTCACGCTGCTCTTCCCTGAACACAAACCTTTGTCTCAGAGGCAGAATTACAGCAATAAAGGATGGGCTCAGTGTGTTTGTTTTCTGTGGGGTTTTTTTTTTACATACCACTATGCAGCAAACATGCAGTCAAAATTTTGAATATATAAGTTTACATGCTGCAGAGTAATTTCATTTATTTCATAAAGAATCAGGAAAAAATCCTCAAACCACAATCCTTGAGATGTTCTACTCTAATACACAGAATTATTGAGGTAAAAAGATCTCAGTTTGGCCAAGGAACATCCCACTGGGGATTTCTCTCTAACAGAGCAGGTCTGTAGAGCTACAGATGTCAACTCAATTCCTCCTCAGGTCCAGGAGCTTCCAAGTTAATTTCACACTGAGAAGGTTTCAACAAGCAAGACACTGAAAAAGAAATATTGAATTCTTTGACATGGTCAAATATTCGCAGTAGAAAACTAGCAGGGAGGAAAGGGGGGCAGGAGATGGGTTTTGAGCTGGACGTACTGAAAGAAGCAGCTGAACTGGGTGGGAAGGAATAACTCTGCCCAGAGAAGCTCCTTCACATCCTGGGCATAAGGAACTGCAAGTTCAGCTCTTAAGAGTCAGGGTAGGCCCAGCTCTCTGAGCACTGCACGCTCAGCCCTGTCTGTGCCCAACTCTGCTCCAGGGTGGTTGAGAACAGCAGGTTTTCACTGACTGCATCCAGGGCATCACTTCTTGTACCAGGAGATGCACAGACACATTTCCACAAGTGTTCATCCATTAGCACATGACGGGAATCGAGTGGACAGGAGCTTCATGCTCTGTGTGTTCTCACTCTTGGAGTAATTACAAGAGATGTGATTGCAATGAAGCTCCTCAATTGTCTTTAAGGAGCTTTGGCTTTCTAAGAAGCTTTGGGGGGTTCCTTGCAAAGCAATGGAAAGAGATTAAAGTCCCTCCTCATGAAACATTCACATGACGGATCATTTGGGGAAAGAAACATCAACCAAAAGGAAAAGCTTCCCAATTAATAATACATTAGGGAAGTGAGATGGAATAGCGTGTGAAATGACTGACCTGCTTTAAAAACACTGCTGGGTGTCATTTTAGCTCCCTATTACAGAATTCCCCACATAAAGCCATCCAGATGTTCCCATCTGCCTCCATATTGTCACCACAGGAAGGGGGAGCCACGACAACCCCTGCTGCTGAAGAGCTGGGTCATTCGTCGGGGAAAAAACATGCAATTCCAGCGAGTGATCCAGGTGGAAGGACTTTCCCAGGACAGAGGTGGGTGTGCAGCAGCTCCGTGCTGCTGGTGCACTGCTGCGCACACCCAGGTGCGTTCTGTGGTCCACACACACGTGATCACATCCCCACTCTGCACCTGCAATCACTCACACCATTTGTGCACACAATTATTATATCTGCATGCATAATTGGGAATGCATTATGCAAATCACCAGTCATTGAGGTAATTGGTCACTGGTTTACACAGTTACTCGTGGGTAATTTGCATGTGCTGTGCTGGTACCTTTCTGAATAAATCCAGCACACTCAGGCAGTTCTGAAAATAAATGCCCACATCCAAACTCTGGGTGAGGAGAAAGCCTTGCTGGGTTCACCAGGGTGACAAAAAGTGTCACAAAGAAACCTGTAACAACATGCAAACTGTAATATCTGTTTCTCTGCTTAACTCACAAACAAGTCTTGAGCAAGACTCATACTTCTCCTCCAAAAATTCTGCCTGTGGTAAACTCTGTTCACAGACTCGTTTCCATCTCCCATCCATCGGGAGCTGCTGCTGTCGGGACAAAGCAAGATTTTCATGTGCCCAGTAACAAGTCCCTTTCATTGCTGACGGTGCCCCTTCTACCTGTCAGTCCCGCTTGCCACCTCTTCCCAGTTGATATTTCTGTATAAAAAGGCACTTCCGAAGCCCGTGGCACAGTTCAGGGGATGGATTATGCACACACTGGGACGTTAAGCAGCTTAATGGCAGGATGTCTGCTCAGAGAGAAAAGGCAGTGCCGTGCGTGACAGCTCGCCCGGAGCTCCATTGTTTTATTATGATCCAGCCTAAGTTGTTTAGACCCTTTCAAAGCTTTAAAGGCCTGCTCCCCAAAATGCCAGGCCCTGCGCACATCCCAGCCAGCAGACAGGTCTCTGTCCCAGGGCTGCAAACAGACACAGGGCAGCACAGGAGGGTGGGCACGGGAATGGCTGGGAATGCCACACTCCTTCCACAGCACTTCTTATGGGGATGAACCAGGAAAGCAGCTGAATGCAAAGACAATGAAGGAATAAAAGGATGAAGCCTGAGGGAAGATGAAAACAAAGAAGCAATCAAAAAGGACAATGTCCAGCCCAAATAGTTCTAAATCTCTTATTTTCCTGGGACCTTCTTGTCCCAGGTTTAGAGACCCCTTGAGGGTTTGAGAGGGCACTTGGCTCTGTCTGAATACAGGAAATCATTTGCAGAGATCGTACCTCAAGCAGCTTGTGGGAGGTGACACAAAGAGGAAAATCTACTGCCCTTCCCCTGAGCCCAAGAGGTCCTGCAGCTCCTGAGCTGTCGATACCTCACACCCTGGGAGAGAAACAACTTCCACTGCTCTTTACTGCACAAAAATACTCATTTGCATCCTGTAGGAATGAAAGATTTTTTAATTTCAATCTCAACATTATTTTCATTCCCAGTGTTTTAATGTTGCGAAAACTGCCTAGAAACGAAGACACCAGCTTAAGATTCTAAAATTTTAATGCTCTCTGTATTTCTCCTCCTATTTGTCTGCATGTAGGTTTTAGGTCCAGCAGATTTGTGCCTTTTGAGCATTTTCTCAGGCACTGGAAGGGGCTGCCTAGGGAGGTGGAGGAGTCCCCATCACTGGGGGTGTTCAGGGAAGGATGGCAGGTGGTGCTCAGGGCTCTGCACCCAACAGCTCAGCAGCCCGTTTGTCCCCCTAGCAGGGACACCCCAAACCTCCTGTCCTATGAAGGAATGTTTCCATTCTGTGGTCCAGAGGAGTTTGGGGGGCTTGGAGAGCTCTGCAACCACCAACCCTGCCTGCTGACTGTGGGGTTTGGAGGTGCGAGCTCTGGTTTGGAACCTTATTTGTGACCATTTGAAAAGCTCCCCAGGGATGTTGGCAGGGAGAGGGGCCTGTTGTGTGTGTGGTTTGGAGCAGGAAAAGCTGGAACGGAGACAGCGTTGCCTGTAATGACAGACAAGCATTCGGCTGCTCCTGAAAATTAGAGACAGAGAACACTGGCAAGTTCTGCTCTGGCTGCACAGACACAGGACGGGCTCAGCAGCCTCCTGAGGAGCCCCGAGCAGCCTCACCACACACAGCATCACATGTGTGTGAGAAATAAGGCACAGGCAGTTCCCTCAGAGCCCACTGCCCATTAGGAGCTGATGAGGGACACGGCTGAGGGGCTGCACATCCCTCCGCTCCCCCTGGGGTTAAAGGAATATTGCAGAGAGCTGCAGGGGGATCCCACAGAATTGGAACTATGGGAAAGGATGGATCTGAAAATAAATTCCCTGCCCCAAACCAAAGAATTGAAGCCATTCAAAACACTGGATTTTCCAAGATACGTCCGCTATTGAACTCCTTTCACATCAGGAATAAGTGATAGGTGGGAAAGGAACATCCGGACAGATGAGAACAGGCCCAGGGGAAGGAAAAGCAACTTTTTGGACATTGATGAGTTCCTTCTGAAAATTCAATTTCCTTATGTATGAAAAACTTCACTTTTACTGTTACCCGAATGACCTTTTGGGCTCCCAGGAAAAAATTCATTGCCTTGGGAGGAAATCTGAAGCATTAAGTACAGACTGTATTTGCTACATGTTTAACTTATTGTTAACTCATATTAAAAAACTGTTAAACCAATCTTTAAAATCATTTCCTGAGAAGATGTCACTCTCGGCCATGGAGGAGGTGCTGAGCTCAGCCTAATGAGGAACCAACACCTTTTCATCCAGGCTGTGCTCAGGTCATTGCAACACTTTGTGCAGGGCTGCAGAGTGAACAATATCCCCATGGGCTTTTGGGGGATCTGTCAATAAAAGCATCAGGGCTGCCTGCTGAGGAGCACAGAATTCCCATTATTTTAAAAAAGGGCACGAGGGATGAGGCAGCACAGCACCATCCTGCCACAGCTTTCCCTTCTGTTGCTTAAGTGAGTAATAAAAAAAGCAGGAAATACAGATTTTAAGGTACGAAGAAAAGCTGGGTTTTGTATCAGTGCCAAAACTTCAGCCAGAAACTCCTTGTCTAACACAGACTAATTGTGCTTAAAATCCCACATGAGCATTCAGCCAGTGCAGCCAAGGAACTCAGCCAGAGGAGTGGGGGAAGACCCAGGTCAGGACAAGAAAACGTGGAGAACTGTGCAAGTCAATAACTGCAAACTAAGATAAGTGAAAACAGAGTCAGAAAACCAGGAGGGAACAGGAAGCAGAACATATCCGAGGGCTTACCCAGACAGCTCTAAATCCTCACATTTCAGGCTCAAATGACTCTTATGGTTCATAGAATCCCAGAATCGCAGAATATCCTGAGCTGGGAGGGACCCACAAGGATCATCCAGTCCAACTCCTGCCCCTGCACAGACACCCCAGCAATCCCACCCTGTCCCTCAGAATGTTGTCCAAAGGCTCCTGGAGCAGCCTTGGGGCTGTGCCCACTGCCCTGGGGAGCCTGGGCAGTGCCCACCACCCTCTGGGGGAAGAGCCTTTTGCTGAGATCCAACCTGACCCTGCCCTGACAACTCCAACCCTTCCCTGGGCGCTGCCCTTGGTCAGCAGAGACCAGAGCTGCCCCTCTGGAGGAGCTGTACAGAGCTGCGAGGTCTCCCCTCAGCCTCCTCTTCTCCAGGGTGAGACCAGGTGGACATTGTAGCCAATGTATCGTGATGGTGACATTTCCCATGGTCAGGTCATCCCAAATGACCTGCACGATGTGTCAGTGTCATCACACATTCTGCAGGGCAGCACTGACACTGCCCCACCGCTGGAAAGGGTTGCAAACCCTGACCCCCAACGAGGGAGGGATGGGCACCACATGGGGCTGCAAACCCTGACCCCCATCGAGGGAGGGATGGGCACCGCATGGGGCTGCAAACNACACATTCTGCAGGGCAGCACTGACACTGCCCCACCGCTGGAAAGGGTTGCAAACCCTGACCCCCATCGAGGGAGGGATGGGCACCCCATGGGGCTGCAAACCCTGACCCCCATCGAGGGAGGGATGGGCACCCCATGGGGCTGCAAACCCTGACCCCAGAAACGGAGAACTGGGCGCCCCGTGGCTGTTCCCTGCGGACCCCCGGCATGCAGGATGGGGTCGGTGGGCGGGGCGATGCGGGGTGGGCGGGGAGACGGGCGGGCCTCTCTCAGGGGCAGCCAATGGGCGCGCGGCCCGTCAGCTGACCCGCGGCGCCTTCCCAGGTGCGCGGCAGCGGCTGCGAGCGGGCGGCGGGAGCGGCGGGGGCGGGGGGGGGGGGGGGGCGGGCGGCCGGCGCNCCGTCCCTCTGTCCATCCATCCACTCACTCACTCACCCATCCATCCATCCATCCATCCATCATCCGCACATCCACTGTCCCGCCGCCCCGCTCCGCATCCCGGCGCGGCGGGAGCGCGACGGCAGCAGCGGATGTGCAGCCCCGGGAGAGCCCCGCGGGAGCGCCCGGCCGGCGGTGAGTGCAGCTGGACCCGCTCGGCTGCGGGCGCTCCGCTGGGATGCGGTGGGATGCGGTGATGTGCGGTGATCAGCAGTGGGATGCGGTGCGGTGGGATGCGGTGATGTGCGATGGGATGCGGTGCGGTGCGGTGCGGTGGGATGCGGTGATGTGCGGTGGGATGCGGTGCGGTGCGGT